>JAPEVW010001026.1:0-20689 GCA_027921565.1 Artemia sinica | reverse complement strand
TCGTGCAATTTTTCAATGAAAAAATCCAAATGACTTTTGAAAAATCAGATAATAGTAACTGTGACGGCAAGGTACCAACAAACACTACTGAAAATTCCAAACTCTTTGCATTTCAATGAAGAATCCAAATGACTGTGAAAATCGAGAGAGTAACTCTTGACAATGTAAAAGGCCAAAAACACTACTGAATATTCCAGCTCTTGCATTTCAACGATAAGAAATTGCAAATGGAACTTTGAAAAATCAAAGAAGTAACTGTGAAATGGTAACCACGAGAAAACAGTAGCTACTGGAATACTCTAACTCTTGGCATTTCACCACCGAAAAGAAATCCAAAATGAAACTTTGAAAAATCTAAAAATTAAGTGTGTCAATGTCAAGCACAACAAAACACTCTCAACGAAAGAAATCCACAAGGACTTTGAAATCAAGGAGAATTTAACTGTGCAAAAAAAAACCGGTAGCCCACTACAAAACACTTCTAAATGTCCAATCCTTGCAATTTCATTGAAAGAAATCCAAAATGAACTTTTGAAACTCAGAGAATGTAACTGTGACAGGTAACCACGACAAAACACTAACTGAAATATTTGCACTCTTGCCTTTCACGAAAAGAAATTCAAAATGAACTTTGCAAATTCAAAGAGACTTACTGTTTACAAGTAAACCCGACAAAACACTACTGAAAATTCCAACTCTTGCTTTCACGAAAGAATTCAAAATGAACTTTGAAAAATCAAGAACTGTAAAGTGACGAGGTAAACCACGACAAACACTAAGAAACAGAAATGAACTTGAAACTCAAGAGAATGTAACCTGTGACAAGGTTTAACCCCCAACAAAACAACTACTGAATATTCCAAGTCTTTCTTGCATTTCAAGGAAAGAAAATTCTTAAATGAACTTTGAAAAAATCAAGAAAATGTAAGGGTGACAGAACCACGACAAAACACTACTAAATATTTCCACTCTTACTTTCAATTAAAAGAAATTTCAAATGAACTTTGAAAAATCACAAGACTGTATTATGTGGACAAGGTAACACAACAAAACCTACTGAAATATTCCCAACTCTTTATTTCAACAAACGGTAGAAATTCAAATGAACTTTGGAAAATTAAGTAGAATGAAATGGGACAAGGTACCATTGACAAACACTTACTGATCTTCCACTCCTTGCATTTCAACGAAAGAAAATTGAAAAAAAAAACTTTGAAAAATCAAGAGAATGTAACTGTAACATGGGTAAACCACGACAAAACACTACTGAAATACCTCCAACTCTTGCATTTCAATGAAGAAATTCACAAGAAGTGTTTGAAAAATTAAGAGATGTTAACTATGCAAGGACAAACAATGAATAAAAACACTACGGAAATATCCACTCCTTTGCTTTCAACGAACGAAATCCCAATTAACTTCGAAAATCAAGGAAGTACTGTGACAAGTAACACGACAAAAAAATACTGAAAATTCAAACTCTTGCATTTTCCACGAAAGAAATTCAAAATGGACTTTTAGAAAATCACGAGAATGTAAACTGTGACAGTAAACCACACAACACTAACTGAAATTAGTTCCAACTCTTGCATTCACGAAAGAATTCAAAATGAACTTTGAAACTATCAAGAGAATGTACTTTGGAGCAAGGTTAACCCACGACAAAACCTACGCGAAATATTCCAACTCTTGCATTTCAACGGAAAGAAATTCCAAAATGAACTTTGAAAATCCGAGAATGTAAGTGACCATGTACCCACGAACAAAAACTAAGAAAACCGGAAATGAACTTGAAAAAATCAGAGAATGTTAACTGTGGACAAGTAACCACAGAACCCTACTGAAATATTCCAATCTTGCTTCAACGGTAGAATTCAATGAACTTTGAAATCAAGAGCATGTAATGTTTAACAAGGTAAACCATGACAAAACACTACTGAAAATATTCCAATTCTTGCATTTTCAAACGAGAGAATTGAAAAACACTTGAAAAATCAAGAGAATTAACTGTACCCATGGTAAACCACGACAAAAACACTACTGAAATAATCCCAGTCCTTGCATTTTCATGAAGAATTTTCCACAAAATAACTTTGTGAAAATTAGAGAATTGTACCTATTGACAGTAAACAATGCTAAAACCCTACTTGATGTTTTCCAATACTGGCAATTTCAACGCACGAAATTCCCAAAATTAACGTTCGAAAAATCAAAGAGACTGGTACTGGGACAAGTAAACCACGAACAAACCCTACTGATGATCCACCTCTTGCTTTCATGAAGAAATTGAATTCCAATGAACTTTTGAAAAATCAAGAAAAATGTAACTGGTGACCAAGGTAAACCACAACCAAACAACTCCTGAAATAATTCCAACTCTTTCAATTTCAATGAAAGACATTCGAAATGACTTTGAAAAATCAAGAGAAATGTAGCTGTAGACAGGTAAACCACAACAAACCTACCTGAAATAATTCCACTTCTTGCAGTTCAACAACGAATTTAAAATGAACTTTGGAAAAATCAAGAAATGTACTGTGACAAGGTAACCACAACACACCACTAAACTGAAATATTCCCTAATCTTGCAATTTCAACACAGAAATTCAAAAGGAATTTGAAAATAAGAGAAAGTCGCTGTGACCCGTAAACCCCGACAAACCTCCTAATATTCCACTCTTGCATTTCAAACGTAAAAGAAACTTCAATGAACTTTGAAAATTAGAGGAAATGTAATGGGGAACAAGTAATCCATGACAAACACTACTGAAATATCCACCTCTTTCATTTCAACGAAGAAAGACAAAAAATTGAAACTTTGAAAATCGAGAGAAATGTAACTTTGACAAGATAACCACGCAAACCTACTAATACTCCAAACGCTTGCTTTTCAACGAAAGACCTCCAAATTGAAAATTTGGAAAATCAGAGAATTGAACCTGTGAAAACGGTAACCACGACAAAACAACTACTGAAATATTCCCAACTCTAGCATTTCAATGAAAGAAGTTCAAAATGAACTTTGAAAAATCAAAAAATGTCGGTGGTGACCAAGATAAACCCACAACAAAACACTACTAAAAACTATTCCAACTCTTGCTTTCAATGAAAGAAATCCAAAATGAACTTTGAAAAAATCAAGATATATGTACGTGGACAAGGTAACCACAACAAACACTACTGAATTATTCCCAACTCTTGCATTTTCTTGAAAGAAATCCAAAATGACTTTGAAAAATCTATAGAATGTAACGTGACACAGATAAAGCACAACAAAACACTACTGAAATAATTTCAACTCTTTGTATTTCAAGGAAAGAAATCCAAACTGCACTTTAAAAAAATCACAGAGAATGTAAACATGACAAGGTACACCCCGACCAAACACTAACCTGAAACATTCCAACGCGGTGCAGTTCATGAACGAATCCAAATGAACTTTGAAAATCAAGAGAATTTCAAGTACAAGGTACACCACGACAAAACACTAAGAAAACCGAAATGAACTTTGAAAATCAGAGATGTAACTGTGACAAGGTAAACCCCCAACAAACACTACTGAAATATTCCACTTGCATTTCAATGAAGAAATTCTTAAAATGAACTTTACAAAATCAGAAAATTGTAAGTGTGACAAAGTAACCACGACAACACCCACGGAAATATTCCAGCTCTTACATTTCAATGAAAGATTCAAAATGAACCTTGAAAAAAATATCAAAGATGTGTTTGGTGACAAGGTAAACCACAACCAAAACACTACTGAAATATTCCAACTCTTGCAAATTTCTACGGGAGTAAATTCAAAGACGTTGAAAACTTGAGAGATGTATGTGGACAAGGTAACCATGACCAAAACACTACTGAAATATTTCCCAACTCTTGCATTCAACGAAAGAAATTTGGAAAAAAAAACTTTGAAAATCAAGAGAATGTAACTGAACTGGTAAACCACGACAACACTACTGAAATATCCAAATCTTGCATTTCCAATGAAGAAATTCCAAATGAACTTTTGAAATTAGAGAAATTTTAACAATTAAATGTAAAACATATAAAACACTACTTAAATTTCCAACTCTTTGCATTTCAACGACGAAATCCAAAATTACTCGAAAAATCAAGAGAATGTAACTGTGACAAGGTAACCACGAAAAAACAAAAACAAATACTGAAATGAGCCAACTCTTGCATTTTTCAATGAAAAATTCAAATAACTTTGAAAAATCAAGAGAGATTACTGTGACAAGTAACCCAACAAACACTACTGAAGTACCACTCGTTTTTTTTCATTTCATGAAAGAAATTTTCGAAAGTGAACTTTGAAAACATCAAGAGAATGTAACTGCGCCAAGGTAAACCACCAAACACTACTGAAATATTCCAACTCTTGCAGTTCAACAAAGAATTCAATGACTTTGAAAAATCAAGAAAATGTAACTGTGACAAGGCAAAACAACAAGCAAAACACTACGGAAATAATGCCATCTTTGCATTTTCCAACGAAAAGAAAATTTCCAAAAGACTTTGAAAAATCAAGAGAAATGTCGCTGTGACAAGTAAACCACGACAAAACGCTTCTGAATTTCACTCTTGCATTTCAACGAAAGAATTCAAAATGAACCTTGAAAAATCAAGAGAATGTAGCTGTGAAAGGTAAGCCCACAAAACCTACTGAAAATATTCCTACTCCTTGCATTTCAATGAAAGATTCCAAACTGAACTGTGAAAAATCGAAGACTGAAACTCTGACAAGGTAGCGCACAACAAACACTACTGAAATATTCCAGCTCTGCATTTTCACCGATAGAAATCGAAAATGAACTTTTGAAAACTAGGATGTAAAACTGGACTGGTAAACCCGAGAAAACACTACTGAAATACGCTAACTCTTGCAATTTCAGACGAAAGAAATCCAAATGACTTTGAAAATCAGAAATTGTGTGTCACTGTAAAGCACAACAAACCAACATCTCAAACGACAGAAATCCACATGAGCTTTTGAAAATCAAGAGATTGTAACTTGTTACAAAAAACGGTAAACCACCGACCAAAAACACTGTCGAAATAATTCCAACTTGCATTTTCATTGAAAGAAATTCCAACTGAAACTTTTGGAAAAATCAGAGAATGGTTGAACTGTGGACAAAGTAAGACCCACGACAAACACTACTGAAATTTCAACTCTTGCCATTTTCACGAAGAAACTTCAAATGAACTTGAAAAATCAGAGAATGTAACTGTGAACAAGGTAAACCACGAACAAAACACTACTGAAATTCAAACTCTTGCACTTTCCACGAAATAAATTTCCACAATGAACTTTGAAAAATCAGAGAGTGTAACTGTGACAAGTTAACACGACAAAACATACTGAAATATTTCAACGCTTGCATTTCACTGAAAGAATTCAAAATGACTTTGAAAAATCAAGAGAATGTAACAGTGAAAAGGTAAACCATGACAAAACATCTATTGAAATATTTCCATCCTCTTACACTTCAACGAAAAGAAGATTTTTCAAATGAAACTTTGAAAAATCAAGAGAATTGGTAACTGTGACAAGGTGAACCTACGAACAAAACTATTGGAATATTTCAACCTCTTGCCTTTCCAACAAAGAAAATCCAAAATTGAACGCTGAAAATCAGAGAATGTAACTGTGATAAGGTTAAAGCACGACAAAACACTAATAAAATAATTCCAACTCTTGCATTTCCACCAATGAAAGGAACCGAATGAAACTTTGAACAATCAGAGAATGGTAACTGTGAAAAGGTAAACCACACAAAACACTACTGAATATTCAACTCTTGCATTTTCCAAGGAAGAAATTCAAAATGAACTTTGAAAAATAATAAAATGTAAGTGTGCAAGTAACCCCACAAAACAACTGTGAAATCTTTCCACTCTTTACATTTTCATGAAAAAAGAAATTCAAATGAAACTTTGAAAATCAAGAGAGTATTTTGTGGACAAGGTAAAACCACAACAAAACACTACTTAAATACTTCCACTCCTTTTGCATTTTCAACGCTAGAAATTCAAATGAACTTTGAAAAATTAAGAGATAACTGTGGACAGGTAACCAGACAGAAAACTACTGAAATCCAACTCTTGCATTTCAATAAATAAATTCAAAATGAACTTTTTTGAAAAAATTCAAGGAATTGTAACGTGACAAGGTAACCAACGACAAAACACTAATTGATCATTTCCATCTCTTATACACTTCAAAACGAAAGTATTTTCAAATTGAACTTTGAAAAATCCAACGAGAATGTAACAGGGACAGGGTAAACCCAACAAAAACACGACTGAAATTATTCCAACTCTTGCATTTCATCAACGAAAAATCCAAATACACAATTTGAAAAATCAATAAATGAACTGTGACTAGTAACCACATCAAACACTACTGAAATATTCCCTCTTGCAATTCCAAACGGAAAGATTCCAAAATGATCTTTTTGAAAATCAAAGAGAAGTAAGTTGACAAGGTAAACCACGCAGATAAATACTACTGAAATATTCCACCTCCATTGCATTTCACTGAAAGAAATCCAAAGTGAAACTTGAAAAATCAAGAGAATGGTAATGTGCCAAGGTAAACACGACAAAAACACAACTGAAATATTTCAATCTTGCATTTTCACGAAAGAAATCCAAATGAACTCTGAAAAATCAAGAGAATGTAACTGTGAAAGGTAAAGCACAACAAAACACTACTGAAATTATTCCAACTCTTGGCATTTCATGAAGAAACCGAAATGACTTTTGAACTCAACAGAATTAACTGTTGACCAAGGTAAAACCAACAACAACTCTGAATTATTCCAACCTTTGTATTCAGGACAAGAAATTCAAATGAACTGTTTGAAAAATCAATAAATGGAGTTTGGCAAGGTACCACACAAACAACCCTGAAATATTCCACGTCTATACATTTCAATGAAAAGAATTCAAATGAACTTTGAAAAAATCGGAGAATGTAATTTTTGTGACAGTAAACCAAAACAAAACACGACTGGAAATATCCAACTTCGTTGCATTTCAAACGTATAGAAAATTCAAATGCTTTTGAAAAATTAAGCGAATGTAAATGTGGCCGAGGTAAAACCACACGACAGAAAACAACTAACTGGAATAATTTCACTCTTGCATTTAACGAAGATTCCAAAATGACTTTGAAAAATCAAGAGAATGTAAAAGTGACAAGTAAAACCCCGACAAAACACGAATTGGGAAATATTTCCAGCTCCTACACTCACGAAAGATTTTCAAAATGAACTTTGAAAAATCAAGAGAATGTAAACAGTGACAGGTGTAAACACAAACAAACACTACTGAAATCTTCCCAACTCTTTGCATTTCAACGAAAGAATCCAAAAAAAATTGAAATCAGAGATGTACTGTTACCTAGTAACCACATCAAACACTACGGAAATATTCACTCTTGCAATTCATCTGAAAGAAATTTCAAAATGACCTTTGAAAAATCAAGAGATTTAAGTGTACAAGGTAGACCCAACGAGTAAACCACTACTGAAAATATTCCTACTCTTGCATTCAATGAAAAAAATCCAAATGAACTTTGAAAAATCAAGAGAATGAAACTGTGACAAGGTAAACCACGACAAAAACCTACTGAAATATTTCGAACTCTTGCATTTCAAGCGGAAAGAATCCAAAATGACTCTGAAAAATCAAGAATGTAACTGTGATAAGGTAAAGCACAACAAAACACTACTGAACTATTCCACTCTTTCATTTCAAATGAATGAAAACGAACTGAAACTTTGAAAAAATCAGAGCAATTACTTGACCAAGGTAAACCCCAACAAACACTAACTGAATATTCCCAAATCTTGCATTTCAGGCAAAGAAATTCTAAATGAACTTTGACAATCAAGAAAAAATGGTAATGTGACAAAGTAAAACCACGACAAAACCTACGGGAAATATTCCCAACTCCTTACCATTCAGTGAAAGAAAATTCAAAATGGAAACTTTGAAAAATCAAAGAATGTTATTTGTTGCAAGAAACCAAAACAAACACTACTGGAAATATTCCAACTCTTGCATTTCACGGTAGAAATTTCAATGAACTTGAAAAATTAAGAGAATGTAAATGGACAATGTAAAACCAAATGACAAAAACACTTCTAACTGAATATTCCAACTCTTTCATTTCAACGAAAGAATTGAAAAAAAAACTTTGAAAAAATCAAGAGAATGTAACTGTAACATGGTAAACCCAACGAAAAACAACTACTGAAATAATCCAACATCTTGCATTTCAATGAAAGAAATTCAAATGACTTTGACAATTTAAGACAATGTCCGATGACAAGGTAAAACAAATAAAAACCACTACTGAAATATTCCAACTCTTGCCAATTTTCAACGAACGGAATCCAAAATTAACTTCGAAAATCAGAGATTAACTGTGACAAGGGTAAACCTCGACAAAAACACGACTGAATGATTCCAACTCTTGCATTTCAATGAAGAAATTTCAATGAACTTTGAAAACTCAAGAGAAATGTAAACTATGACAAGGTCAACCACAACAAACCTCTGAAATAATTCCCACTCTCCATTTCAATGAAAGAAGTCGAATTAACTTTGAAATCAAGAGATGCACTGTGACGGTTAAACCACAAAAAAAACCCTACTGAAATGTCCCAAATCTTGCAGTTCAACAAAAGAATTCAAATGAACTTTGAACAAAAAAAAAAAATCAAGAAATGTTAACTGTGACAAGGTAAACCACAACAAAACACTACTGAAACTTCCAAATCTTGCATTTTCAACGAAGAAAATTCAAATGAACTTGTGAAAAATCAGAGATGTTCGCTGTGACCCAAGGTAAACCAAGACCAAACGCTCCTGAAATATTTCCAACTCTTGCATTTCAACGAAAGAATTCAAATGACTTTGGAAAAATTAAAGAAATGTAATGTGTGACAAGGAACCAGACAAAACACTACTGAAATATTCCAACTCTTGCATTTCAACGAAATAAATCCTCAAATGAAACTTGAAAAATCGAGAAGAATGTAACTGTGACAAGATCACCACAACAAAACCCTACTGAAAATATTCCAACTCTTGTAATTCCAAGGAAAGAAATCCCAATGAAACTTTGAAAAAATCAATAAAAATTTAAGTGTGGCCAAGGTAACCACGACAAAACAACTACTGAAAAGAATATTCCACTCTTTACAGTTCAATGAAAGAATTCAAAATTGAACTTTGAAAATCAAGAGATTGTCTTTGGGACAAGGGAACACCCAACAAAACACTACTGACTATCCAACCTCTTGCATATTCAACGATAGAAATTCAAATGACTTTGAAAAATTAAGAAATTATAAACCCTGTGACAAGTAAACCAACCCACGACAGACCACTACTGAATATGTTTCACTCTTGCCATTTCAACGAAAGATTCAATTTGACTTTGAAAAATCAGAGAAAATGTAAAGTGACAAGGTAAACCACGAACAAAACACTATTGAATATTCCATCTCTTTACACTCAACGCAACGGATGTTTCAAAAGGAACTGTGAAAATCCAATAAGAATTGAACAGTGACAGGTAAACCACAACAAAACACCTACTGAAATATTTCCCAACTCTTGCAGTCAACGAAAGAAAATCCAAAAAAATATTGAAAAATCAAGAGAATTTAACTGGACTAGGTAAACCACTCAACACTACTGAAATATTCCACGCCCTTTGCAATTTCCCGAAAAGAATTCAAAATGATCTTTGAAAATCAAGAGATGTTAAGTGTGACAAGTACCACGACAAAACACTACTAAAATATCCAACTCATTTGCATTTCAACGAAGACATCCCAATGAGATTTTGAAAAAAATCAAGAGAATTGTACTGTGACAAGTAAACCCCGACCAAAACACTACTGAAATTTTTCAAATCCCTACGCATTTCAATGAAAAATTCAAATTGGACTTTGAAATTAATCAATAAATTTAAGTTGTGACAAGAGAAACCACAACAAAACACTACTAAAAATATTCCAGCTCGTGCTTTCAAGTGACAGAAAATCCAAAATTGAACTTTGAAAAATCAGATAATGTCTGTGGACAAGTAAACCAACAACAAAAACTACTGAAATCTTCCAAACCCCTGCATTTCCATGAAAGAAATCCAAATGAGCTTTGAAAATATATAGAATGGTACTGGACAAAGTAAAGCCACAAAAAAATCAATACTGAAATATTCCAACTCCTTGTATTTCAATGAAAAATTCCAAAATGAACTTTGAAAAAATCAAGAGAATACAGTAGACAAGGTAAAAACCACGACAAAACCCGCTGAATATTCAAACTCGTGTGCTTTCCACGAATAAATTCCAAAATGAACTTTTGAAAATCAAGAGAATGTAACTTTGACAAGGTAACGCAAACCAACACTACTGAAATATTTCCAACTCTTGCATGTTCAATGAAGACTCCAAAATGAACCTGTTAAAAATCGGAGAGCTGTAACTCTGACAAGGTAAAGCACGAACAAAACACTACTGAAATATTCCCAGCGCTTGCTTTCCAACGTAGAAAATCGAAAATGAACTTTGGGAAAATCAGAAGATGTAACTTGAATGGTAAACCACGAGGAAAACACTACTGAAATACTCTAACTTCTTGCATTTTTCACGAAAGAAATCCAAATGAACTTTGAAAAATCAAGAAAATGTAAGTGTGTCACAATGTAAAGCACAACAAAACACATCTCAACGAAAGAAAAATCCCACTGAGCTTTGAAAATCCATAGATGTAACTGTGACACGGTAAACCCACGACCAAACACTTCTGAAATTTACCAAATCTTTGCATTTCTTGGAAAGAATGCAATGACTTTGGTAAAATCCAATCGAATGTAACTGTGACAAGTAACCCACGACAAAACACTACTGAATATTCAAACTCTTGCATTGTTCACGAAGAAATTTCAAATGAACTTTGAAAATCAAGAGAATGTAGACTGTGACAAGTACCACGACAAAAACATACTGAAATATCTAAAACTCTTGCCATTTTCACGAAGAAATTTTCAAAAGAACTTGAAAATCAAGATAATGGTAAACTTTGACAAGTAAACCACGACAAACACCTACTGATTTTCAACCTTGCATTCAACGAAAGAATTCAAATGAACTTTTGAAAAATCAAGAGATTTTAACATGACACGTAACCATGAACAAAACACTATTGCGAAATATATTTCCCATCTCTTACACTTACAACGAGAATTTCAAAATGAACTTTGAAAAATCCATAGAGAATGTACAGTGCAGGGTAACACCACAAAACACTACGGAAATATTTCGAACTCGTGGCATGTCAACGAAAGAATCCAATAACTTTTCAAAAATCAAGAGAATGGTGAACTGTGACTAGTAACAACATCAAACACTACGTGAAATATTCCCAACTCTCGCATTCAACGAGTTTTCAATGATCTTTGAAAAATCAAGGAATGTAAGTGTGGACAAGGTAAACCACGGAGAAAACACTACTGAAATATTCCAACTCTTGCATTTCAATGAAGAATCCCAAAAATGAAACTTTGAAAAAATCCAGAGATGTAACTGTGACAGGTAAAACGCACGACAAAACACTATTGAATATGTCAACTCTTGCATTTCCAACGAAAGAATCCAAAATGAACTCGAAAAAAATTCAGAGAATGTAACTGTGATAAGGTAACGCACACAACACTACTGAAATTTCCCGACTCTATGCATTTCAAGAAAGAAAACCCGAAATGAAACTTTTTGAAAAAATGCAAGAGTCAGTACTGTTTGACAAGTAAAAACCACACCAAAACCTACTGAAATATTCCAACTCTTGCATCTGAATATTTCCACTCTTGTATTTCAAGGAGAACTTCAATGACTTTGAAATCATAGGGAAAATGTCGTTGTCAAGGTACCACGAACAAAACACACTTAATTTACGTGTATAATAAACATTTCAGTGTAAGAAAATTCAAATGACTGTTAGACGAATGTATTTGTGACACAAGGTAAACATCACAAACACTAAGGAAAATTCCGAATTGTGCTTGTAGGAAGTGGGACAATGGGGGCTTTGAAAATTGAATAGGAATTGTTATGACAAAGTAACCACGCCGAAGACACTACTGTATTCACTCCTTGCTTTCCGAAGCGGATATAACGCGTGTGTCTTTGAAATCGAATTAAAGTACTGTAATCCGGGAGACAAACACTATTGCAATATTTCTCATCCTTGCATTCACGAAAGATTTTCAAACATGAATTGAAAAAATCAAGAGAATGTACAGTGACAGGTGGGCCACACAAACACTCTGCATTTCCCACTCTTCATTTCAACGAAATAAAGTGGGCACAAAAAGGAAGACGAAAGGTGAAAAATCAGAGGGGAGAATTAGACTGTGACTAGGTAAACCACATCAAAACGCCTGACTGAAGACTGAGCATATGGTGGAGGCAGGGAGATGGTAACGTACAGGGGGCTTTGGGCAGGGGTAGAGATCAGAAGTGTGTAGGGGTCTGATGTGGCACAGTGGGGGGAGCGGTAAAAGAGTGGTTGGAGGGGGGAAGGAGACGTCTTAGCGTGCTCTACACACTACAAAATAATCCAACTCTTGCATTTCAACGAAGAAATCCAAAATGAATTTGAAAAAATCAAGAAATGTAACTGTGACCAAGGTAAACCACGACAAACACTACTGAAATATTCCAACGTCTGCATTTCAATGAAAGAATTCAAATGAACTTTGAAAAATCAAGAAAATGTAAGTTTTACAGATAAACCACAACAAACACTACAAAATATTCCAACTCTTGCTTTCAATGAAAGAAATCAAAATGAACTTTGAAAAATCAAGAGAAGTAACTGGGCAAGGTAAACCACAACAAAACCTACTGAAATATTCCACTCTTGCATTTCATTGAAATAAATCCAAATGAATCTTTGCAAAATATATGAATGTACTGTGACAAGTAAGCAACAAAAAAACACTACTGAAAATTCAATCTTGTATCAATGAAAGAAATCAAAATGAACTTTGAAAAATCAAGAGAATGTAACAGTGACAGGTAAACCACCGACAAAACAATACTGAAATATTCCAACTCGTGCATTTCAAGGACAAGAAATCCCAAAATGAACTAATTGAAAAAATCAAGAGAAAGTAACCCCCTGTGACACAGGTTTACACCACAAACACAAACACTAATTGAAAATATTCCAAACTATTGCAGGTCAATGAAAGAAATCCAAACATGAACTGGATGGGAAATCGATGGAGAATGTAAATCTGACAAGGGATAAAGCACAACAAATAACACCTTACTGAAATATTCCAGCTCTTGCATTCTCAACGATAGAAAAGCGAAAAGCCATGGAACTTTGGAAAAAATCAAGCGAAGGTAAACTAGTGAAATGGTTAAAACCACGACGGGGGGGCGGAAAACACTACTGAAATACTCTAACTCTAGCAATACAACGTAAAGAAAATCCAAAATGAACTTTTGAAAAACATCAAGAAAATGTAAGTGTGTCAATGTTAAAAGGCACAAACCCAAAAACCAATCTCAACGAAAGAAAACCACAATGAGCTTTGAAAAATTCAAGAGAATGTAACTTGTGACACTGGTAAAACCACGGGACCAAAACACTTGCTGAAATATTCCAAATCTTGCATTTCATTGATAAGAAATCCAAAATGAACTTTGGAAAAATCACATGATGAGAATGTAACTTGTGAACAAAGTTAAACCACGACCAAAACACTACTGAAATATTTCAAAACTCTTGCCAGTTTCACTCGAAACGAAAATTCAAAATGAACCTTGAAAAAATCAACCACCCCCCCTCCCCTATCCCATCCCCCCCCCCCCCCCCCCCCGACGGACCCTGTAACTTGTGGGACAAGATGTAAACCACGACAAAACACTCAAACTCTGAAAATTGCGGCACTCCTTGCAATATTCACGAAAGGAATTCAAAATGAACCTTTGAAAAATACAAGAGAATGTAACGGTGACAAGGTAAAACCACGACAATAAACACTTACTTGAAATATTTCAAACCTCTTGCATTTAGCAAAACGAAAGAAATTCAAAATGAACTTTGAAAAATTGCAATAAGAGAATTTAACCAGTGAATGAAAGGTAAACCATGACAAAACACTATTCGAAAAAATTTTCCATCTCTTCCACTTCACGAAAGATATATTCAAAAATGAACTTTGACAAAATCAAGCGGAGAGAATTGTAACATGACAGGGTTAAAACACACAACAAAAACACTAATGAACAATATTCGAACTAGTGCATTTCAAACGTACGAAATCCAAAACTCAACTTTTCATAAAATCAAAGAGAATGTAAACTGTGACTAGGTAAAAACCACATCCAAAAACCCTACTGAAATATTCCAACTCTGCAACTTCAAACCCGAAAAGAAATTCAAAAATGATCTTTGAAAAAATCAATTTCTGAGCATGTAAGGGTGTGACAAGGTTAAACCACGAGGGGAAAATACTAAATGCAATATTCCAACTATTGCATTTCAATGAAAAGAAATCCAAAAATGAAGCTTTGAAAAATCAAGAGACAGGTACCCCTCCGTGACCAAGGTACAACCACGACAAAACACTAATGGAATATTATTTCAAACTCTGGCATTTCAAACGAAAGAAATCCAAAAATGAACTCCTGAAAAAAATCAAGAGAATGTAACTTGGGATAAGGTTAAAAGCCACAGACAAAACACTACGTGAAATAGGCACCACTCTTTGCATGTCAAGGAAAGAAAAATAAACCCGAAATGAGGGAAACTTTGAAAAAATCAAGGAGGAAACCCCATCTGGAACGTGGAAAAGGGTAAACCACAACAAAACCCTACTGAAATATTCCAACTCTGCATTTCACGGAACCAAGAAATTCAAAATGAACTTATGCATAAATCTAATTAAGAATGTAACTGTGTGACAAAGTAAAACCACGACAAAACACTACTGAAAATATTACAACTTTTGCTATTTCAACGAACAGAAATTCAAAAATGACACTTTGAAAAATCAAGAGAATGTATTTGGACAAGGCAAACCACAACAAAAACACTACTGAAATATTTCAACTCTGCATTTCAACGATAGAAAATTCAAATGAACTTTGAAAAATTAAGAGAATGTAACGGTGACAAGGTGTAAACCACGACAAGAACACTACTGAAATATTCCAACTCTTGCATTTTCAACGAAAGCAATACAAAATTGAACTTTGAAAAAACAAGAGAAATGTAAAAGTGACAAGGGGTTTTAAATCACGACCAAAAACACTATTGGAATATTTCCATCTCGACAATTCAACGAAAGATTCGCCAAAGGATGGAACCACTAGAAAATCAAGAGAATGTAACAGTGACAGGGAAACCAACAAACAAAAAACACTACTGAAAGATTCGCAATCGTGCATTTTCAACGAAAGAAATCCAAACTAAACTTTGTAAAATCAAGAGAAATCGTAACTGTGACTAGTAAAACCACATCAAAACATACTGAAATATTCCAACTCTGGCAATTCAACGAAAGAAATTCAAAATGATCTTTGAAAAATCAAGAGAATGTAAAGTGGACAAGGTAAACCACGAGGAAAACAACTACTGAAATATTCAAACTCTTGCATTTCAATGAAAGGAAATCCAAAAATGAACTTTGAAAAAAAATCAAGAGAATGTAACTGTGACAGGGGAAGATCCACGACAAAACACTACTGAAATATGTTTCAACTCTTGCATTTCAGCGCAAGAAAAGGAAAATCCAAAATGAACTCTGAAAAAATCAAGAGAAATGTAACTGTGATAAGGTAAAGCCACAACAAAAACACATACTGAAAATATTCCAAACTCTGCATTTCAATGAAAGAAAACCGAATATGAACTTTGAAAAATCAAGAGAATGTAACTGTGACAAGGTAAACCCAACAAATCACTACTGAAATATTTCAAACTCTTGAGCCATTCAATGAACAGAAATTCAAAACCAGAACTTGCAAAACATTGTTCAGAGAAATGGAAACAACGTCCCACGGAATAGAAAGCACCAACAAAACACTACTGAACATATTCCAACTCTTACATTTCAATGAAAGAAATTCAAATGAACTTTGAAAAATCAAGAGAATGTATATGGGAAAAGGTAAACCACAACAAAACATACTGAAATATTCCAACTTGTCATTTCAACATAGAAAATTCAAATGAAACTTTGAAAAGTTTAAGAGAATGTACTGTCTGACAGGTAAACCACGACAGAACACTACTGAATTATTCCAACGATTGCATTCAAAACGAACGACAATTCAAAATGAACTTTGAAAAATCAAGAGAATTGTAAAGTGTACAAGGAAAACCACGACAAAACACTATGAAATATTTCCATCTCTACACTTCAACGAAAGATTTTCAAAAAGAACTCTTGAAAAATCAAGAGAAGGTAGCAGTGCACAGGGGACACCACAACAAAAAACACTAGAAAATTCCAATCTTGCATTTCAACGAAAGAACATCCAAAAAAAAACTGGCAAAAAATCAAGCGGAGATGTAACTGGGACATAGGTAAACACATCAAAAACACTACTGAAATATATCCAACCTCTTGCAATTAAACCGAAAGTAAGTCAGGAAATGATCTTTTTGTAAAATCAGAGAATGTAAGTGAGAAAAAGGTAAACCACGAGAAAAACCCTACTGGCAATATCCTACTCTTCATTTCAATGAAAGAAATCCAAAATGAACTTTTGAAAAATCAAGAGAAAATGTAACTGTGACAAGTAACCACGACAAAACACTACTGAAATCATTTCACTCTTGCATTTCAGCGAAAGAAATCCAAATAACTCTGAAAAAATCATAGAATGAACTGTGATAGGTAAAGCACACAAACACTTACTGAATATTCCAACTCTTGCATTTCAATGGAAGAAAACCGAATGAACTTTGAAACACAATAATGTAACTTTGACAAGGTAACCCCAACAAACACTACTGAAATATTCCAAATCTTGCATTTCAAGGAAGAATTCTAAATGACTTTTTGACAAATCAGAATTAAGTGTGTACACAGTAAACCACACAAGGTAAACCCAACACACACTACTGAATATTTCGACTCTTGCATTTCAACGGTAAAATTCAAATTAACTTTGAAAAAATTGAGATGTAAATGTAAAGTCACTAACCATGACAAACACTACTGTAAATATTCCAACTCTTGCATTCAACGAAAGAAATTGAAAAACACTTTGAAAAATCAAGAGAATGTACTGTACATGTAAACCACGACAAAACAACTACTTAAAATAATCCAACTCTTGCATTTTCAATGAAATAAATTCATATATGAACTTTGAAAAATTAAGGGAATGTAAACTATGACAATGTCAAAACATGATAAAACACTACTGAATATTCCAACTCTTGCATTTCAACGAACGAAATTCCAAGTTGACTTTCGCAAAATCAAGATATACGTGTCAACTGTGACGAATGTAAACCTACGCCACCACACTACTCGAAATGATCCAACTCTTGCATTTCAATGAATATTCAAATGAACTTTTAAAAATCAAGAGAAGGTAACTGTGACAAGGTAAACCAACCACCCAGCACTACTGAAATTTCCAACTCTTGCCTTTCAATAAGAAATTCGAATGAACTTTGAAAAATCAGAGAATGTCACTGTGCCAAGGTAAACCACAACAAAGCACTACTGAAATATTCCAACTCTTGCAGTTCAACAAAAACGAAATTCAAAATGAACTTTGAAAAATCAGAAAATGTAACTGTGACAAGGTAAACCACAACCAAACACTACTGGAAATATTCCCATCTTGCATTTCAAAGAACGAAAGAAATTCAAAATGAACTTTGATAAAAATCAGAGAATGTCGCTGTGACAAGGTAAACCACGACAAAACGCTATGAAATATTCCAACTATTGCATTTCAAACGAAAGAATTCAAAATGAGACTTGAAAAATTAAGAGAATGTAAATGGTGACATAAGTAACCAATGACAAACACTACTGAAATATTGCCCAACATCTTTGCATTTCAACGAAAGAAATTACAAATGACCTTTGAAAAATCGAGAGATGTAACTGTGACAAGATAAAACGCACGACAAAACACTACACTAAAATAAGCCAACTCTTGCATTTCAACGAAAAATCCACAATGAATTTTGAAAAATCGAAGAAGAATGTACTGTACAAGGTAAACCACGACAAAACACTACTGAAATATTCCAACTCTAGCATTTCCATTAAAGAAATTCAAAATGAACTTTGAACAATCAAGAAAATGTAAGTGTGACGAAGATAACCACAACAACACACTACTAAAATATTCCAACTCTTGCATTTCAATGAAGAAATCCAATGAACTTTGAAAAATCATATAATGTAACTGTGACAAGGTAACCACAACAAAACACTACTGAAATATTCCAACTCTGCATTTCAGTTGAAAGAAATCCAAAATGACTTTGAAAAATCTATAGAATGTACTGTGACAAAGTAATCACAACAAACACTACTGACATTTCAACTTCTGTATTTCATGAAAGAAATCCAAATGAACTTTGAAAAATCAGAGATGTAACAGTGGACAACAGGTAAACCACGACAAACCTACTGAAATATTCCACTTCGTGCATTTCATGAAAGAAATCCAAATGGAACTTTGAAAAATCACGAGAGAATGTAACTGTGACAAGGTAAACCACCCAAAACACTACTGAAATATTCCAACTCTTGCATTTCATGAAAGAAATTCCAAAATGAACTGTGAAAAATCGAGAGAATGTAACTCTGACAAGGTAAAGCACAACAAAACACTACTGAAATATTCCGCAGCTCTTGCATTTCACGATAGAAATCAAAATGACTTTGAAAATCAGAGAATAACTGTGAAATGGGGGTAAACCACGAGACACACTACTGAACTACTCTAACTCTTGCATTTCAACGAACGAATCCAATGACTTTGGAAAAATCAAGAAAATGTAAGTGTGTCACTGTAAAGCACAACAAAACATCATCTCACGAAAGAATCCACATGAGGCTTTGAAAATCAAGAGATGTAACTGTGACAACGGTAAACCACGACAAAACACTTCTGAAATATTCCAAATCTTGCATTTCATTGAAAGAAATCCAAATGACCTTTGGAATCAAGAGATGTAACTGTGACAAAGTAAACCACGACAAACACTACTGAAATATTCAAACTCCTGCATTTCACGAAAGAAGTTCAAATGAACTTTGAAAAATCAAGGAAGAATGTCACTGTGACGAGGTAAACCACGACAAAACACTACTGAAATATTCCAACCCTTGCATTTCCCGAAAGAAATTCAAAATGAACTTTGAAAAATCAAGAGAATGTAACTGTGACAATTAAAACCACGACAAAACACTACTGACGATATTCCAACTCTTGCATTTCAACGAAAGAATCAAAATGACTTTGAGCATCAATACGAGAATGTAAAGTGACAAGGAAACCCCAACAAACACTAATAGAAATATTCCAAATCTTGCATTTCAAGGAAAAGAAATTCTAAATGAACTTTGAAAAATCAGAAAATGTCAGTGTGGACAAAGTAAACCACGTACAAAACAATACTGAAAATATTCGCACTCTTACATTTTCAATGAAAGAAATTCAAAAATGAACTTTGAAAAAATCAAAGAATGTATTTGTGACAAGGTAACCACGACAAACACTACTTAAAACTATCCAACTCTTGCATTTCAACGTAGAAATTCAAATTTAACTTTGAAAAATTAAAGAATGTAAATGTACAAAGGTACCATGACAAAACACTACTGAAATATTCCAACTCTTGCTTTCAACGAAAGAAATTGAAAAAAAAAACTTTGAAAAATCAAGAGAATGTAACTGTAACATGGTAAAAACCACGACAAAACACTACTGAAATAATCCAAACCTCTTGCATTTCATGAAAGAAAATTCAAATGAACTTTGGAAAAATTAAGAGAATGCTAACCTATGACAAGGTAAACCATGATAAAACACTACTGAAATATTCCCAACTCTTGCATTTCAACGAACGAAATCCAAAATTAACTTCGAAAAATCAAGAGAATGTAACTGTGACCACGGTAAACCATGACAAAACACTACTTGAAATGATCCAACTCTGCATTTCAATGAAGAAAATTCCAAATGAACTTTGAAAAATCAGGAGAAATGTACTGTGACAAGTAAACCACAAACAAAACACTACTGAAATATTCCAACTCTTTCATTCAATGAAAGAAATTCGAAATGAACTTTGAAAAATCAAGAGAATGTAACTGTGACAAGGTAAACCACAACAAAACCTACTGAAATATTCCACTCTTAGCAGTTCAACAAAAGAAATTCAAAATGAACTTTGAAAAAATCAAGAAAATGTAACTGTGACAATGTAAACCACAACAAAACACTACTGAAATATTCAATCTTGCTTTTCAACGAAAGAAAATTCAATGAACTTTGAAAAATCAAGAGAATGTCGCTGTTACCAGGGAAACCACGACAAAACGCTACTGAAATATTCCAACTCTTGCATTTTCAAGCGAAAGAAAATTCACAAT
>JAPEVW010001025.1:0-20726 GCA_027921565.1 Artemia sinica | reverse complement strand
TGGAGACACCTATAGACCTTATTCGTTTTTGAAGCGCCACCCTGGGGAGAGAAAAAGAACTACTCGTGGCAGCCATGTTGTTGGTAAAAATCGCTCATCTCTAATAGGAATAAAGAAGAACTCTTTTTGTGTGTCTATAACAACAAATGTCTACTTTTTGTGGTCTTTTCGAGTCTCATCAATGGGAGGACCATACTGTTGTGTTCCCTTGTGCAAAGAATCTTGGAAAAAAATCCCAAGACCTAAAAACTACCTGACAGAGTGAGTAAAAACAGCTTCTTTTAGCCTTTAGCCCTAACATAGCATTTTCAGCTCCAAAGCCTGGTGAAGTATTTGGTGAGTTATAGGTTATAAAAAGCCTGATTGACTTGTAAATAAGTCAAATGAACTATAAAAAGTAGCCTAGACTGTAATTTAACCTTGGGTTGGTAATACTAGTGGTTAAAAGGGCTATCTACATGGTATTGCCTGATAAGTTTGTTTAGGCCTATGCTATGCAGACAATGCACCTCCCTCCTAATGGTTCAGATATGGTCCTGAACTATATAGGCCATTTTTTATTGTTCCTTTGCTAATACAGGTTTGCTGTACCCATAAAAATCACTGTAGGCTGTAAGGGATTTCAAAGAAGTTATTGAATAAGTATTTTTTTAAATGTGTTTAACCTTGGGTTGGTAATACTAGTAGTTAAAAGGGCTATCTTTGTGGTATTGCCTGATAAGCTTGTTTAGGCCTATGCTGTGCAGGCAATGCACCCTCTCCTAGTGGTTCCAAATATGGTCCTGGACTATATAGAAACTTCAAAGGAATTGTTGAATAAATATTATTTAAGACGTAGATAAATATGAAGAAAACTATGGTAATGTAATTAATAAAGTGTATTACACTTTATAAAGGAAGACTGTTATGGTCTTATTGTTTTCTTTTTGTAGGCCTACCCATTATATATCTGATAGACAATCAGAGGTAAATTTTCAGCAGTTCATATTATTGACTTACAAATAAAGTAAACATACTACTTGATGCCCTTTTTATGCTCTTAACAAATATAATGATCATTTTTGTCAAAATGAATCTTACCCCCATCCCTAGGCTATATATACCAATTCAGGGTATATATTTGCACATTAGAGGAAGGGGGGGGGGGGGGTATAGATTTTAAACTTACCTCTCATTTGTATCAGAAATAAACTTTACCCCCACTGCCCTAATGTGCAAATACATACCCTGAATTAGTTTATATAGAGGTGGGGGTAAAATTCATTTCTGAAAAAAATTATTGTTATATTTGGAAAGAGCATAAAAAAGGCATCATGTAGTATGTTTACTTTATATGTAAGTCAATGATATGAACTGTCAAAAATTTACCCAATCAGAATTAGAGGGGTATTGTCTGGGTGACAACTATCATGCTGAGAAAGTATAAATTCAGGAATCTAAAAGTTCCAGTTGTATTGACATGTTTCAGGATTTAGTTGTAATAGCACTTTTTCTTACATTTAGAAACAGTAACAAAGGGGGAATAATTGATAAATTTCTTTTTTTTTAACCTTGTTCCCATCAGGGGCATAGCTCCAGCATTTGATAAAATTCTACTTAAGCTACTTTTGGCTATCTTGGAAAGGGGATAGGTTAGGAAAATGAAACTTTCAGGGATGGGTCTACAGGCTAAAGTATGTCCTGGGAAGGTGTTCTGAAGTTCCTACCTCCACTCCTCCCTCTAGAGGGCCCTGACCTTTGATTTTGAGTGAAACCTTGCAAAATAGATCTTCTGCTTAAATGAATTACAACAACAAAATTTTCAGCTTCACAACTTTGCTCAATCCCAAGTATTAAGGTTTTAAAGATACACAAATACATTTCCTATATTAAAAAAAACACTGATATGGCTTAAAATTCTACTCAAATAACAGGAATTGTATTTTCAGAACTAAAGCCAGAGAAAAAGAAACCAATAACTGAAAATTAAGGTAAAGACTTGTTTTGTCAAATTTCAATAGGTTCTACCTGTTATGTAGGCAAATTTCAGGACCCTTTAGTAGGAGAAGGAGTGGAGGTAGGTAATTCAAAATACCATCCCAGGACATACCTTAGCCTGTAGATCCATCTGTCTTTTTGGTAAAATTCTACTTTAGCTACTTTTGGCTATCTTGGATAGGGGTTAGGTTAGGAAAAAGAAACTCTCAGGGATGGGTCTACAGGCTTAAATGTGTCCTGGGAAGGTATTATGAAGTACCTACCTCCACTCCTTCCTCTAGAGGGTCCTGACCTTTGATGACCTTTAAAAATCTGTGTGTAAAGTGAAACCTTGCAAAATAGATCTTCTGCCTAAATGAAGTACAACAAAGATTTTTTTAGCTTCACAACTTTGCTCAATCCCAAGTTATAAGGTCTTAAAGTTATGCAAATACATTTCCTAAATTTTGAAAAAAAAACCCATGGCTTAAAATTCTACTCAAATAACAAAAATTGCATTTTCAGAACTAAAGCCAGAGAAAAAGAAACTGATAACTAAAAATTAAGGTAAAATGTTGACTTGTCTAAAGTTCAATAAGTATAGACCTGTCATGTAGGCAAATTTCAGGACCCTCTAGAGAGAGAAGGAGTAAAGGTAGGTACTCCAAAATACCATCCTGGGACTTACTTCAGCCTGTAGATCCATCCTTCAAATTTCATTTTCCAAACCTAACTCCTTTCCAAGATAGCCAAAAGTAGCTAAAGTAGAATTTTATTCCAGCAATTTATTGGGGGGGGGGGCAAAAAGTCCATATTCATGGGCTATATTATATTTATTTTGTCCAATTTATTGGAAAAAACTATGGTAATATAGGCTAATCATTAAAGTGTATTGTACTTTATAAAGGAAGGATGTTATTGTCTTAGTGTTTTCTTTTTTCCCCTGCCATCCTCAAACAACACCACTGGTTTTCATCCCAAAGAAAAATTCTAGTTTAACTGCTTGTTGCTGTCTGGAAAGGGGTTTGGTAAATGAAACCTTCAGTAATGAATCCAGGACAAAAACACAATCTAAGAAGGTATTACTAAGCTTCCATGTTAACCCTCTTCTGATTTCCAAGTCTTAGAAATTTGCCTACTTGGCAGGTTATACCTATTGAAATTTTGACAAAACAACATATTACCTTAATTTTCAGTCATCAGTTTCTTTTTCTGTGGTTTTAATTCTGAAAATGCAATTCTTATTATTTGAGTAGAATTTTAAGCCATATCAATGGGTTTTTCTAAATTTAGGAAATATATTTGCAGATCTTTGAAACCTCATGAATTTGGATTGAGTAAAGTTGTGAAGCTGAAAATAGTTTTCTTGTACTTAATTAAAGCAGAAGATCTGTTTTGCAAGGTTTCAGTGTCAGATCACAAAGATTTTGAAAGGTCATCAAAGGTCACTGCTCTCTAGAGGGGGAAGGAGTGGAGGCAGGTACTTCAAAATACCTTCCTATGACATACTTTAGTCTACCTGTCCCTGAGGTAAAATGTTGTTTTGTTGAAATTTCAAATGGTATAGACCATAGACCTGTCAAGCAGGCAAATTTCTAAGACTTAGAAATCATAAGATGGTTAATGTGGAAGCTTGGTAATACCTTCCCAAAGTATGGTTTTGGCCCTGGATTCATAACTGAAAGTTTCATTTTCCTAACCTAACCCCTTTTCAAGATAGCAAAAAGTGTAAACAATTTACTTACATTTCTGTCAGTTAGCAGTGTAAAACCTCTTAAGAAAACTGAAAGATAAATTCTCCCCTTGAATGTTCCTGAAAATGAATGGAAGCTTTAGCCTTAAGGAACAATGGTAGATTAGCCTCCTCCCTATAATGCCAAGCATTAACAATGCTAATACCAATTTCATGTCGTGTATCATAAAGCAATAATGTTTATTTCACAGCAATTATGAACTCCAGTATTTTTGTTGGGGAGGGGGGACAAGAGGGGTCTATATCCAGATAGTCAAGGGGCATGGGATATATAATATTTGTTTCTCCACATTATTGGGGGGTGGCTGCCCCCCCCCCCCCAAACACACCCCTGATTATGAATTAACTTTTTGATTTTCAGAATGGAAGGATTCAGAGCTACTTGTTTTGCTTCACATCTCTATTTAACTTTGATAGTAACTTTGAAGCTTTATCCTTTTTATCATTTCACTCTGTGCAATTTAATGGTGTTTCAATACATGCTCTTCTACTAAAACAACTGTGTATCTTAGCTAGAAATATTTGAAATCTACCTTCCTTTCATAGTAAGCAAATTTGTTCTCTATGAAATAGAATGGAAAGCATCAGGGTTAAGCATTTCAATCCACCTCACATTTTAAAAATGAATAGTGCCAGTTGCAGCCATATTTATCATTTCTGGTGCTTGTACCCTATTTTGGTTTTGTTGTGGGAGGGGGATTATTTGATTGATGTGAGGGAGTTACAACTTATTCTAAATTACCCAGTTGACATTGTAAGATAAAAGAGTACCACAATTGAGTGTTTGATTCACTCATCTATCTAATTGAATGCTGATGGGTTCTGATGAAGTTGTGTTACCTTTATCTTACAATATTACTTATAAATCAAAAGAGGAGAATTTGAAAGTATCTTTTTCTTCTTTACATTAGTTACCTAAAATTTACACTTCAGAGCAAATTAAGATCCATCTTGATCTGTGAATTGCTCTAAAAAATTGCTAAAAAATTGCTCCATTTTTTCTAAAAAAGTTCTTTCACGTTCTTTGTATAATTTGGGCAAAGATGTGAATTGGTTTGAAAAATTACGGTTTTTAGTATCTAAATCAAAAAAAGAAAACCGAAGGGAAGTTTTTGTCCCCCTCCCAAATTTTCTTGAATTGGCTGTGCTGTAATTTTCTAATTTTATGAAGCTTTTCTCATCTACCCACAAAACCTCCTGTGCTTTATTGAGATTATATTCTTTGGTGCCGATCATACTATTTTGACGACCACTGGATGGCGAAGATTGCTAATGAATTGTCTGTCAGTGCCACAAAGCTTAAAAGTCTCTTATTACAAAAAAAAACAAAAAAATCCTCAGGAGCAATGTGCCGACGAAATTCCTTAGGGGGGCATTTGCCCCTTCTTGCCCCCCCCCCTAGTTACGCCACTGCATTCACCTATTTACAGTAGTTTGAAATCCCTACAAATTTGACCCTTGTAGACTCACCAGACAGTCCCCTTCAAATCCCTGTCATCAAAATCCCTTTCAACGGAATGAAAAAAATTATATTTCTGAAAAACCCAGAGGTATCCATACTTTTTACCCTTCACCCTTTTGGTTGTCACTGACTTGCATGGTCGGTGAGCAGAGCAAGAACACTACTACAATCAAGAGTCAATGATTAGTCAGAGTTTTCACAATTCCTTAGGGGCTATCACTTCCTACCCTTCAATGCGGAATATGTTCCAGGTCAAAAATTAGTTTTCCTCCCCCTAAAGAGGATTCAAGCTTGCAGTTCTATTTTTAATTAACTGATTGGGATACAAAGGCTACTTGAGAGATTTTGGGAAGTGATAAGCCCTGAGGATTGTCGAAAATCTGACCGCTCATCAGCCCTTGTTACAACTATCATTCTAATAGTGGAATTATATTTCAGGTTTCCTTTCACAAGCTTCCAAGTGATAAGGATCTGAGAAAGGAGTGGCTTGTGAAGATTCGAAGAGATGAAGGTCCCTTGTTCCAAATCTCAGATGCCTACACTAGAGTATGTTCTAGACATTTCAACACTGAGGACTTCTATGCTGGTTTTGCATCTGGAAGAAGAGAACTCAAACCAGGATCTATCCCAAGTATTTTTCCTTGGACAAATGAATCATTGTTCAGGCGCGAAAAGCTCCTAAAGAAAGACAAGTTAGTGAGAAACATCACAAAGGCCGGAAAAAACTCAGTGCTGAGATTACTCAAGTTGAAGATGTGTCTGCAAGTGGGCTACTGCACACTATAACAAGCGAGGAACTTTTTGGAAGTGGTGAAGGCGAGGAACCTTGTGAAATTGGTGAAATAACTAGCTCAGGGAATGTTAGCAGTACCAGTGATAATGTGACTGTCAGTTTATTATCAAGAGTTAGAGAACTAGAAGCAAAGGCAAGGTATATGCAAATTGCACTGCAAGATAAAAAGAAAGAGATGGAAAAACTGCAGCACATTAATATGGACATAAAAAGCAAACTCGTTGCCTCTGGTCAAGCTTTGAAAGATGGTACATTTACTTATGCTAACGTGAAAAAGGATAACAAACTACTGCAGTTCTATACTGGGTTCACCTGTTCATCTGACTTTGAGTCTTTTTTTGAATTCATCAACTGTGGTGAAAATGGTAAAAATGTGAGACTCACTGAAGCTCATGTGAGAGATCCCAAAGGTTCAGCTAAGAGACGCAACAGAAAGCTCTCTGGACGTGATCAGTTGCTTCTTGTCCTTTGCAGGCTAAAAGTGGGATTATACGAACAAGACCTGGCATTCCGTTTTTCAATTAGTCAGGGGACCATTAGCAAAATCCTTGTGAGCTGGATCAATTTCTTATATATACAGTTGGGAAGACTGTTCTCTGGCCGTCAAGACAATATGTCGACAGAAATATGCCAGATGACTTTAAAGCTGAATATCCCACAACTCGTGTTGTGATCGACGCAACTGAAATTCAGTGTCAAGTTCCTTCGTCATTCCTAAATAAAACTGTGTCTTATTCGTCATACAAAAGTCGGCAGACTAAAAAAAGGTCTCATTGGCATTGCCCCAAACGGCATTGTGACGTTTGTATCTGAGTTGTACGACGGGTCCATCTCTGATGTAGAACTTGCCAAAAGATGTGGAATCCTGAAGATGCCATATGATGATGGTGATAGTATAATGGCTGATAAGGGTTTCCGCATACAGACTGACTTGCCTTCTTGCGTAAGCCTAAATATTCCCCCGTTTCTTCAAAATGATGGGCAATTTGCAGCTTCTGATGTGATTGAAACACACAGAAGATTGCCCGCCTCCGAATACATGTTGAGAGACTCATAATGCGAATTAAGTGCTATGGATCTTAAGAGAAACAATCCCAGTTAACCTTGTCCCAGTTCTGAATCAGATGTGGACTGTTTGTGCCATAATGACAGTCTTTATGAACCCCATCATCAGCTCTTCAGGTGAATAAGAGATACCAAGTGAAGAATAGTTATTTTTTTCCTTTGAGTCTACTTTTATTTGAAGCATATGCCGATCCCATGCTTAAGTATATTGAAGGGTAAATAAAAGGAATTGAAATAGAGGATACACAAATAAAAGTTCAAAGTTTTTTTTTATTATCTAATAGTATTTACAGAAACAGAAGATTTTGTAAAAGCAACTAATACAACCGAATCTTATTGTAAAATTATTTGAAAAAAAAACTACGTTTTCTAAAGATTTAAAGAGGCTGAGTCACAAGTTCGAACCTTAAAACGTACAGGGATTAGGAGGTGCAGTTGGGGGGCTGTCGCCCCCCAAACCCCCGCTCCCGTATATGAAAGGGGCTGTGCTCTCCTCAACGCCTCGCTCTTTACGCTAAAGTTTGTCTTTCTCACAACTCTTTTTTAAACAATAAAAACTTTAGCGTAAAGAGCGAGGCGTTGAGGAGAGCACACCCCCTTTCATATACGGAAGCGAGGGTTTGGGGGGTGGCAGCCCCCCAACTGCACTCCTAATCCCTGCACGTTTTAAGGTTCGAACTTGTGAATCAGCCTCTTTAACTCTTTAGAAAACGTAGTTTTTTTTTCAAATATTTTCTGCACGTTTTTGTACAGTTTATTACTTATTATTGCTTGACTAACTGTTAGCTGATCTTTTCAGGAGTTAAAGATGGGGGGCTGCCGCCTCCCAAACCCTCCCGTTTTTTGAAAATTCTTGTGTTAAGGCTTTTAATTCCTGAATACTCAAATCAAATGCACAGTAAGATTTTCTTTTTTCAACTTTTCTTCAAGCATGTGGGTATACGGCATGTTATCAAAGCAGTGGAGACTTACCTGTAACCTGAAGGCCGACTGTGATATTCTTCTGGAGACGCCTGTTGAGCCGAAGGATTTAATAGATTGGATTTAAAAAAGAAACTGAGTTTCTTTTTTAAACTTTAAATTCAGTATATAAAAAATTTTCTCTCACAGGGAATCCAACCCGGATCTTCCGCCTGACAGTCAGGAACAGCAACCATTGTATCACAGAGACACTAGTTATATTGTTTTAGTCTCTCGTATCTATTTTTGACGCAAGCAAATCCCCACAAAACTTGATATTTGGTTTTTGAAAAATAGGGAAGGAAGGATCGGATTGAGCTGAAATTTTGAGGATAAGCTCCCAGGCCCCAGCAAAGCTTATTCTCTAAATTTCAACCCGATCGGACAACGTTAAAGGGGGGTTGTGGTGGGAAAAATTAACATGGGCTCTTATAGGAAAACGAGGTTTTTTCGTAAATATAATTCGGGGGATAATTTTTTCGGTCTGAAAATATCAAAAGGCCCTAACAGGTCGAATTCCGCTTCAAAATGAGTCCTCATTCACCCGGATCGTTGCCAACTGTGGCCTGTAGGCGTGGCTGATAAAAAAAAAAAGAAATGAACTTTAAGTGGCTATATTTGTTTTTTGGAAAACAGGGAAGGAGTGATCGGATTGAGCTGAAATTTCGAGGATAAGCTCCCGGGCCCTAGGAAAGCTTAACCTCTAAATTTCAGCCCAATCGGACAACGTTAAAGGGGGGCTGTGGTCGGAGGGTCGAAACTTCTGGCCCACTTTTACCCATGAAGATAAAGTCGGAGGGGGTGAAATTTTGCACGTTTCTTAGTTGGAGCTTGGGCTACAAAATGCGATCGCTGCTGTCTCTCTGCGACCGCTAGGACCGGAAATCGCTTAACATTGTGGTGGGTCTCCTCTTTAGAGGCACAAGTGTGCTCCTTGATTTTCAAGGTAGAAATAAATAAAGCAAAATCTGAGAGTTCAAGCCTCAGAGATGAGGATAGAGATTTCGTGCATGGTGTACCAACCAAAGAAGAAACCAAAGTACTTGGAACAGTTTTCAACAACAGTTGGAAGAAAACGCAGAAATTAAATTGGAATGAAATTAGAAGCATTGTAAAAAAGGCAATTTCTTATGGAAACAACTGAAGTCTAACTATACACCAGAAGGCTCCGTATGTAATTATTTCTGTATGCCCTATAATATGGTATTCTGCAACAGTTTCTCTACCGAATAAAACAACATTAAAGGAAATAACAAGAATAATTTATCACATTTGTATGGAAAATAAAGTACCCAGCCAAATTAAAGAAAACGGATTTGACTAGTGGCCGAATTTTTGATGAAAGGCAGGTTTTAGTTAGGTTTTTTATATATATATATATATATATAGGTTAAAAAAAAAGAATGCTTTTATTCGCAGGAACTCATAATCACATGAATCAAAGGAACTCTGAATCACAAAAATCAAAGGAACTCAAAATACATTACTTCGACATTTCCAAAGTGTTGCTTCTGCAACATGGACCGTTACTGAAACTTGAGCATCAACCAATCAGCGTCGCGAAAACTCAACTGAAACGTTTTCGCAAAAGAAATTTTTTTCAGTAACTGGTGCCTGTGAGGGGTTCTCTTTCGTGGTTTCTGGATACGTCGAAAAGGTTTATCACATTAATCAAAGGACCTCAAATTACAGAAGCTCAGACAAGTATTCCAGATAATGTTGGAAATAGAAATCAGTCAGAGTTTTGACTTCATTTTCCCAAAAAACATTATCAAAAGGTATCCTTTGTATTATTATAACATTTTTTGTCCATAATACAAAGTCACACCATGATAGTCCAGTAATGCCAAGTTGCCCTTGGATCTGATAATAATAGTGGTGGTCTTTTCTCAAGCATGTGAGGTATGGGCATTCAGCTAAAAACTGTTCCTCAGTTTTGTCTCGAAGACTATATGGGCACTTGACTTCAATAATGCCATGTGGGTCTCTTTCGCATGGGTCAAACACACGTCTATCAGGAGACGTGGCAAGCCAGTACTCAGCTGGTATCACAATCCCACAGTCCATAACCACAACGTCCCTTCCTCTTTTTTCCTCATAGTCCCTTCCTCTTTTTTAGTTTTTTTGTAAATTCGAACAGCAGTTGCTTCATGCGTCCTGCCCCACTTTACAGCTGGGTTTCTATCCAAATTTCGATCTGCAAAGTTTGACGAAACTGATTTTTTGCTCCAAGGAGTGACCCTTTTCACCACCAAACCGAATTTGCTGGAAGTAAGTCGAAACTTACGTGCACGGAACCACGTTTCACTTTCAGCCTGTCTGCGAGAATTTTTTTCAATTTCTTTGGCTTCTGATGCTGATACTCTTAAGGAGTCTATCACTTGCTGCTGTTTTGGATCAGTATTTGTCAACATGTAACTTACCTGTACGCTCATACACAGGAAAATCAGGAAACTCAGCAGCCTTGAACAATGCACTGGTTACAACACTGAGATTGGTTATAATACTACAAGTAGGATCATCTATTTGTAAATGGTTGGTCAATGTTGACAGCACTGGGCATTCCAATAATCTATTCTGAACAAGCTTGGCCTGGGAATATTCTCCTCTTTCGATGCCGTCTTTCAAAAGATCTGCAAGAAAATCCTTTTTTAAAGGTCTACTTAACACAAAAATACAAGTTTTAGCATGCCTTGGACTTCAAACTTAAAGTGCTTGCATCAATCTGGAAATGAGAGAGCCAGCAGCGTAGCCAGGATTTCGTTTCGGGGGGGGGGGGGGGGGGGGTGTCAGTCTACATAATTTCGTAGTCAAGAAAGCAAAAAATGGCATTAATTGTAGTGACGGATCCGGGATTTTACGATGAAAGGAGGGGGGGGGGGGGAAGAAGTAAAAAGTACTTCCTTGTCTCGAGCAATTTTAATTATAGGCAAGGTCATCCTAATTCCTTTGGACCTTAGGAAGGGGCGACGAAAATGTGCGGACTAAGTCAAATCTGTGCAGAAAATTTTGAGGTTTGAAGTGGTAAATATATCTATTTTGGGCGAGAAGATGGTTTGAAAGCAGTGCTTTCTGCCGCAAAGCAGCGGAAATTTTAGAACCATGTATAACTAAAAAGTGTACTATCCATATATTTACTTCTTTTACACCTATCTTTGAGGATTAAATTATCTTAAAACTAGTGTTGTGCGAAGAGTCTAAGTTTTAAGAAAATGTCTAGTAAGAAATGTCATTTTCTATTTTTTTTTTTCTGCTCATAATGAAGTTGGTGAATAGTCAAGGATAGAAAAGTATTTTCTGGCATGAAGCACTACATTTTTGGATTTACCACTAAAGCGTGCATTTTTTTTTTATGAACAAGTAATTACTCTTTGGCTCCTTAATGCCTCCCGCCTACAGGACCTAATCTTCTGTGCCAACTATACTATTTTGATGACCATTGGATGGTGTAGATTGCTAATGAATTGTCCTGTCAGTGCCAAATAGCTTAATTTTTCTGTTGAAAATGCATTTTCAAGTCTCTATTACAAAACCAATAAAAGAAAAATTCCTCTGGTGCAATGTACCAACCCATCCTTAGTTACGCAACTGATGATAAGTTCCAGGGTTTTCGAACAGTCTGGAATAAGCAATTTAAGGCATTACAAGAACGCCGTTGCCCCCTTCGGACTGGGAAAACTTCCAATTTTATGGCATTTATGACAAACTTTACCAGATTTCAGAGGGAGGGTGATCACCCCTATCCCCCCCCCCTAATATACGCTACTGACCGCTGCAACCATGAAAGCCATGTAAAACCTTAGATAAACTTGTATGACAACCCCTTTTGCTTTATTGGAACTTGTTATCTGTTGTCTTATTCCTTGGCATGTGTCCTGGTAGTCCTGAAGCAAAACTTCTGAGATGCAAGTCAAAACAGCAACTCACAGCATGCTTCACGCATGGAACAGTTCAACTACTGCATTCCCCAGTTCACAGCCCAGAAAGCTGCCCAAAGGAAGAGCAGAGAAATGCAAAGAAAAAGGTTTTTCTCATCATCGTAATGTTCACATGAGAGCCATCTCAGGATCCCAAGTCCAGGTACAGCTTACATTTGAAGATATAATTTTTAAACATAAGTTATTGTTTCTGAGAGTAAAATAAAATTGCTTTAGTGAATCAGATTTACCTTAATAAAAAACCATTAACAAAAATAAACAAAGATTATGTAACAGAAACTCTGTCCTACCTGAAAATGCAGATACAGCCGGGCTAAGGGAAGAACTAAGTTGCACAACTCGCAATCTCAGACTGAGACAATCATCTTTACTGACCCGCGGGTCATACAGCTGCACTGTTTTTGGAGTTGACAGTCCTCCTTCCCGAACTTGGCGAATGTCAATGTCCATCACCTTTTGTGGCTCAAGATCCCGCTTTCTCATGTAATTCCACTGTTGAGGCATCTCGGTGCAGCTCAGGGAGGCAGGGATTTCTTTGTACTTCAGACTTTGCATCAAACTGATAATTTTCAAGAGCGACACCAGGTGATTGCAAAAAAACACTTCCAGCAATGCATGAACAAGCACTGTTGATAATCTGACTGTCACAGGAAAGATAGACTTTGATTGAATGTGGCTTGTCCCTCTTTTTAAAACTGCGATAGCAACTCCCTTTTATCACTAACCCTTTATTTCCAAAAAGTCCTTCCACTTCTAAAATATGCATGGTTTCCAGGTCAATATATTGCTCCACCAAAAAGCTGTAGCTTCTCTTGAGTTGCCGGCTGGCTGAATTTGAAGCTTTGTAATAATCTTCAATAAAATTGTCTGAGATAAGTGGGACAATATCAAGATCTCTGCACCACTGGCCCTAAAAAATATGAGAAAATTAGAGTTGACAAATTTTGTACTGATTTGTTCTTCAAATAGACATAGGCCTAGGCCTAACCAGTTAAACTGAGGAGATTTGAGTATGGTTTTTGGGTATGAAATGACTTTATAAAGTTCTGAGTGTGTTGGAAGAGTAAAACTACTATGGGCTGCTTTAAATCAGTGGTTGAGGGGGGGGGGAGCACCAGCTCCAGACTAATAAAAAAAAATAAAACTGGATTGGACTGGTATTGACAATCTTGGGAAATTTCAGGGGGGCCAGGCCCCTGGCCCCCCCTAAACATGCCACTACTTTAAATTATGTTTTTAGGAACTCTGAGATACTTTTTTGTGACAGACATACAGCAAACTTTTTTTTGGAGATCTGAGATCAGGCACCGGAGGCCAGAGTGCTAAAAATACAAATTTATACTCTTGTGTTTGGTGTAGCCTGAGGAAAAGTTAGAAAAAATGCAGCTATCCTGCTGCTGAAGGAAAAGTAGGAGAAAAACAGATTAGGATCAAGGTCCATTTTCAGGAGAGGAAGAGGGACTATTACCATGTGCTGAATTACTGGGAATGGACTTAAATCTCCCTGATAGCTGACCAAAACCAGGGCCAGAACTAGGGGGGAAAAGGGGGCAGCTGCCCTGGGCACTGAGTTGTGGGGGCGCCAAAAGTGTCCCCTGCAACCCTCCAAAGTTAATTAATGTTTCCAAAAAAACATATTTTGATTCTGTTCTAGGGACAGAAACTGAGGGAAGGGGATCCTGAGCTCCTAAAAACCTCAAATGGCACCCTTCTCAGCTAGGTCAACTCATAAATTCTCAGTCACAACACAAACATAACTGAATTTTCATTAATATGTGCTCGCTCTGCAAAACTCACTTGTACTTTTCATTGGATCCAATATGTTCATGGAACAAAAATCAATTCTGGTAATCGATTAATCAAATTTAATTTCACATTGAATTCATTAAATAAAATTAACTCAATTAATTGAATAATTAATTTGAATTCAATTTCAAAATCAATTTCAAATAGCTTATATTCTATAAGTAAATCATTTTTTTGTATTCATATATTCAAAATCTAGTTATTGGTAATAGCAAGGCCCAGGGACATAGTCAGGGGCAGGGGCATCACCAAGGAGGGGGGCATAATATTTATTTTAAAATTATTTGCTTTCCTACAAAGAAATCTGAGATGCAAATGAAAAAAAATACACATTTTAGTAGGAAGTTTGAAAATTTTCCAGCACTTTGCACCAGAAAAATACCATTTCAGACCATCCAATTATTTTATCTGCTGGCAAATAAGCAAGGAAACAAACTGACAATATCCTTGAACTAAATTTATAAAATTTGATCCTTTGCGGCAAACTATTAGTTAATGATTATTATATTTGGATTCAGCATGAAATTCTAAATGGAGATGTAGGTCTATTTCTTAGCTATCTCAATATTCCATGAATGGAAAAATTTACCAAAATGTTACCACATGATGCCTGTGCAGTTGGAACACAAAATATTAACCTGGCTGGACAGAGAGGAATTTCTAGAAGGGCACTGACCCCAAAACCATCAAATCATCATCACCTTTGTAGCAGAATCTAGCCTAAGTATTCTTGGTACTGATTCACAATGTTAATTTCTAAGGGTCAAATTTTCCTTAAAAACTGGAAAGTCAACCCAGGTTCTTAGGTCATAAACATGTTAAAATTATTGTAGAGACTATGGCGGATCTTTCTGTGTCACTTTTGTTAACTTCTTTGCCTTTTTTGGCACCTAAATAAATGTTTGTAATTTTCAAGTTGGAGTCCATGATTGGCTGGGCAAAGATATAGCCTAGTACAGGCTAAACCTACTACCCAAGCTCAGGAAAAATCAATCCAGAATGCAGGTGATGTACAGCCTTGCTATTAACAAGATTATCAACAAAATTAACTCACCAGTGCCTTCTGAATTTCAGGAAATTCCATGATAAGTTCCATGTTTGCACAACAAACCTACCAACAATATGGCCGATTTTCGCGCAGCGTTGCAATTCAGGTGGAAAAACGAATAAGGTCTAAAAACATTTTAAGTTATGTGAAGTGATATATATAAAACAGTGCTTTGGTTCCCAAGGTGTTCAACACAAAGGGGAACTCAAAACCCTTGATGATGATGATGATGATGCCCATTTGGTCTTTACATATGCTGTCAAAGATCTCAAAGAGCAGTATCAACTCAAATTTGGGCAGTTTCAATATATCCCATCCCTCATCTAATTAGCTGTAGGATATTTGCTTTCCTTTCTCTGCATTGTGTCATATTAAGGTGAAATTTTGAAGTTGTACGATTTCATTTTTCCCAGCCAGGTCTCTAATCAGTTTAGGTTTAATTGTAGATTGCAATCCTTTTAATTTACTCAAGGAGGCCTAACAGGAAAAGTAGCCTACTTCCTCTGCTATCTTTTTCATAATTTTCTTAATTTCTGTTTTCTCTTGTGTTCTTGTAAGGATATCTATGTTATCATTGTCTTAAGTAGTAAGTAAGAAGGTAAATATTTACCAAATCATATTATTGAGTTAGGAATAAAGTGAATACACCATTCAATGCCTTTTTGGTCAATATCTACGAAATCATATTATTGAGTTAGGACAAAAGTGAATACACCATTTGATGCCTTTTTTTTATGCTGATTACGAATATAATTAGTATTTCTATCTGAAATGAGTTTCAGCCCCTCCCCCCTATATAGGCCAGTTCAGGGTTAGGTTAGGTATAGCCCTATATAGGGGGGGGGGGGCTGAAATTCATTTCAGATAGAAATGCTTATTATATTTGTAATCAGCAAAAAAAAGGCATCGAATGGTGTATTCACTTTATTCCTAACTCAATAATATGATTTTGTAGATATTGACCGCCTTTTTTATACTGATTACAAATATAATAATCATTTCTATTGGAAATGAATTTCAGCCCCTCCCCCAACCTAACCCCCATCCCCATACGTGCATATATATATATATATATATATATATATATATATATATATATATATATATATATATATATATATATATATATATATATATATATATATATATTATATATATATATATATATATATATATATATATATATATATATATATATATATTATATATATATATATATATATATATATATATATATATATATATATATTATATATATATATATATATATATATATATATATATATATAGCCTATATATATATATATATATATATATATAGGCCTATATGTATATATATATATATATATATATATATATATATATATATATATATATATATATATATAATATATATATATATATATATATATATATATATATATATATATATATATATATATATATATATATATATATATATATATATATATATATATATATATATATATATATATATACTATATCTATATATATATATATAATATATATCTATATATATATATATATATATATATATATATATATATATATATATATATATATATATATATATATATATATATATATATATATATATATATATATATATATATATATATATATATATATATATATATATATATATTGTATTGACATATATAGGGGTGGGGGGGGGGTTGCTAAAATTCATTTCAATAGAAATGGTTGTATATTTGTAATCAGCATAAAAAAGGCATTGAATGGTATATTCACTTTATTTGAAACTCAATAATATGATTTGGTAAATATTTACAGGAAAATGAAACTTTCAGGCATAGATCTACAGGCTAAAGTATGTCCAGGGAAGGTATTTTGAAGTACCTACCTCCACTGCTTCTCCCTCTAGAGGGTCCTGACCTTTGATGACCTTTAAAAATCTGTGTTATAAAAGTGAAACCTTGTAAAATAGATCTTCTGCTTAAAATGAAGTCCAACAAAATTGTTTTCAGCCTCACAACTTTGTTCAATCCTGATTTATAGAGTTTTAAAGATATGCAAAGACATTTCTTAAATTTTGAAAATTAACATTGATATGGCTTTAAAATACTACTCAAATAACAGGAATTGCATTTTCAGAACTAAAGCCAGAGAAAAAGAATCTTATAACTGAAAATTAAGGTAAAATGTTGTTTTGTCAAAATTTCAATAGGTATAGACTTGTCATGTAGGCAAATTTCAGGATCCTCTAGAGGGAGAAGGAAAGGAGATAAGTACTTCAAAATACCTTCCCAGGACATATTTTAGCCTGTAGACCCATCCCTGAAAGTTTCATTTTCCTAACCTCACCCCTTTCCAAGATAGGTAAAAGTAACTAAAGTAGAATTTTACCTTTTCAGTATAAATTTAGAATTGTGGCTTCTGATAAGGAGACATTTTAAGAAAACAATTCTTACTTTAGAATATGTATAATAATCCTAGTTAATATATTATCCAAGGGGAAAACCTTTAACATCTTTCCTCTTTTTTCCTTCTTTTTCTATTTAAAAGAAAAAAATTTACAATTTTTTACACACTAATAATGCAATGTGTAAATCTTTTGAAATTGCTGCTATAAATTGTTCTTATGTCAGTGTTAAGCCCGTTTTTTTTTATTGATAGATAAAGCAGTGGCAAAAATACAAAATATTAATACAACCTAACCTAACTTCAATTCAAAATCAATGGACTTGGTTGAGGCCTTCAGCCTTGACTGATGGCTGGGATGAACACTAGGTAAATGCTATCTATAAGAACAATTTATAGCAGCAATTTCAAAAGATTTACGCATTGCATTTAGAGTGTGGAAAAATTGTAATTTTTTTCTTATAAGTTGGAAAAAGAAGGAAAAAAGAGGAAAGACTTGATGATAAAGGTTCTCCCCTTGGATAACATGTTAACTAGGATCATTGTACATATTTGAAAGTAAGAATTGTTTTCTTAACATGTTTCCTTATCAGAAGCCACAATTCTAAATTTAAAGCATACCATATATTAAATACATAACCTAACCTAGGTACCTCTCTCTCCCCCTGCCCTTAAACAAAAAAAAAAAAAAAAAAAAAAAAAAAAAAAAAAAAAAAAAAAAAAAAAAAAAAAAAAAAAAAAAAAAAAAAAAAAAAAAAAAAAAAAAAAAAAAAAAAAAAAACCCAAAAACAAACAGTTTAAATATTGCATATGTAATGAAAACCACACTTTGCATTGCATGACTATAGCAGTCTCTTAAATTAACCAATCTTTAGTGTTTTTTTTGTGACTGGTTTCATTGTGTTGTATAAAAGAGTATGTTTAATACCCAAGTACCTCCATTTCTCTATTGAAATACCCATTTGTGGGTTTTGTCTCTTGTTATCTCATACAGCATATAGCTAACCAAACTTGACTTCTTTCCAGTCTGTATATTGCAGGAGTAATTAGTTTTGTCAAAATGCTAAGAGGGGGGGGGGGGGGCAAAGTTAGAGCAAATTCTTCCAAATTAAGTGAAAACTGAAAAATGAGCCATACACTACCTTTAAGGCAAAGATATACTAAAGAAAAACTGACTGGCTTCTCTGGATGCTTTAATTATGCAGGCTTATCTTAGTTTTGACAAGATTTTTTACAGAAACTAAATTTCAGCCTGGGGAGGGGGGGGTAAACTGGGGTTTGGAGAGAGCAGTTGCCCCTCCCCTGCCCCTTAGCAAATTATGCCCCTGGCTTCCCCTCTAATGGTCTCATATATCCTTGGGCTAAGTAATAAAAACAACATAAACCATTCATAAAAACTGATTCAAAACAGAAAAAAAACAAGGAAATATGATTCATTATTGATGCTTGCTGTCAAACATTAACTATTTTTCGTTGTTGTTGAAACTAACTCCATTTTGGGTCCACTATTAGGGACTTCAGAATCCCACAGTTTCTTCATAATGTGACACTGTGTTGTCAAGTGGTGCGCATTTGTGTGACTTAGGCGCTTTTTGAGTCAATTGCACATTGAATTTTTCAAATTGGTGCATGTCAAAAAAATTTTGGCACAAAATGGGCACATTTTGTCTTCACAATAACAATGACAAAACTTAAAATCTTAAAGTCTAGTCTTTACTGATAGTTTCTACTGACATACTCAGGAATCTGTCAATAAAGACAGATGGAATTTTTAGAGCCCTGTAGGGATTTTCATATTGCATTCAAGGCTCCATGACAAACTAAATTTTAAATTATCAAAGAGTGCATTATCCTTTGTGTGAAAAAACCAGATATGGGAAAGTGGTCAAATTTTGATAAAAATACAGAAAAGAATGGGAAAAGCTGACCTTTGTTGACCTAGCTCAAGCAGCTCTTTCTGTCTTATGCTTACCTGTCAGCAACACACCTTTGTTGAGAGATTGTTTCTTGTTATGAATCTTGTCAAGTACAAAATTCAAAATAGGATGCAGCTGAAAATACTTAACTCTATTGTGACCATCCAACTTTGGCTAAATTGCCAGGGAAAGTGCTGCAGGGACTTTGATCCTGCACCTGCTATGCTGAATAGATTTGCCATTGACATGTATGACAACAAAAAACCATCCAATGACAATGAAAATGAAGATAAAACTGTTGAAGGAATTTTGGGCAATATAGAAGGGGGGTTTATTTAGCTTTGAAGATGATCTTGAATACTAGTCAAAGATAAATATAATATTTGATTTAAAAATATACAAAACTTATTCAAAGTTCATTGAAAGGCAAACAAGCATTAATAATGGCCATTCTAATTTCTTATCTTATCTAACTTGGTTGTTCTTGTTGTTCTAATTTGTATTTTGAATGCTATGAAACATTTTGTTCTCATAACTAAGTTTGAGAATTTACATCTTTTTGAAGCTTAGAATTGCAATGTCATAAAAACATTGTATAAAAAGTAAACATTGATGTCACTTACATAAATGACATTTTGGAGAGAAGTAAACTTCAAGGATCATGCTTCACTTTAGTTCTTTATTAGAAAATTCTATCTATAAGTTATCTTTGTCAAATGCACCTTTAACTTCCATGTTTTTGTATAACTTATCTATATTGCAAGACCAGTATACTGAGGACCTATTTCTTTTTTTTGTTCTTTAATCACAATTTCTATTGTTGATAGGGAATAATTCAGCATATCAGCCAGAAAGTAATATAAAATACCATCTTAGATATGGCAAGTATTTCTTTTAAGATTTTCTTTAATTCCTGCTTTTATTTAATTCTCTGAAATACCAGAGAACCAAGGGAAAATATCTTTCTTGTCAAGCCAGGGACTGAGAACAGAAAATTTCGACCACAAATGTACATGTAATCAGTCAAATATGTTTCACTGTTTCAGATTTTAGAATCTGATGCTGAAATTTGTCAATGAAGACTGAATCCTAACAATTTTGAGTTCTAGTTTTCTGAAAAGCAAAATTCACCCAATTTGCTCCTATCTGGTAATGTTGTCTGTGAATTTCTTTTTTTTTCTTTTTTTTCACTTTTCCCTGCAAGATCTAATTTCCCCTGAATTTTGAACTCCACCCAAAAATATATAGCAAAAATGCACAGATGATGCATTTTCGCTTCCCTTGGTGTGCAATCTAATGTCAGACAACTGGCATCACTAGTGTAACATCTCGCGAGAATTTTGAATTCACATCAATTTGATATTGTAAATTTGGTCTTTATATCTGTTGCCAAAGATCTCACAGAGCAGTATCAACTCAGATTAGGGCAGTTTCAATATGTCCCATCCCTCATCTAATTAGCTGTAAGGTATTTGTTTTCCTTTCTCTGCATTGTGTCCTTTTAAGGGGAAACTTTTTAAGCCTATAAGGAGATGTACAGTTTTATTTTTCCTACCAAGGTCTCTCTAATCAGTTTGTGTTTAATTGTTGATTGCAATATTTTAATGTACTCAAGCAGGCCTAACA
>JAPEVW010001024.1:0-20758 GCA_027921565.1 Artemia sinica | reverse complement strand
GAATTTGTCTTTTGTTTGGATTTGAATGTCTAAGGTTCCTGTTCTTTCTCTGGTTGTATGTCTGAATCTATTTGTTTGCATGATGTCCTTGGTTGGTGTTTGCAAGTCCAAAATTTGTCTTTGTTTGTTTGAATTTCTAAGTGGCAGTCTTTCTCTGTTTTAATGTGTCTGAATCTACTGGTTTTGCACGTCCAGGGTTGGTGTTTGCAAGTCAAGAATTTGTCTTTGTTGGGTTGGAATGTTCTAAGTGCCTGTCATTCGTCTATTTGTCATGTCTGAATCTATTTGTTTGCATGTACCGGGGTTGGTGTTTGTTGCAAGTCTCACGAACTTCTCTTTGTTGGTTTGAATGTCCAAAGTGCTATCTTTCTCTGTTTGTATGTCTGGAATCTATTTTGTTTCAGGTCTGGGTTGTTGTTTGCAAGTCTAATAATTTGTCTTTGTTGGTTTGATGTCTAAAGTGCCTTGTACATTTTCTCTGTTCGTTTTGTCTAAATCTATTTGTATGATGTCTGGGTTGGTGTTTGCAAGTCCAAGAATTTTTCTTGTTGGTTTGAATTCTAAAGTGACTGGCTTTCTCTGTTTGCATGTCTGAATCTATTTGTCTTGCGTGTCTGGGTTGGTATTGGCAACGTTCCAAGATTTGTCTTTGTTTGTCTTTGTATGTCTAAAGTGGCATGTCTTTTTCTGTTTGTAAGTCTGAATCTTTGGTTTGAATGTCTGGGTTGTGTTTGCAAGTCCAAGAATTTGTCTTTGTTGGTTTGACTATTCTAAAGTGCCTGTCTTTCTCTGTTTATATTCTGCAATCTATTTTTTTTGCGTGTCTGGGTTGGTGTTTGCATCCAAGATTTGTCGTTGTTGGTTTGTATGTCAAGTGACTGTTCCTTTCTCTGTTTACATGTCTGAATCTATTTGTTTGCGTGCCTTGGTTGGTGTTTTGCATCCAAGATTTGTCATTGTTGGTTTGAATGTCTAAGTGTCCGTCTTTCCTCTGTTTTGTTTTGTCTGAATCTGTTTGTTTGCAATGCTCCTTGTTTGATGTTTGCATATCCAAAAATTTGTCTTTTGTTGGTTTTTAAATGTCTAAAGTGGCCTGTCTTTCTCTTTTGTATGTCTGAATCTATTGCATTTGCATGTCTGGGTTGGTGTTTGGCAAGTCCAAGAAGTTGTCTTTGTTTGATTGAATGTCCTAAGGTTCCTGTCTTTCTCTGGTTGTATGTCTGATCTATTGTTTGCCTGTCTTGGTTGGTGTTTGCATAGTCCAAAATTTGTCTTTGTTTGTTTGAATGTCTAAAGTGGCCGTCTTTCTCTGTTTATATGTCCTGAAATCTGCTTTTTTTGCACGTCAGTGTGGTGTTTGCAAGTCCAAGAATTTGTCTTTGTTTTGGTTTGACATGTCTACAGTGCCTGTCATTCCTCTATTTGTATGTCTGAATCTATTTGTTTTGGCATGTCCTGGTTTTGGTGTTTTGCAGTTCAAGAACTTTCTCTTTGTGGTTTGAATGTCCAAAGTGCATATCTTTCTCTGTTTGTATGTCGAATCTATTTGTTTGGCAGGTCTGGGTTGGTGTTGCAAGTCTAGAATTTGTCTTGTTGGTTTGATTCTAAAGTGCCTGTCTTTCTCTGTTCGTTGTCTGAATCTATTTGTTTGCAGGTCTGGTTGGTGTTTGCAATCAAGAATTTTTTTTGTTGTTTGAATGTTAAAGTGACGTCTTGTCCTCTGTTTGTATGTCTGAATCTATTTGTTTGCATGTCTGGGTTGTGTTTTGCAAGTTCTAGAATTTGTCCTTTTGGGTTGTATGTCTAAGTGCCTGTCCTTTTTCTGTTTGTATGTCTGAATCTTATTTGTTGTTTGCATGTTACTGGGTTGGTGTTGGCAAGTCCAGCATTTGGTCTTTTTTGGTTTGACTATCTAAAGTGCATGTTTTTCTTTCTCCGTTTATATGTCTGAATCTATTTTTTTTTTCGCGTGTCTGGGTTGGTGTTTTGCAAGTCAAAGATTTGTCCGTTGTTGGTTTGCATTGGTCTAAAATTGACTGCTTTCTCCGTGTTTACATGTCTGAATCTATGTGTTTGCGTGGCCTTGTTGGTGTTTGCAAGTCCAAGAATTTGTCTTTGGTTGGTTTGACTGTCTAAAGTGCCGGTCTTTCTCTGTTTGTGTGTCTGACTCCTATTTGTTTGCATGTCTGGGTTGGTGTTGCAAGTCGAGAATTTGCCTTTGTTGGTTTTGAATGTCCTAAATGGCCGGTCCTTTCTCTGTTTGTTTGTCTTAATCTATTTGTTTGCATGTCTGGGTTGGTGTTTGCAAGTTCCAAGAATTTGTCTTTGTTGGTTTTTGAATGTCTAAGTTGTTCTGTTTATTCTCTGGTTGTATGTCTGAGATCTATTGTTGCATGTCTGGGGTTGGTGTTTGCCAAATCCAAGAATTTGTTATTTTTATTGTTTTTGAATTCTAAAGTGTCTGTCTTTTCTCTTTTGTATGTCAGAATCTGTTTGTTTGCATGTCCGGATTGTGTTTGCAAGTCCGAAGAAATGTTGTCTTTATTGGTTTGAATGGTCCTAAATCCCTTCCTTTCTCTGTTTGTATATCATAATCGATTTGTAATGCATGTCTGGGTTCATGTTCGCAAGTCTAAAGAATTTTCTTTGTGGTTTTATCTCTAAAGTACATGTCTTTCTCTGTTTGTATGTCTGAATGTATTTGTTTGGCATGTCTGGGTTGTGGTTTGCAAGCCCATGCATTTGTCTTTGTTGGTTCGAATGTCTAAAGTGCCAGTCTTTCTTCTGTTTGTGTGTGTGAATCTATTTTTTTTGCATGTCTGGGTTGGTGTTTGCATGTCCAAGAATTTGTCCTTTGTTGGTTTGAAAATGTCTAAAGGGCCTGTCCTTCTCTGTTTGTATATCATAATCTATTTGTATGCATGTCTGGTTGATGTTTTGCAAGTCCAAGAATTTGTCCTTTGTTGGCTAATCTCTAACTGCCTGTCCTTCTCTTTTTTTGTATGTCTGAATCTATTTAGATTTGCACGTCTGGATTGGCTGTATGCAAGTCAAGAATTTGTCTTTGTTGGTTTGAATTTATACTAAAGTGCCTTGTTTTTTCTCTGTTTGTATGTCTGAATCTATTTGTTTGCATGTTTTGGTTTGGTGTTTGCAAGTCCAAGAATTTGTCTTTGTCTTGGTTTGAATGTCTAAGTGCCTGTCCGTTCTCTTTTGTATTTCCGAATCTTATGTGTTTAATGACTGGTTGATGTTTGCAAGTCCAAGATTTTGTCTTTGTTGGTTTGAATGTCTAAAGTGTCCTGTCTTTTCCTCTGTTGTATGTCACTGAATCTATGTGTTTGGCATGTCTGCGCTGTGTTTGCAAGTCCAAGAATTTGTCTTTGTTGGTTTTATGTCTACGTGCCTGTCTTTCTCTGTTTGTATTTCTGAATCTATTTGTTTACATGACTGGATTGATGTTTCAGTCCAGAATTTGTCTTTGTTGTTTTTTTTTTTTTGTTTGAATGTCTACAAGTGTCTGTCTTTCTCTTGTTTGTATGTCTGAATCTATTGTTTCATGTCTGGGCTGTGTTTGCAAGTCCACGAGAATTGTCTTTGTTTGGTTGAATGTCCTAAATGTCTGTCTTTCTCTGTTTGCGATGTCTGGATCTATTGTTTTGCATATCTGGGTTTGTGTTTTGCAGTTCAAGAACTTGTCTTTGTTGGTTTGAAATGTCCAAAGTGCCTGTCTTTCCTCTGTTTGTATGTCCGATCTTTGTTTGCCTGTCTGGGTTGTGTTTGCAAGTCCACGAATTTGTCTTTGTTGGTTTGAATGTCTAAAGTGCCTGTCTTTCTCTGTTGTTTGTCTGAATCTCTTTGTTGCATGTCTGGGTTGGTGTTTGCAAGTCCATAGAATTTGTCTTTGGTGGTTTGTATTTCTAAAGTGCCTTCTTTCTCTGTTTGCATGTTTGACATTAATTTGTTTGCAGGTCTGGGTTGGTGTTTGCAAGTCCAAGAATTTATCTTGTTTGTTTGTGACGTCCTAAAGTGCCTGTCTTTTTTCTCTGTTTGTATGTCTAATCTATTTGTTTTGCATGTCTGGGTTTGTTGTTTGCAGTCCAAGAATTGTCTTTGTTGGTTTGACTATCTAAGTTGCCCTGTCTTTCTCTGTTTATATGTCTGATTTCTATTTTTTTGCGTGTCTGGGGTGGTGTTTGCAAAGTCCCAAGAATTTGTCGTTGTTGGTTTTTGTATGTCTAAAAGTGAAAGTCTTTCTCTGTTTACCCATGTCTGAATCTATTTGTTTGCGTGGCCTTGGTTTTTGGTGTTTGCCAGTCCAAGAATTTGTCATTGTTGGTTTGAATGTCTGAAAGTGTCCTGTCTTTCTCTGTTTATATGTCTGAATCATGTGTTTGCAAGTCTGGGTTGGTGTTTTGCAAGTCCAAGACTTGTCTTTTTTTGTTTGAATGTCTAAAGTGCCGGTCTTTCTTTCTCTGTTTGTGTGTCTGAATCTATTTGTTTGCATTCTGGGTTGGTGTTTTGCAGTCCGATAATTTGTCTTTGTTGGTTTAATGTCTCAAGTGTCTGTCATTCTCTGGTTGTATGTCTGAATCTTATTGTTGGCATGTTCTTGGGTTGTGTGTTTGCAAGTCCAAGAAATTTGTCTTTATTGGTTTGAATGTCTAAAGTGTCGTCTTTCTCTGTTTGTATGTCTGAATCTGTTTGTTTGCTATGTCAGGATTGGTGTTTTCACGTCCAAGAATTTGTCTTTGTTGGTTTGAAATGTCTAAGTGCCTTCCTTTTCTCTGTTTGTATATCATAAATCCTATTTGTATGCGATGTCTGGGTGATGTTCGGCAGTCCCAGAATTTGTCTTTGAAGGTTTGGAATGTCTGAAAGTACATGTCTTTGTCTCTATTTTTATGTCTTAATGTATTTGTTTGCAGGTCTGGGTTTGGTGTTTGCAACCATGAATTTTGTCTTGTTGTTTGGAATGTCTGAAAGTGGGCCAGTCTTTCTCCTCTTTTGTATGTGTGAATCTATTTTTTTGCATGTCTGGTTGGTGTTTGCAAGGTCCAAGAATGTGTCTTTGTTGGTTTGAATGTCTAAAGTGCCTGTCTTTCTCTGTTGGTAATCAGAATTATTTGTAAGCTGTCCTGGGTTGATGTTCGCAAGTCCAAGAATTTGTCTTTGTTGTTGAATGTCTGAACTCCTTTCCTTCCTCTGTTTGATATGTCTGAATCTATTTATTTGCACGTCTGATTGTGTATGCAGTCCAAAATTTTGTCTTGGTTGGTTTGAATGTCTAAGTGCCCTGGTTTTTCTCTGTTTATATGTCTGAATCTATTATGTTTGCAATGTCTTGTTTGGTGTTGCAGTCAAGAATTTGGTCTTTGTTGGTTTGAATGTCTAAGTGCCTTCCTTTCTCTGTTTTGTATTTCTGAATCTATTTGTTTACATGACTGGATTGATGTTTGCAATCCAAGTCATTTTTTTTTGTCTTGTTTGTTTCTTTTGTTTTGGGTTGTTTTTGTTTTTGAGATTTCCCTATTACTAAAAAGATTTATTTTTTTTCTGTTTTGTCCCCGTATCTTGATTTCTATTTGATTTGCATGTTCACCACTGGGGTTATGGGGTGTGTCCCTACAAGTCCAAGGATTTAATCTTTGTTTTTGTGGGTGTTTTGAATGTACCCGGCCTAAACTTTGTCCACCCCCCACTGTCCCTTTCTCTGGTTTGGTGTGTCCCCACACACCCCCCCCCCCCCCACCTTATTTCCCCCCCCCTAATTTGTTTTTTGGTTTGAATTCTAAAGTGCATGTCTTCCGGCTCATGGTTGTTATGCCATGTGTCTATTTGTATGCTCCGTATGGGTTGGTTGGTTTTGACGAATGTCACCCCCTTAAGAAGTGCGCCCTGTCCCCCCCCTTTTTTTCCTTCTGTGTGTAATGTCCCTTGGGATGTTTCCTGTTTTGTGAGGTGTTTTAGTCTTAATTTGTTTGTATGTTTACCTGGGATTTTGGTTTGTGCGAGTCCGAGAAATGTTGGCTTTTTTGTGGTATTGCAATGTCCAAGTAAAATTTGTCTGTTTGTCTGTGGTTTTGTAATGTCCCCCTAAAAGGGGTCTATTTGTTGTGGCACCCCCCCTGGGGTCCCCCTTATGCAAGTCCGAAGGAATTTGTCTTTGTGGTTTGATGTCTAAAGTCCCTGATATTTCCCTAGTTTGTATGATCTGAAAGTCTATTTGTTCCCATAGTCTGGGTGTTTTTTGGCTGTTTGCAGAGTCCATAGAAATTTGTCACCTTTTAAATGTGGTTTGTGGAATGTCCCCTCAAGTGCCTGTTTTCCCCTGTTCCCTATGTCTGAATCTGGGTTGAAATTTGTCTTTGTTGCCTTGACTATCTAAAAGTACTGTCTTTGTATGTTTGCAAATTTTGCTGAATCTGAGGTGTTTGTTTTTTGTCTGGGGTTCTTGGTTTGAAGTCCCAAGATTTTTATCCTTTTGTATTTGTTTCGTATGACTAATGTCTCCTGTCCCCCGTTTCCCATGTTTCTGTGTTGTGGTTTGAATTCTCAATTTTTGAATCTTCACAGTGTGTTTGGGGTTTGGTACTGTTGGTATTTGCAATTCCAAAACATTTGTCCTTTTGTTGGTTTGAAAATATCTAAAAGTGTAACCCCCCCCCACCCAACTGTCCCTTTCCCCCTCCATGTTTTTGTGGGTCCCCTGATTCTACCTTTATTTGTTTGTGCACAATGGGTCTGGGGGTTGGTGGTTTGGCAAGTCCAAGAATTTTGTCTTTGTTTGTTTGATTTTCTAAAGTGTCTGGGTCTTCTCTGTTTGGTATTTCCAAAATACTATTGTGTTTGTGTTTCGGGGTGGTGTTTGCATATCCAAAAGTTGTGTCTTTGTTGTTTTACATGTGCTAAAGTGGCGCTTCTTGAATTCTCGGTTTAATGTCTGAATCATAAAAAAAATTTGTTGGTGCATGTCCTGTGGGTTGGTGTTTTTGCAAGTCCAAAAGTTATTATTTGTCACCTGTTTTGGTTTTTGGGAAAAATGGTCTAAGTGTCTGTCTTTCGTCTTGTTTTTGTATAGTCCCCCCCTGAAATTTTCTTTTTTTTTTACATGTCCCCCTGGGTGTTGGTTGGTTTATTGCAAGTCCAAAGAATTTTGTCTTTGTTTGGTTTTTGTATGCCAAAGTGCCTGCCTTTTTCTGTTTGTATGTGTGAATTATTTTTTTGCATGTCTGGTTGGTGTTTGCATGTCAAGAATTTGTCTTTGTTAGTTTGAATGGCTAAGTGCCTTGTCCTCTGTTTGGTATCAGGAACTATTGGTAATGCAGTCTGGGCTGATGTTGCAAGTCCAAGAATTTTGTCTTTTGTGGCTTGAATGTCTAAAGTTGCCTGTCCTTCTCTGTTTGTATGTCGAATCTATTTGTTTGCACGTCTAGATGCTGTTTGCAAGTCCAAGAATTTGTCTTGTTGGTTTGAATGTCTCTAAAGTGCCTGTCTTTCTCTGTTGGTATGTCTCAATCTATTGATGAATGTCGCGGTTGTGTGTGCAAGGTCCAAGAATTGGTTCTTTGTTGGTTGAATGTCCTAAGTGCTGTCTTTCTCGTTGGAGGTAAGAATCTATTTGTTACATGACTGGATTGATGTTTGCAAGTCCAAGAATTTTGGTCTGGGTTGGTTGTTACTGTCTTAAAGTGCTGTCCTTCTCTGTTTGTTATGTCTGGAATCTATTGTTGCACGTCTAGATTGCTGTTTGCAAGTCCAAGAATTTGTCCTTTGTTGGTTGAATGTCTAAAGTGTCTGTTCTTTCTCGTTTTGTATGTCTGAATCTATTTGTTGGCAGTTCTAGGTGGTGTTTGCAAAGTCAAGAATTTGGGACTTTGTGAGTTGAATGTCTGAAGTGGTCTGTCTTCTCTGTTTGTAGTCTGAATATATTGTTTGCGTCTCTGGGTGGTCGTTTGCAAGTCCAAGAATTGTCTTTGTGGTGAATGTCTAAAGTGCCTGTCTTTCTCTGTTTGTTTGTCTGAATCTATTGTATGCATGTTGGGTTGGTGTTTTGAAGTCCACAGAATTTTTGTCTTTGTGGTGTGTATGGCTAAAGTGCTGTCTTTCTCTGTTTGTATGTCTGAAGCCTATTTGTTTGCATGTCTGGGTTGTGTTTGCAGTCGAGAATTTGTTTTTGTTGGTTCAATGTCTAAAGTTCCTGTCTATCTATGTTAGTATGTCTGAAATTATTTGTTTGCGCGTCTGGTTGGTGTTTGCAAGGTCCAAGAATTGGTCTTGTTGGTTTGTTATGTTAAAGTGCGGTCTTTCTATGTTGTATGTCTTGAATATATTTGTTTGCATGTTGTGGTTGGTGTTTGCAAGTCGTAGAATTTGTCTTTGTTGGTTTGAATGCCTTAAAGTGCCTGCCTTTTCTCTGTTTGTGTGTGTGAATCTATTTTTTGCCTGGTCTGGGTTGGGTGTGTTTGCATATACAAGAATTTGTCTTTGTTGGTTTGAATGTTTAAAATGCAGTCTTCCCTCGGTTGTATGTCAGAATCTATTTGTTTACATGACTGGATTGATGTTTGCAAGTCCAAGAATTTGTCCTTTGTTGGTTGTTGAATGTCTAAAGTGCCTTGTCCTTCGCTGTTTGTAGTCTGAATCTATTTGTTTGCACGTCTAGATGCTGTTTGCAAGTCCAGAATTGTCTTTCGGTGGTTGAATGTTAAAGCTGTCTGTCTTTCTCTGTTTGTAGTCTGAATCTATTTGTTGGCATTTCTAGGTTGGTGTTTGCAAGTCCAAGAATTTGAACTTTGTTGGTTTGAAGTATCTTAAGTGTCTGTCTTTCTCTGTTTGATGCTGAATCTATTTGTTTGCGTCTCGGGGTTGGTGTTTGCAAGTCCAAGAATTTGTCTTTGTTGGTTTGAATTCTAAAGTGCCTGTCTTTCTCTGTTTGTTTGGTTGAATCTATTTGTATGCATGTCTGGGTGGGTGTTGCAAGTCAAGAATGTCCTTTGTTGGTTTGTAGGTCTAACAGATGCCTGTCTTTCTCTGTTTGTATGTCTGAATCTATTTGTTGCATGTCTGGGTTGGTGTTTGCAAGTCCGAGGAATTTGTCTTTGTTGGTTGCAATGTTCTAAAAGTTTCCTGTCTTTCTCTCCGTAGTATGTCTGAATCTATTTGTTTGCGCCGTATGGGTGGTGTTTTGCAAGTCAAGAATTTGTCTTTGTTGGTTTGGATGTCTAAAGTGCCGGTCTTTCTCTGTTGTAGTCTGAATTATTTGATTTGCATGTCTGGGTTGGTGTTTGCAAGTCGTAGAATTTGTCTTTGTTGGTTTGAATGCCTAAAGTGCCTGCCTCTTTCTCTGTTTGTGTGTGTGAATCTATGTTTTTGCAGGTCTGGTGGTGTTTGCATATTACAAGAATTTGTCTTTGTTGGTTTGAATGTTTAAAATGCCAGTCTTTCTCGTTTGTAATCAGAATCTATTTGTGTGCATGTCTGGGTTGATGTTTGCAAGTACAAGATTTGTCTTTGTTGGTTTGAATGTCAAAAGTGCTGTCCTTCTTCTGTTTGTATGTCTAGAATCTATTTGTTGCACGTCTAGATTGCTGTTTGCATGTCAAGACCAAAGAAATTTGTACTTTGTTGGTTTGAATGTCTAAAGTGCTGTCTTCTCTGTTGTATGTTTGAATCTATTGTATGCAGTGTCTCGGTTGGTGTTTGCAAGGTCCAAGAAATTTGTCTTTGTTGGTTTGAATGTCTAAGATGCCTGTCTTTCTCTGTTTGTTATGTCTGAATCTATTTGTTTACATAACGGGATTGATGTTTGCAAGCCCAAGAATTTGTTTTGTGGGATTATTGAAGTCTAAAGTGTCTGTCTTTCTCTGTTTCTGTGTCTGGAATCTATTGTTTGACATGTCTGGGTGCGTGTTTGCAAGTCCAAGAATTTGTCTTTGTGGTTTGAAGTCAAAAAAAGTGCATGTCTTTCTCTGTTTGTGTGTTCTGAATCTATTTGTTTAACATGACTGGGTGATGTTTGCAAGTCCAAGAATTTGTCTTGAGGTTTTTTTGCAATGTCTAAAGTGTCTGTCTTTCTCTGTTGAATGTCTGAATCTATTTGTTTGCATGTCTGGGGTTGGGTTGTTTGCAAGTGTTAAGATTTGACATTGTGGTCTTGAATGTCTTCTAAGTGTAGTCTTTCTCTTTTTGTATGTCTGAATCTGTTTGTTTGTGTGTCTGGGTTGTGTTTGGCATATCCAAAAATTTGTCTTTGTGGGTTTGAATGTCTAATAAGTGTCTGTCTTTCTCTGGTTGTATGATCTGAATCTATTTGTTTTGCATGTCGGGGTTGGTGTTTGCAAGTCAAAATTTTGTTTTTGTTTGGTTGAATGTCTACAGTTGCTGGCTTTCTATGTTTATATGTATGAATTGGTTGGTTGCACGTCAGGGTTGGTGTTGGCAGTCCAAGAATTTGTCTTTGTTGGTTTGAATGTCTAAAGTGCCTGCCTTTCTCTGGTTGTGTGTGTGAATCTATTTTTTTGCAGTATGCGTTGGTGTGTGCATAACAAGAATTGTCTTTGTGGTTTGAATGTTCTTAAAAATGCCAAGTCTTTCTCGGTTTGTTATATCAGAATCTATTTGTATGCATGTCTGGGTTGATGTTTTGCAAGTCCAAGAATTTGTCTTTGTTGGTTGAATGTCTAAAGTGCCTGTTCCGTCTTGTTTGTATGTCTGATCTATTTGTTTGCACGTCTAGATTAGCGTTCAGCAAGTCCAAGAATTTGTATTTGTTGGTTTGAATGTCTAAAGTACCTGTCTTTCTCTGTTTGTATGTATGAATCTATTGTATGCATGTCCGGTTGGTGTTGCAAGTCAAGAATTGTCTTTGTTGGTTTGAATGTCTTAAGTGCCCTTGTCTTCTATGTTTGTAGTCTGAATCTATTTGTTTAATGACTGATTGATGTTTGCAAGTCAAGAATTTGTTTTTGTGGGATTGAATGTCTAAAGTGTCTGTTTTCTCTGTTTGTATGTTGAATCTATTTGTTGCATGTCTGGGTTGGTGTTGCAAGTCCAAGAATTTGTCTTCTTTGTTGGTTTGACTGTAAAAAGGCATGTCTTTCTCTGTTTGTATGTCTGATCTGTTGTTTGCGTGTCTGGGGTTTGTTATCTGTCCAGTTTTGTGTTTGCATCATCCAAATTTGTCTTTGTTTGTTTGAATGTCTAAAGTGGCTGTCTTTCTCTGTTATAGTCGAATCGTTTGTTGCATGTCACGGTTGGCGTTTGCAAGTCCAAGAATTTTGTCTTTTGTGGTTTGAATGTACTAAAGTGCCTGTATTCTCTGTTTGTATGTCTGAATCTATTTGTTTGCATGTCTGGGTTGCGTTGTGTGTTTGCAAGTTCAAGAATGTCTTTGTTGGTTTGAATGTCATAAAGCGCCTGTACTTTCTCTGTTTGTATGTCTGAATCATTTGTTTGCATGTATGGGTTGGTTGTTTGCAAGTCCACGAATTTGTTTTGTTGGTTTGAATTCTAAAGTGCCTGTCTTTCTCTGTTGTTTGTCTGAATTTAATTTGTATGCCGGGTCTGGGCTGGTGTTTGCAAGTCCAAGAAAGAGAATTTTTTCTTTGTTGGGTTGTATGTCTAAAGTGCCTGTATTTCTCTGTTTGATTGTGCTGAATTTTATTGTTTGCATGGTCTGGGTTGGTGTTTGCAAGCCCGAGAATTTGTCTTTGTTGGTTTGAATGTCTAAAGTCCCTGTCTTTCTCGTTTGTATGGCTGAATGTATTTGTTTGCATGTCTGGGTGTGAGTTGAAAGTTCAAAGAATTTTGCATTGTTGGTTTGAATGTCTAAAGTGTCCCCGGTCTTTCTCGTTTGTATGTCTGAATTGTTTGTTTGCATGTGTGGGTGGTGTTTGCCCATCCAAGAATTGTCTGTTGGGTGAATGTCTAAAGTGCCTGGTCTTTCGACTGTTTGTATGCTTGAAATCCTATTTGTTAGCATGTCTGGGTTGGTTTTTGCAAGTCCAAGACTTTTTATTTGTTGGATTGAATGTCTAAAGTTCCTGTCTTTCTCTGGTTGTATGTATGAATCTATTTGGTTTGCATGTCTGGCCCGTTGGTGGCTATGTGGCAGTCCAAAAATATTTTTTTGGTTTTTTTTGGGGGTCTTTTGTTTGTATGAAGTCTAAAGTGGCCGGTCTTTCTTCTGTTTATATGTCTGAATCTGTTTGTTTGCATGTCAGGGTTGGTGTTGGCAATTCCAAGAATTTGTCTTCGTTGTATTGAATGTATAAAGTGCCTGTCATTCTTCGTGTGTATGTCTGAATATATTGTTGCATGTCTGTTGGTGTTTGCACGTTCAAAGACTTGTCTTTTGTTGGTTTTGAATGTCCAAAGTGCCTGTCTTCTCGTTTGTATGTCTGAATCTATTTGTTGAATGTCTGCGGGTTGGTGTTGCAAGCCAAGAATTATGTCTTTGTGGGTTTGAATGTCTAAAGGCCTGTCTTTCTCTGTTTGGTTTGTCTGAATTTATTTGTAGCATGTCTGGGTTGGTGTGCAAGTCCAAGAATTGTCTTTGTTGGTTGAATGTCTAAAGTGCCTGTCTTTCTCTGTTTTATATGTTGAATTATTGTTGCTGTCTGGGTTGGTGTTTGCAAGTTCAAAGAAAATTTTTTTTGGGGGGGTTTTTCTTTTTTTTTTGTGGTTTGTATGTCTAAAAGGGCCTATTTTTCTCTGTTTGTATGTTCTGAATCTATTTGTTTGCAGGTCTGGGTTGGTGTGTGCAAGTCCGAGAAGAGAATTTGCTTCTTTGTTGGTTTTTGAATGTCTAACGTTCCTGTTCTTTTCTCTGTGTATGTCTGAATCTATTTGTGTTGCGTTGTCTGGGTAGGTATTTGCAAGTCCAAGAATTGGTCTTTGTTGGTCTGTATGTCTAAAGTGCCTGCTATTCTTCTGTTTGTATGTCGAATCTATTTGTTTTGAATGCTGGGGTTGGGTGTTTGCAAGTTCAAGAATTTGTCTTTGTTGGTTTGAATTGTCTAAAGTGCATGTCTTTCTCTGTTTAGTAGTCTGAATCTATTTATTTGCATGTAGGGGTAGGTGTTTGCAACGTCAAGAAATATGTCTTTGTTTGATTAAATGTCTAAAGTTCCTTGTCTTGTTTGTTTGTATGTGGAATTATTTGTATGAAGGTCTTGGTGGGTTTGACAATTTCATGAAATTGTCTTTGTGTTTGTATGTCTAAAGTGCCGTCTTCTCTGTTTGTATGTCTCGATCTATTTGTTTGCATGTCTGGGTTGGTGTTGCAGTCAAAGAATTTGTCTTTGTTTGGTTTGAATGTCTAAAGTGTCTGTCTTTTCTTTTGTATTTCGAATATATTGTTTGCGTGTCTGGGTTGTTGTTTGCAAGTCAAGAATTTGCTTTGTTGGGTCTTGAATGTCTAAAGTGCCTGTCTTTATTCTGTTTGTCAAGTCGGAATCTATTTGTGCAGTCGGGGTTGATGTTTGTAAGTCAAGAAGTGGGTCTGTGGCTTGACTGTCTAAAGTGCATGTCTTTCTCTGTTTGTATGTCTGAAACTAATGTTTGCGTGTTTGGTTGGTGTTCGCAGTCCAAGAACTTGTTTTTTGAGGATTTGAATTGTCTAAAGTACATGTCTTTCTCTGTTTGTATTACTGAATGTATCTGTTTGCATGTCTGGGTTGGCCTGTTTGCAGTCCATGTGAATTTTGAATTTGTCTTTGTTGGTGTGACTGTATAAAGTGCCAGTCTTTCTCTGTTTGTATGTGTGAAATCTATTTTTTTGCATGTCTGGGTTGGTGTTTGCAAGTCGTAAAATTTGTCTTTGGTTGGTTTGAAGCCCTAAAGTTGCCTGCTTTCTCTGTTTTATGTCTGGAATCTATTTTTTTTTCATGTCTGGGTGGTTGTTTGCATGTCCAAGGAATTTGTCTGTGTGGTTTGAAGTCTTAAAGTAGGCCTGTTTTCTTGTTTGTATATTCAGAATCTATTTGTATGCGCATTTCTGGGACTGATGCTGCAAGTCCAAAATTTGTCTTTGTTGGATGAATGTCAAAAGTGCTGCTCCCTTCTCTGTTTGTATGTCTGAATCTAGTTGTTTGCACGTTGGATTGCGTTTGCAAGTCCAAGAATTTGTCTTTGTTGTTTAGTTTTTGAATGTCTAAAATTCTGTCTTTCTGTTTGTGTGTCTGAATCTATTTGTTTGCATTTCTGGGTTGGTGTTTGCACAGTCCAAGAATGTGTCTTGTTGGTTTGAATGTCTAAGTGTCTGTCTTTCTCTGTTTGTATGTCTGAAATCTATTTCTTTACATGACTGGATTGATGTTGCAAGTCCAAGAATTTGTCTTTGTTGGTTGAATGTCTAAAGTGTCTGTCTTTCTCTATTTGTATGTCTGAATCTATTTCTTTGCATGCTGGGTTGGGTTTGAAAAGTCCAAGAATTTGTCTTTGTTGGTTAGAATGTCTAAAGTGCATGTCTTTCTCTGTTTGTATGTTATGAGATCTATTTGTGTTACATGACTGGGTTGATGTTTGCAAGTCAAATCATTTGATTTAATCGTTTTATGTCTAAAGTGTCTGTCGTTATCTATTTGTAAGTCTGGAATCTATTTCTTTGCATGTTTGGGTTGATGTTTTACAAAGTCCAAGGAATTGTCTTGGTTGGTTAGAAATGTCTAAAGTGCATGCTTTCTCTGTTGGTATGTCTGAATCTATTTGTTTGCATGTTTTTTTCCTGGGTTGGTGTTGCAAGGTAAAGAATTTTTCATTGGGGTTTGAATTGTCTAAAGTGTCTATCTTTCTCTTTGTATGTCTGAAATCTGTTTGTTTGCGTGTCTGGTGGTTGTTTGCATATCAAGAATTTGTCTTGTTGGTTTGGGATGTCTAAAAGTGTTTAACTTTCTCTGGTTTTATGTCTGAATCTGTTTGTTTGAAAGTCTGGGTGGTGTTTGCAAGTCCAAGATTGTTCTTTTTGTTTTGTATGTCTAAAGTGCCTGTTTTCTCGGTTTTTATGACTGAATCTATTTGTTTGCATGTCTGGGTTGGGGTTTGCAAGTTTCAAGAATTTTCATTGTTGGTTGAACATGCTTCAAGTGTTCTGTCTTTCTATGTTTGTTTGTCTGAATCTGTTTGTTTGCGTGTCTAGTTTGGTGTTGCACATCCAAAAATTTGTCTTGTGGTTTTATGTCTAAAGTGCCTGTCTTTCTTGTTTGATGTCTGACTCTATTGTTTGCATGTCTAGGGTTGGTGTTGCAAGTCCAAGGAATTGTCTTTGGTTGGACTTGAATGTTAAGGTTCCGTCCTTTCTCTGGTTGTATGTCTGAATCTATTTGTTTGCATTGTCTTGGTTGGGTTTGCAAGTCCACAAATTTGTTCTTTGTTAGTTTGGAATGTCTAAAGTGGCCGTCTTCGTCTGTTTATATGTCTGAATCTGCTGGTTTGCATCGTCAGGGTGGTGTTTGCAAGTCCAAGAATTTGTCTTTGTTGGTTTGTTTTCTAAAGTGCCTGTATTTTCTCTGTTTGTGTGTCTGAAGTATTTGTTTGCAGGTCTTCGGTTGGTGTTTGCAAGTCCAAGAATGTTTTTGTTGGTTGAATGTCTAAAGTGACTGTCTTTCTCTTGTGGCATGTTATGAATCTATTTGTTTGCGTCGTCTGGGTTGGTATTTGCAAGTCAAAGAATTGTGCTTTGTTCGGTTCTAGTTAGTCTAAGTGCATGTCTTTTTCTGTTTGTATGCTGAATCTATTTGTTTGCATGTCTGGGTTGTGGTCTGCAGTCCAATAATTGTCTTTGTTGGTTTTTGACTACTAAAGTGCCTGTCTTTCTCTGGTTATATGTATGAATCTATTTGTTTGCGTGTCTGGGTTGGTGTTTGCAAGTCCAAGAATTTGTCGTTGTTGGTTTTGTATGTCTAAGCGTGACTGTTCTTTCTCTGTTTACATGTACTGAATCTATTTTTTTGCGTGCCTTGGTTGGTGGTTTGCAAGTCCAGAATTGCGTTGTGGTCTTGATATGTCAAAAAGTGCTGTCTTTCTCTGGTTGTATGTCTGAATCTATTGGTTTGCATGTCTGGGTGGTGTTTGCAAGTCCAAGAATTTGTGTCTTTGTTGGTTCTGAATGGTCTAAAGTGGCCTGTCCTATTCTCTGTTTGTTTGTCTGAAATCTATTATGTAGTGCATGTCTGGGTTGGTGTTTGCAAAATCCAAGAATTAGTCTTTGTTTGGTTTGTATGTATTAAAGTGCCTGTATTTCTCTGGTTGTATGTTGGAATCTATTTGTTTGCATGTCTGGGTTGGTGTTTTGCAAGTTCAAGAACTTGTCTTTGTGGTTTGAATGTCCAAAGGCCTGTCTTTCTCTGTTTTGTATGTCTGAATCTATTTGTTTGCATGTCTGGGTTGGGTTTGCAAGTCCAAGAATTGTCTTTGTGGTGTGAATGTTTAAAGTGCCTGCCATGCTCTGTTTGTATGTCTGAATCTATTTGTTTGCATGTCTGGGCTGTGTTTTGCAAGTTTCAAGAACTTGTACTTTGTGGTTGAATGTCCAAAGTGCTGTCTTTCTCTGTTGTTATGTCTGAATCTATTGTTTGCATGTCTGGGTTGGTGTTTGCAAGTCCAAGGAATTTGTCTTTGTTGGTTTGATGTCTAACGTGCTGTCTTCTCGGTTGGGTTGTTCTGAATCTATTTGTATGCATGTCTGGGTTGGTGATCGCAAGTCCAAAAAATTTGTACTTTGTTGGTTTGTATGTCTAAAGTGCATTTCTTTCGCTGTGTGTAGGTCTGAATCTATTTGTTTGCCATGTCTGCGTGGTGTTTTGCAAGTCCGAGAATGGTCTTTGTGGTTTGAATGTCTAAAGTTCCTGTTCTTGCTCTGTTTGTGATCTGAATCTATTTGTTTGCGTGTCGGGTTGGTGTTTGCAAGTACAAGCATTGTTCTTTGTGGTTTGGTATGTCTAAAGTGCCGAGTCTTTCCTCTGTTTGTATGTTATGTAATCTATTTGTTGCAGTCTGGGTTGGGTTTGCAAGTTCAAGAATTTGTCTTTGTTGTTTGAATGTCTAAAGTGCCTCGTCTTTCTCTGTTTGTATGTCTGAAATCTATTTATTTGCATGTCTGGGTTGTGTTTGCAAGTTTTTTTCCCCAAGAATCTGTCTTTATGAGAGGAATGTCTAAGTTCTTTCTTCTCTGTTTTGCATGTGAGAAATCTATTTTTATGCATGTATGGGTTGGTGTTGCAATTCAATGAATGTGTCTTTGTGGTTTGTATGTCAAAAAGTGGCCTGTCTTTCTCTGTTTGTATGTCGAAATCTATTGGTTGCATGTCTAGGGTTGGTGTTTTGCAAGGTCCAAGAATTTTTGTCTTGTTGGTTGAATGTCTTAAAGTGTCTGTCTTTCTCTAATTGTATGTCTGAATGTATTTGTTTGGTGTCTGGTTGTTGTTGCAAGTCCAAGAGTTGTCTTTGTTGGTTGAATGTTCTAAAGTGCCTGTCTTTCTCGTTTGTATGTCTGAATCTATTTAGTTTGCATGCTGGGTTGTTGTTGTAAGTCCAAGAATTTGTCTATTGGTTTGAATGTCTAAAGTGCTGTCTTTCTTCTGTGCTGTTTGCGCATGTCTGAATTCTAATTGTTTGCGTGTGGCTGGGTTTGTGTTTTCACGTCCAAGAACTTGGTCTTGATGCGTTGAATGTCTAACAGACATGACTTGCTCTGGTTGTATGTCTGAATGTATTTAGTTGGGCATGTTGGGTTGGTGTTTGCAAGTCAGAAATTTGTCTTTTTGGTTTTGAATGTCTAAAGTGCCCGTCTTTCCTCTGTATATATGTGTGAATCTAGTTTTTTGCATGTCTGGGTTGGTGTTGCAAGTCGTAGAAATTTGTCTTTGTTGGTTTTGAATGCCTAAGTGCCTGCCTTTCTCTGTTTGCACTGTGTGAATCTATTTTTGCATGTTTCCGGGGTGGTGTTTTGAATGTCCAAGAATTTGTCTCTTTGTTGGATCGTGAATGTCCTAAAGTGCCGTCTTCTCTGTGTTGTATATCAGCATCTATTTGTTGATATCTGGGTTGGTGTTTGCAAGTCCAAAGAATTTGCATTTGTGTTTGAAGTCTAAAGTGTCTGTCTTTCTCGTTTATGTCTGAATCTATGTGTTTGCAAGTATGGGTTGTGTTTGCAAGTCCAGAATTGTCTTTGTGGTTTGAATGTCTAAAGTGCCGGTCTTTCTCTGTGTAGTCTCTGAATCTATTTGTTTGCATGTTGGGTTGGTTTTTGCAAGTACAAGAATTTGTCTTTATTGCGTTTGAAGTCTAAAGTGTCCGTCCTTTCTTGTTTGTTATGTCTTGAATCTGTTTGTTTGCATGTCAGGCTTGGTGTTTGCAAGTCCAAAGAATTGTATTTGTTGGTTTGAATGTCTAAAGTGCTTCCTTCTATGTTGTATATCTGCATCTATTGTATGCATGTCTGGGTTGATGTTCGCAAGTCCAAGAATTGTCTTGATGGTTTGAATGTCTAAAGACATGTCTTTCTCTATTTTTTATGTCTAATGTATTGTTTGCAGGTATGGGTTGGGTTGCAAGCCATGGAATTTGTCTTTGTTGGTTTGAATGTCTAAAGTGCAAGTCTTTCTCTGTCTTGTATGTCGTGAATCTATTTTTTTGCATGTCTGGGTTGGTGTTGCATTTCCAAAGAATGTGTCTTTGTTGGTTTGAATGTCTAAAGTGCACTGTCTTTCTCTGTTTGTATATCAGATCTATTGTATGCATGTCTGGGTTGATGTCGCAATGTCAAGGAATTTGTCTTTGTGGTGATGTCTAACTGCCTGTCCTTCTCGTTTGTATGTCTGAATCTATTTATTTTTTTTTGCACGTCTGGATTGCTGTATGCAAGTCCAAGGAATTGTCTTTGGTGGTTTGAATGTCTAAAGGCCTGTTTTTCTCTGTTGTAGTCTGAATCTATTTGTTTGCCATGTCTGGTTGCGTGTTGGACAAGTCCAAGAATTTGTCTTTGTTTGGTTTGAATGTCTAAGTGCCTGTCTTTCTCTTGTTTGATTTCGAATCTATTGTTACCATGATTGGATTGATGGTTGCAAGTCCAGAATTTGTCTTTGTGGTTTGATGTCTAAAGTGGCATGGTCTTTTCTTGTTTGTATGCTGAATATATTTGTTTACATGACGGTGTGGATGTTGCAAGTCCAAAAATTGTCTTGATGGTTTGAATGTCTAAAGTGTCGGTCTTTCTCTGTTTGCATGTCTGAATCTATTGTTTGAATATCTGGTTGGTTGTTTGCAGTTCAAGAAATTGTCTTGGTTGGTTGAATGGCCAACGTGCCTGTCTTTCTCGTTTGTATGTCTGAATCTATTTGTTTGCATGTCTGGGTTGGTGTTTGCAAAATCCAAGAATTTGCTCTTTTTGTTGGTTTTGAATGTTCTTAAAGTACATGGCTTTGTCTGTTGTTTGTCTGAATAATTGTATGAATGTCTGGGTTTGTGTTTGCAAGTCCAGAATTTGTCCTGTGTTGGTTTGTATTTCTAAAGTGCCTGTCTTTTCTCTGTTTGTATGTCTGAATCTATGTTTGCTGTCTGGGTTGGTGTTTGCAATTCCAAGAATTTAGCTTGTTTGTTGTTTGTACGTCTAAAGTTGCCTGTTCTTTCTCGTTTGCATGTATGAATCTATTTGTTTGCGTTGTCTGGTTGGTATTTGCAAAGTCAAAGAATTTGTCTTTGTTGCTTTGTATGTCTAACGTGCATGTCATTTTCTGTTTGTATGTCTGAATTCTATTTGTTTGAATGTCTTGGTAGTTGTTTGCAAGTCACGAATTGTATTTGTTGGTTGACTATCCTAAAGTGCCTGCTTCTCTGTTAATGTCTGAATCTATTTTTTGCGTGTATGGGTGGGTTTGCAAATCCAAGGAAATTTGGCGTTGTTGGTTTGTAGTCTTAACAAGTGACTGTCTTTCTCTGTTACATGTCTGAATCTATTTGTTTTGCGTGCCTTGGTTGGTTTACGTGTTTGCAAGTCCAAGAATTGTCTATTGTTGGTTTTGAATGTCTAAAGTGTCGTCTTTCTCTGTTTGTTTGTCTGAATCTGTTGTTTGGCCTTCGTGTCTGGTTGATGTTTGCATATCCAAAAATTGTTCTTTGTTGGTTTTAATTGTCTAAAGTGCCTGTCTTTCTCTGTTTGTTATGTAGGAATTATTGTTTGCATGTCTGGGTTGGTGTTTGCAAGTCCAAGAATTTGTCTTTGTGGATTGAATGTCTAAGGTCTGTCTTTCTCTGGTTTGTATGTCTGAATCTATTTGTTTGCTGTCTTGGTTGGTGTCAAGTCCAAAAATGTGTCTTGTTTGTTTGAATGTCTAAAGGGCCGCTTCTATGTTTATGTGTCTGAATCGACTTGTTTGCCACGTCAGGTGGTTGGTGTTTGCAAAAAAGTGTGTTTTACTTCGTTTCTTGGTCTTTTTCTTCATCTTCTTTTTTTTATCCTTTGTTTTTTTGTCCTCTTCCAAGAATTTCCAATCTTTTATATTTTTATTTCTTTCTCTTTCTTCTTTTCTACATCTCTCCGTCTTATCCATTTCCACTTGTTTTTGTCTTTTTTTCTGTTGCTTATTACTTTTTTTTTTTTTTTTGTTCTTTTTTTTTTTTTTTCTGCTCTATTTTCTTTCTTTTATTTTTCTTTTCCTCGTTTTCTCATTTGTTTTATTTTTCCATATCCGTTTTTTTTTTTTTTTTTTTCTTTTGTTTCCTTTCTCTCTTTTTTTCTTTTCCTTTTCCCATCTATTTT
>JAPEVW010001023.1:0-20865 GCA_027921565.1 Artemia sinica | reverse complement strand
TATTTGTTCGATTTTAAATACAATATTAAAATTATTGCTCATATACATAAATTGTTTTTGCAGTTATAACTTTATCGATTCTGAACTAAAAAATACAACAAAAATTGTTTTGTCCCAATTTTTATGGCAACGTCACTCATTAGTCATATATTGTTATTAGCAACAATCGTTGTTAGATCTTACGTCACAGTCACTTATTACTTCATCTATGGTATGATTGCATTAAAAATCAAATATCTTTGGAAAATATGAAAATACATCTTAAATGCCAAGTTTTTTTTTTTGTAAAAGGTGATTCTATTCTATTTTTGTTTTTTGATCGAAAAATCACTAGAACTTTATTTCTGTTCCAATAGCCCTCTTGCAAAATTTTAGGACCTCTGGTCATAACATCACCCCTGTGAAAAAAGAAAATAAGGGCAAATAAACGCACATCCGTAATCTTTTTCTTCTGTGCAAAAATATAACATTCCCACATTTTTGCAGATATGAGCTTGACCCCTTTACAGTAAGTTATCTGATACGCTGCATCTTGATGGTTGTGGATTTTCATTAAGATTCTATTACTTTTAGGGGGTGTTTTTTTCACTTTTTTTTGAAAATAATGCACATTTTTTTCCGGCCCGTAACTTGTGATGAATGTTGAGACTAAATACTTGATTAAACTTCTATATTTAAAAATCAGCATAAAATCCAATTCTTTTTGATGCACTCTATTGCTATAAAATTCCGTTTTTTAGAGTTTCGAAGCTTACTATTGAGACAAGTCGCGCGCCCGTATCTTATTTTTTCTACCGCAGAAATAAACTTCGGAGTAAGTAAAAGTTGAAAAGATTGATCTTTGGTCATGAGAAGTGTGCCTAAAAGCACAGCCAGGGTTTTTTCAGCTTTCCATTTTGATATTCGTAACTAGTAGCAGATGTATTCTTGAGAAGACAATAATAAACCAGACCTTTACGGGCTAGTAGAATGTGCTAGTTCCCCATTCTGGCTAGTAGTTTCCTAGGCACTAGATTCCAGATTTATAATGTTCATTACTGAAATGAAACATTCATTTTTCGATTTTTTGTTCTTAAGTGTCTGTATGCCAGTTCTCGTCACAGAAGGATTATAGTATGTTTCGAAAGCTAGCGTTTTGTACAGTTTTAATTAATTAACTAGCATATTTAACCAGTGTAATTAATTAACACTAGGTTTATTGGAAAAAAGTGGTTTCCGCTGGAAGTGTGCTTAATTTCTTGATCATAATTTCTGTTATAGTAGTTCCGTAATTTTTTACTAGCTGGGTCTAATAAGCAAGCTTAGTTTGTCAACTAGATTTTTTTAAACCGGAACATGATTGGCCGTTAAGACGGCCTTAAACCAGCTGTCTCGATGAGTGTCTAGAGATGTGCCCAGTAAACAACAGAAGAAAAAAAAAGGAAAAAATGACGAGGCCGACACCTCAAATGCTGACCATCTTGAGCAAAAAAAAAAGATTTTTTTACTTTGAACAGGGTTTTTTTGGTTTTTTTTTTTTTTGGCAAAAAAACGTCAGGAACACCTGAAGAAACTGACAGAAATCTTGCAAAAAAAAAAATTCGAAACACACAGCGAGTCCAGGGCTCAGGACTAATGCAATTCATTATTTGCTGCGGGAGATTGAAGTCCTGAATACCAATTTGGGAGACTGAGAGGATTTCCCACTGACCGGATGAAGGGTCATTGTTAAAACTTTTTACGAAAGTTCGAACAATTGATAGTTTTCCGTTTTTTTTAATGTTTAATTTGGTTATTTAATGTAGTTCTGTTTATTTTCGGTTTTATTATCTATCAACAATAGTAATTTATGTTACCTTTTACAACCGATTTTCCGTGGCATCAAGAAGTATTGGCTGTGATTTTTATTTTCAGTACCTTCTACAGTGGATAAACATTCTCCTTTTTCATTAGCAGTCGTAATAGCGCCTATTAATTTTTTAGGCTTACTTTTGGACAACGTAACTCTTTTCCTATATCGTTTTTTTTTTTAATCTGGCAGTGTACTTTAACTTGAGTGATATCCCCTTGGAGTGGTCACTCATAGTTACCCTCTTTGGAGGAGTCTCCTCGCTCTTGCAAATGATTTACCCAACTGAGATCAGGCAGGTTCCAAATTTGCATCATTTTTTATGATGCAAAAGCCAGATCACGAATGGGGACATTTTTCCTTTTTTATTAGCAGCGTAGGAGCGCCTATTTTTTTTTGGCATCTTTTTGATTACATACTCTTACCCATGTATCGTTTGTTTCTTCTAGTTTCCACCTGTAGTATATTGTAAACTAGGATGATAATCTCTCTTGGACATGGCCACTCAAAGGTTGCAATTTTTGGAAGAGTCTCCCCCTCCTCGTTTTTGGAAGGACCTTTACCCATTTGAGATTTTAGCAATGCTTTGAAATTCTGCTATCGTCTGATGATGTGGCAACCTTCCTATTCCTGACTGCAATATATTTTCAAATAGGCCAGATCTCGTAGAACAATCAAACTTTTTTTTTTTTGCAAAATTCCTGTTTTGTCTAATAGAGAAGTCCTTTTCCTGCGTTTACTTTTCTTCTTTTTCCCCTTGCATTTCCTTTTCTCTTTTCTTTTCCTTGCGTTTCCTTTTCTTTTTGTTTCCTTGCGTTTTTCTTGTCTTCTTTTCCTGGCGTTTTTTCCTTTTTCTTTTCTCCATATATGTAGGATCAAACATATCTTTTTCTTCTATACATGTGTTTTTTCCGGCTCTTTGATTGCCAGATAAAGAACATAACCAACGAGAGTCATCGGTAGCAGAATCACTCAAATATGGTGGTTCATGCCCAGAACACAAATTTTTTTTAAAAGATAAGCGTGTTAAATGCATCTCTAGTACAAAAAAATGTTGTATCTATAATCATACATTGTTTATATCATTGACGCTAATGAACCGAATCCATGAAGGTCAAAGAGGCTAGCTTCCGCCTTTGCTTTGAAAAGAATTAGAGAATTAAACGATGTGTAGTTTTAATGTGATTTCGTATACACCTATTGTCACTTCGTATGTTGACAGAAATATCTGGTATTTTTTGTGAATTTCTATCACTGTTTGTGAAACAGGACTGTCTATTAAACGGGTTTTTATCCCTACTTGAACTTTTATTTATCGTGAAAAAGTGCCAATCTAAAAAACCTAGTATATGTAAAATGTAATGTATATGTATATTAAATGCAAAACAGGGATTTTAAGAAGCAATTTTGCAATTGTGATTTAGAATTTCAATACGGATATCGATGGGCTATTTTAGAATTTCCAGTCGATGTGGACTTGGTCCTATTAGGGTAGTATCGTAGTTTTTGGCACCACAAAATGGCAGAAATATACCACTTTTCTGTGGCATAGGCGGGGAATCATGACAGTCGAATGATGACATGACGTCATATAGATTATCAGAACGCAATAGATACGAAAAATACAGTTTTTTTTTTAAGCATCACATCTTGCTTCCTATCCAATCACTGTAAGGGCACTAGAACTTTTGATTGCCCCCCTTGAATGAGCCCTCTAACCGATTTGCTTGGACCATTGGTGCTATGCGACGACCCCTGAGAAAAAAAAAAACAAACAAACAAATAAAACACACATCCATGATCTTCCTCCCGGTAAAACATACCAAAATACTATGTTTTTGGCAGACATGAGTTTCAAAACTCTTCAGTAGGGTTCAGGGTTATGCTGAATCTGGTGGTGTGATTTTTTCATTACAATTGCTTGACTTTTCGGGAGTGTTTTCCCATTTTAAAAAATCTAGGCAAATTTTTTATCAGGCTCGTAACTTCTGTTTTGTAAAATTAAACTTAACGCGTTTATATATTTGGAAATAGCACAAAAAGCCAACTTCTTTTGACGTACCAATTGTTATCAAAATTCCTGTATCGATCTAGCCCCATTTTTCTAGAGGCTTCAAACTATTTTTTTCCGAATTCCCGTATAATTGGTTTTTTTGATTTTTTTTTTTTTAACTATTAAATAACCAAAGATAATAGCTACAATTCCTGTATCAGCTACAAACGACAACTTTTTCTCACTAGTCGGTTTTCCCAAAGCAACTATGCTTTCAGCACTAACAAAAGAACTGTGCCAAGTAATTTCTTCAGAGTAATTCACTTTGTTTTTAATTTTGAATTGCATGATTTGTAACTCCAGCTATGCTTTATCAAGGTTTTTTTCTGTCACACGCGGCTAGTACGAAGGGAATTAGTATGTGAATATCGGTGGATACAGAATAGAGTTATAGAAGAAAAGTTGAGAGGAATTCCAAAAAGAAATAGTTTCGGTAATTAAAACAGACACTTCTTGCCCCAATCATGTATGTACAAGTCCCCTCCTTAGGGAAAGGGGAAGTACTTATGGCTCATTTTAGGGACTCTCGGTGTCCCACCTGTATCTAGGTTTGTCCCAATATTTGGATTATTAAGGCGTTTCACAACATACCTTCTTTCACAAAAATTCTTTTCAGCTCTGACAGATCTTACAAAAAATTTACATCCCATCCCGTGAGTGCAGACACATGCTTAACTTAAACATTACTTTGTTATATTTACTTACAACAGTTAATAGAGAGATATTTGTTCATTACGTTTTTACTATAGCTCGCTTTGGACAGTTCCAAATAGACAAAGATCGAATTAGATCAAAATGCCCCTATTAAGCCAAGGTTTACGATTATATAGCCAATAGAACTGTGATTGAGGCGTTTTGCGTTTTTGGGAAGCGGAAGGGGATAACAGTTTTTGTGGAATTTTATAGTCTATCTACAGTTTAGTAGTGATAATAAAAAAAGACGCTATACGTTGCTAGGGGGGAGGTGAAAACTAAGAATTTACAATATCCCGAGAATGGGATATGGTGTAAACAAATTTACACCATAAATAGCTTGGTCCATTCGAGATATTGTTTCACATGAATGAGAAATATAGATAAGAATATGCGGGATAACTTTGAAGCCTTAAAATGTTATATTTTGAAGTTACTTTTTTTGGTGGGACAGACCAAAAATGCATTCATATGGTGAGCAGTCCTCTGCAGACTCAATTTACTAAAACACCTTCTATTTTTTTACGTCAGACTTAACAAAGCCTAAAATTCTGATCCACATTCTCTCAACATTAATTCCTAATATTCGGAAAATTGGCAGACGTTTTCCGCTGCGAGTCCGAATATTACGATTATCTTGGTCTATAGAACTGCTAGACCCGCCAAATAAAGTTTCGGATCAAAGATGCCAACTTAGATGAGGCTGGAGGTCAGTGCGGTCCCAAAACTGGCCAAACACAGTAATGGCCCCCCTCCCCCATAGAACTTGTAAAGGCTTTACTTCTTAACAGCCGTTTATATTTCCCTTTAGTGTGTTTCAGATTTGACTGCATTCAGAATAATGACACTATACACAAAGAATGTATAGTTCTTTAATGTATAGAATACATCAGTTAATTTGATTTACATCCTTATATAATATTCTTGGTCCAAAAAAAAGCAAAAAAAAGGTGAGAGACAAATAATTACAGCTTTTAGAATATTATTACATGCGAAAAAAATCTGAACTTTTGTACAAAGCCCAAAACGAGTATTAAAAAAAAAAAAAAAAAAAAAAAAAAAAAAAAAAAAAAAAAAAAAAAAAAAAAAAAAAAAAAAAAAAAAAAACAACAGGGCATTAGATATTTATAGTTCACTTTTTTCTTCCCCAGTTTTTTTCTGTGTAAAGAAGGGACATGCCGGGTTCATTTTTTATAATTACGGCCAAAAGCATCAATTTAGATTATAATGCATCCCTTTGGATGCTTTATGAATTCTTTACCAGCTTTGGATACATTGCTATTTAACACATAGAACACATTCTTTGAACAAGACCCTAATGAAATAAATATATGTTGACATTGTTGCTGAAATAAAATTTATAAGTATATATATTTTTTTATATCCATAAGAAAATTTAACTAGATTCAGTGCCTTTAACTAGGAGATATCTTCAAGCAAGTTTTTATTACAAAAACCAAATTCTTCTGAGCAAATGAATCTTACGACAACTTCAAAGAAATTTATTGTTCTAGACACCGGCTAGCAAGTTAACCCCCCCCCCCCTCAAGCGACGTAAGGTACACTGAAGGAGCGGCTCAATATCCTTCTCAAAGTGTTATATCATCAGTTATTTAATACTATTATGATCAAAAAACTTTGTCCTAGATTTCACTTTTTTTCATATTTTTGGCATTCTCAGGAAATTTTCGTTAACCAATCACGGTAACTTGATTTCATCCCGTTATCAACGCTATTATGTGATGTCACAGTTCGTGACATCATAGTAACATAAGATGTACTATATACATCTCTGAATAGTTCATCTTGAAGAACACATCCAGGCCAGTCCTACTTTACGGTGTAGAAGATAAACACATCTGATGGCTTGAGGATAGCCATCTATAGTATGTTCAATACTATTGTGACTGAGTTTGCATCTTTGCTGGTAACTTGAAAAAGTTTTTCTGAATTATTTTAAGATTTTTTTCCTGTTGTTACACTCTAAAGATAGACTTTTTTGCCGAGTAGTGTTTTGTATGACCTTCTCTAATTACTAAAATAAGCCCTTTTCTCTGGGTATTTTCACCAGCGCCATCTTTTTTTTCTATGGTAGAATCGGCACGTCATCTATAGTATCAATTTTTTAAAGCGCCAAATTTGATTTCTTATCGTTAAGAACCGTACTGGTAACAAGCAGAAGAGGGGAAGGAACCTCCCGAAAGCGACGTAATTGTACCCGCCGGTATTAAGTTAACCGTAAATTGCGGGGAACAGTTGAGGGGGTCCTTACACTTCCCTTGTCCTAGGTTCCTTCACTTTGTATGTATTAGTATTCAGTCCAGATGGGCGTGGACTGCTGAATCACTCGTTTATTGTTCTGTTCTGAATATTGTCCAAACAGTATCGAAAAGAGGTTTTCTCCAGATATTATGAAGAAACATATGTCTGAATTTTTCACGCTCGCCCAGGTTTCTGATTGCGAGGAAACAAGTCTTCCAGTTTTTGCCATTGGGGAAATTTAGCCTAAGAGAGTGGGTACAAATGCGTTTATTAATAGTGTCTCTGATATTATCGATACTATCGCAAAGTATGATGCTGATGATGTTGGTCTGCCAGTCTTTGTTATCCGCCACCCTAGGGAAGTACCACTTATTCCTGCCGATGATTTTTCTGTATTGAGTTGCCGTGTAAACTCCTGTTTGTCTGAGCTGATCTCTCTTTGTCTGAATGTGCGAGAACTCTCCTGCCTTGAACAATTCGATGTCCTCCGTCGTTAATGCAAGTATTCTGTCTTCTTCAAAACCATCCTATACAGCTATTCTAAAAAATCACCTACTGACCTCAAAGATCCTATTGAGCGCAAAGAGACCCTTGATACCCTGGATGGTCACGACGGTATCGAAGTGTGAGATCTGATCCTGTCAAGAAAAGGTGGGTAGTCCATACCCGAGATAAAGCCTCAGCCGTCTCTCTCGCCGCCGCTGCAACTAGTCAGCTAAATGTATCCTCTCATGTCCTTAATCAAAAAGTGTTTGGTATTGTGAGTAACATCCCTGTTCTTGTGCAAAAATCAGAGCTTATTAGTATGATTCCGGTCCTCGATGCAAATAAAATTGGAATTCCGGATCCTTCCGCCTTGAATTTCTAGACGATGCTGCCTTAAATAAAGCTATAAAACGAAGGTTTGTGTTTGGAATATGAACTTTTTAAAATTAGACCTTTCCAAAAGTTACCTCCTAGATGCTACCGTTGTCAATCACCGAACATATTGTCGGAATTCGCCCACTCCCATCGACTAATCAAAAGTGTTCACGGTGCGCTGCTGGACATTGTAACACACGTGATAATCCTTGCATTGAAAGCCCGAATTGCGCCAACTGCGGGGGAAATCGTGTTTCCTATAGTCTCAGATGCCCAGTGTTAAAAAAAGCTCTGAATAAGGATAAAAAATGATTATTAGTGGCAATAGATTTCGCTTTGTTTTACTTAATATTAACGGAACCAAAGACAAAACCTTCTTATTGATGAGCTTCTTGATTATGATATAGTTTTCCTACAGGAACATTTTTCTAACTAAAGCCAATACAGATACTCTTAAACGGTCACCCACCCTCCACACGTTTTGTACGTAAAGCTGAAAAAACGCGCAGTCGACCCTCTGGGGGCCTTGCAACTTTAGTTTGCCTCGCTAAGAAACCTGAGCTTATTTTCTCTGATCACAATTTACTTGCAATAAAATCGATAATATGGTCCTCATCAATGTCTATATGCCATGCAATCGCAAGAACATTTCTTCCCTATCTGTCTTTGCGGGTTCTTGTAAGCGAATCAGGACACTTCTGCTAAGAGTGACCAATCAGGGATTAAATTTGGATTGTGGCTGGTGATATCAATGCCAATCTTTTGTCCCAATCTGAAAGAAGTGACCTGTTTTTTGATGCTTTGCCTAGTGCCTATCAGTTAGTCAATAAAGATAAACAGTTTAACCTACATTCATACCGTGATGGTTCTAGATCAAACCTTGATCATATAATAGTTTCAAGGGGATCTCTCGTGGTTCCTCCTGTCATTGTTTTGGATGATAAAATTGAGGATGATCACTTGTCTTTAACTTGTGATAATTGAGTCGCCTGCTCTATGGCTTATAAACCGTTTTTTCTTACCATAATAAATGGTGTGATAAGCCAAATTGGAAACGAGTAAATTCTGAAGTTTATTTGTATGTTCTTTGCTCGTTATTATCAAGCCAGAAAGTGCCTTTTCACCTTTTACAAACCTCTGCAAGGTCATCATTACAGCTAAGACCTTTCACAAATTTACCAACACTAAGTTGACTATTATCCATTACCATCGTGCATTGTTTGAAGTCAGCTGCTTCAGTTTCAGTTCCTGTTGAACGTGTTAGATTTGGCACCAGAAAACCGTTATGGAATGTGTGCCCAGAAGTGAAAAAAGCTAAACAACACGCGCGAAGTTTTGGCTTCGCCTTTGGATTGCTTGAGATCGGCCGCAAGTCTGGCGAAGTATTTTAAAATTAAGAAAAATTCGAAACGTCAGTTTAGACCTTCTTTGCGTCAAGCCCGCCTGAATGGTTTGGATGGCCCCTTGGATCGGAAGTCTTGGTCCAATGTAATTAATAGCAGCAAGTGTAGGCCTGCTACCGTTTTTTGATTATCAAATTACCGTTTTAAAAAACGATTACCGTTTCTCATTTTACTCGTGTTTTTTTTTACATTTAATCATTCTATCCAGTCCATGTTTTCTTCCTTATTGCATAATACTGTTCCCCGAGTTCTTCGGCAAGTCCATATATTGTCAATATCTAGTGGTGATATCTATCGGGCCTTTAAGATATTAAGAATCAAGTGCTCCTAATATGGATGGTCTGTGTTACAATCACTTCACCATTAAGTGTCCATTATTGTTAACACACATTCAGCTCCTATTCCAGATGTGTCTAGCCCAGTCGTTAGTTCCAGATAGTTTTCTTTCGGGAATCGTAACATCAGTTTTTTTAAAAAGGGAAAGGACACAGATCAGTGTTCCAGTTATCGACCAATTACAGTGTCCTGCTTCATGAGCAAGCTGTTTCGAGTATGTCGTATGGCCTGAACTTTTGACTACTAATGTGATTTTTCTGATTATCAAGTTGGGTTCAGAGCCGGTTTTGGTTGTTCTCAAGCCCATCATATACTTGGGTCAGTGCTATGTTGCTAGTCTCTGCAAAAATGCAAAAAAGGCCACTTTATTTTTGCTCGGTTGATATCTCTGGCGCTTTTGACAACGTTGTACATTTGCAGCGCCTCACTGCTTAGTTAAAGCAGGAGTTAATTCTTCCGTAGTAAAAGTTCTTCAATATTGGTATGCCAATTCGTTGGTTTGGTTAAAATGGATGTCTGATATATCCGAGCCTATCTCAGTAAAGAAAGGGGTCAGGCAAGGTGGTGTGCTGTCTCCATATATTTTTAAAACTGTGCTTGCGGACTGTTTGCGAATGCTTTTAGAAAATACTGCTGTTAGTCACATTGCCTATGCTGATGATGTTCTGCTAGTTTTCATACTAGGTCAGGGCCTCACAAAGAACCTAAATGTTCTGATTAATGCTTTGGGTATGATTGGGCTTTCTGTTAAATGCTTCAAAATGCGAGTTTCTGTGTTTTAATACTTCTAACCCTGCTCCTTCTTTACATGTGGGTACAATGCTACTCAAGTGTGTCTCAAAGTTGAAATGGCTTGGGATTACTTTTTCTGATACCACTTTCGACTACATGCTCGTCTCTGGTTGCTAGTGCTCTCTGCATTTTGGCATTCGATTCATTCTCATATGGTAAAATCTCGCCTAATAGAGGAGGTACAGTCGCCGAGGCTTATGTACACTTTACCATAGTTTTTGTTCTCCTGCAATTCTTTTTCTTTCCCGGTTTGCAGCCTCTAATGCGCAAGAAAGACCGTCTTCAGCTAAGGAGAGGCTATTTTAAATATTGTAAATTCCTGCTATATTTGCCAAGGTGGTACAGAAATCACAAGATTATTTCTCATTTTGGAATTTTTCGGCCCTCTAGTGCTGCTTGACAACATCGCTAAGGATCTGAGGACCAATACTCCAAGGAAGATATATGCCAGTAACCCCCTCACTTATTTTTTTCCAGATTAGTGATTCTATGGATATTGTTAAGTTATTTATGTTGTGTTTTCCTTATTATGTGGATAAAATATTATTTTGTTTTTTCTCTTTTTTTTTTACTCCGCATTTTTTATATATTGCGGGTTACAAATTAAACTTACTTACTTACTTACTTATATGCAATACCCTTAGTATCAGAGTATTTATCTCATTAGGTACATAAAAGGAAACTTATCAAATAAAACCGATAATTTTGCAGAAGAAATAACCTTAATTCTAAAAGTTTTACATAGATTATAGGGAAAAGTTAAAAGTGAAAAGTTAACAGAGAGAAGGTCTACCATTTAACAATTTAATTGTCACCAGTTCGTTCAAGTCGATGTCTTTTGCCAAGTCTTGTTCAACTGATAGAGTGGCCAGTCCTTAAAGCCTTTCTTGCGTCACGGTGGATCGAATATAAGTTTTTGATTAATTTTAATTTTGAAAAAACTACGCCCACCACTAGCAACAGACACAGGCATAGTCCTAGTCAGCAAAATCTGTAAGGCCACAGACAAATTTGGGAAACAATCTTTAAGGTCATCTCTTGTGATGAAGTTAAGGACATCTTCGGATTTATGTTCTTGAGTACTCTTTTAGAAATGGGCTTGAACTTCATTGCAAAGTTCGTGGCCTTCAATGTCTTTAGCCTCATTGTTTGAGAGGAAATGTTGTAAATTCATTCAATCGTCCACGAGGGACTTTGTTTGTTGCGGCATTTACCATGACATGTTGAGAGAATCTGAATTACAGGCATTTACCATGGAATGTTGAAGAGAAATCTGAATATAAAAGTAACCTCTTTTAACTGTTGAAATCTTTCATCCAAAGAAGAAATTGCAATATCGAGAATGGCAAAATGGAAATTGACTTTGAAATGTTCTTGAGGGGATACCAAAGGTTCGTCATCCACTTCGTAATAAACACGGTTGTTCCTTCTTTTTCAACCGAGTTGGCAGGGTTTTTGTTTCAAATGTTGGTTGAATATTTGCAATTGATTCCTCTGCCCATCCTCAGGTGTCAACTATAGAATACTTCTGAAGCCATCGTCGCAATGTAACGTTTTTAAGTACAATTTAGTTTTTTGCTTAGTTGATTTTTGGCAGCAGCCAAATCAAAATTTTTCGATTGTAACTGCTTACTTGTTATGTTGATTTAAAAAAGTATGCTGTGCCATAAAACTACACATACAACAAATTGTATTTTTTTGTATTTTACCATTTAAAGCTGTACCAGACGTTGTAAAGCTTGCGCTCGTGAGGGTTACCTGTTGACCCATTTAAAGAGCGATCTTTAGATGTCCATTAAAGCGTTATGAACATCACCCAGTTGTGTATCGGAGAGGTAAGAGACCATCTATTCAACTTTCCCATCTGGTTTCACTAGGAGGCTTAAGCGTCAAGCTAGTTACATGTTTTTAAAGAGCTTTGTAGCCCTTCATGCAACAATGCGCTGCATCATTACAACAAGATTCAATGAATGTGAGCTACAAGGCAAATAAAAACGCTCTCGGGCTTATCTCTTTGATTCTCTTTTGTACTCAAGAGTGTTTTCCCTTTCATATTACTTCTTTTATCATAGCCTTGACCGCGTAAATCGTCGATGCAAAGTTTGAGTTCTTTCCACTTTTCAATAATTGCTTCGGTTTAAACTAGTACCAGTTGTCTCAGTCAAGGTATGAAACCTAAAAAGTGCTCTCCAGTTTCAGGATGTGGTTTGTAGTTTCCGTGACAGCCACAAATCTTATCATCTCAGTCATTTTGTTCTGTATGGCTGACGTCTGGAGTTGCAATCAAAAGAATTATAGAGTAATACTTTGCAGCATGGACTAGAGAAATAATTTTAGCTTACACGTGGTCGTTTCCTAACAGTATGATCATTTCAATCTGAACATGTTTGCTCAAGTAATGTATCTTTTGTCTCATTGTTTTGAACTTTGCAAAGATGTTCATTAATCAAGGGGTCAAATAGCGCCAAATATTCCAGGAATTTCAAGAGGTTTCCGTTACCAGCAGTGAACAGTTAAGTAACACTTAAGTAACACTGGTTTATCTAAAAATAAAATATACATCTTCGATTCCCTGAAGCAAACTTGTACGGGAGAAAATCCTCCTAATAATCAATAAACCAAAAAAAAAAAATAAATAAATAACTCGAGCTTAACTTACCGGACCCAAAAACCCAACGAACCTCCAAACAGCACCCAACAAAATTATAATATTTATATTCATTTACATATTCAGCTGCAACTAAACCCTCCTCAAAAACTTAACTTAACTGGCCCAGAATAATCCATCCAAAATATAACATCAAAGCAATGTTCTTTAACAATTTACGAAATTCCTGCAAACCCCCAACATTCCTCGAATCCTCTGGCAACCTCTCCCAAACTAACGGAACAACATGGCGAATTGAAGACCTAGACCTAGACGTGACCATAGCTGGTCTTCGTACCAACTGAGAAGATCGTGTCAAATGATCGTAAATAGTAGACGCAAGACTGAGTATTCCTGAAAAACATGATGGTAACTCCGAAGCTAAATATTTAAACATAAACAAAGCATTATAGAATACGCATATTCCTGCAAACGGTAGAATCTTATACTCGCGGTAAAGATGCCTTCACCGATACAGATAGGTCAACTTTATTACCATACAAAACTGTAATTGCCATATTCTGCGTTACACGAAGTGGATGGAGGTGAGTTACGAATGTTTTTCGACCAAACCATACAACAGTAAATGAGATATGGGTGAACCATAGAAAAATACAACATTCTCAGAATTTCACACGGAAAAATATACCTAAGTTTACGCATAATACCAATATTACGAGACAATTTGCTGCTAACAGATGCAATATGGTCTTTAAAACTAAGACTTTCATCAATTATAACACCTAAGGTATCTAGTACTAGTAGATCTTACAATAGTATGGTGCCCTACTTCTATCCTATTCATCCACGGATAATGACCAGTAATTCTACCATAAATCAAAAAATTCGATTTATTATGATTCAGTTTCAATTTATTTACTCGCATCCACTTTTCAATCGAAGAAATACCTTGTTTCAATATAGTCATCAACTCATTTTCAGTTTCTAGCAGCTACAGTAAAATGGGCGTCATCAGCAAAACATGGTAGAATTCCTTTAGTACTGTAAGTATCAAGGTCTAAAGAACAAGACACATTACTTGAAGCTATACAAAGGTCATTAATATAAACCAAAAACAACAAAGAATCCAAAACGGAACCCTGGGGTACTCCAATCAAAATATTTCAATTTTAGATGTAACTCCATCCATCACGACATACTGAGTCCTTCCACTAAGAAAACTAACTATCATTTTAAAAAAATCACCACGTATACCACTACTATATACCTTTTGAACTAGTATATCATGATCCACAGAATCAAATACCTTAATAATATCCAAAAATATCGAAGCTATCTTCAGACCCTTGTCTAAAGCATCATTAATAAAAGTTGTTAAAAACAAAACTGCATGCTTTGTAGAATGATGATTCCTAAACCCTAACTGACTAGAACTAAAAAATTGACCTTTTCTCGAAAAAACTTACCATCCTGCTATGAATCAACTTTTCAAACACTCTAGAAATTAATGGCAGTAAAGAAATCGGTCTATAATCACTAAAACAATTCTTATCCCCTCCTTTCAATATCGGGATAACATTCGCGCATTTTAGACAATCAGGAAATATTCCAGCTTTTAAACAATTATTTATCAGTCCTAAAAAATGACTAGATATAACAGGTAAAATCGATTTCAAAACCTTCAATGAAATAAAATCGCATCCTGATGCACCCATTTGTCATATTTTTTATACCTCAAATAATTCGTCAATAGTTACAGATTTAAGGTACGCAGACACATCACAATCTTCAGGTAGGAACTGACGAAATCTCCATCTTGATCAAGTTACTTGCACCGATGATGACACACGCTGCCCAATAGTAGCGAAGTGATTACACATCTCATCTACAACATTAGTATTCATTTATATTATCTGGACGGATCAAGACGCTACCAGGGCTAGTCACCGACTTAATCAATTTCCAAGTCTTACTCGGGTACCCTCAACACTTTTTTAAATTTAACCTTATAATATTTCAACCTTAGCATGTCGGAGTACAGAATTTAACCTAATATTATATAAACTCATACATTTACTTTATCATGAGGATCATTGCTCCTTGATGACAACTTATATAAAAAATTCGTCTTCTATTAATTGACTGTAACAAACTCTTTGTAATCCAAGGTTTATTCGGAGACACCCTTCTCTTCTATTCCTGACACTTCACAACATTCCAACAACGTATCCTTAATCTTACCATAGCAAAGCTCAAAACTTCAAATTTAAATCTAATTCTTCTCGTAAAAATTCAAAATCTAACTGTTCTATCCTAAGCTTAAATCTTGAAATAGTATTTGAATCAACTATAAATTCCTTAGGCTTAGGGCGAGCATCACTGTTAATATTAATACTCTTCAATATACCCGGAACTAATATAGCCAAACCAAAGCGATCCAAAACATCATTTAACACAACACTCGACGAATCATGAGGAACATTCAAAATATAATTATCAATTAGAGATGAAGATGATCTCGTCACTCCAGCACAAATTTTTACTGCAGGGTGCATCCCATAACCTAACATTAAATTCAAAAAGTTCCGGGCTTTTAAGTTAAATGCTAACAATTTCAAATCAATGTTAAAATCTCCACACACAAAACACGGCATATTCTTACAGTTAGAAGGTCCATTTGTTGCTCTAATAAGTCTAAAAAACAATCTACACTAGCTGAAGGGGGGCGGTAAGAAACAGCAATAAAAAATGGGTCACCATTATTATCAACCTCCGCAACAAAACTCTCAATACCATCTCTCTATTAACGGACAAATCATCCCTAACCTTCACATTCAAATCCGTCCTAATATACAGGGCAAGTCCTCCATGCTGATGATGAGTACGGTTCTTAACATACATATTATAATTTAAAATATAATAGTCTAGAATTATTATTCATTAACCATGTTTCAGTAAGTGCAAGAATATGAAAATCAGATAGCATACACAGCTCTCCAACAAATAATCCAACGTACTATTTAACCCCTGACAAGTCAGATGAAAAATGCCATGTTTATTCGGTGCTAGTCTAGCATGTAAATCAACTGGGCACTTATAATTAACCTTCGGAAGAACATCTTCTACCCCCCTATCAAAATCCCTGTGAAGTAACCCCTAATCTCAAATCCGAAACACTCAATGGATTATTCTCAAGTCAATCCAAACGACTCATTACGAACGATTACATTTTTTATAAATGTATATATATAAAAAAAAATGAAAAGGAGGGTAGTTGCAGCCAAACCTAAACAACTGAATAACATACTGTACTCGAGGAGGGTCCATGGTCCGTTTTCCAACGTTGCCAAGTGAAGCTCCGGAAAAAAACAGGAAATATAACCTAAAAATAATAAAAACATATTAACAAAACGGTATAAATAAACAAACGAATACAAATAAAGTGAAAACTTCTCACTAGAGTAGCCTGTCACAATAAAGGCTTACTGGTTTTCCATTACTGAAATTCCAGAAAATAATAATTTAACAAAACACAATACTCTACAGGTGTCTACCACTTACCCATTCTAAATTCTAGCAAAAACTAAATAAATGAAAAAAGAAGAAATGGAAGAACTTTTCTTTTTTTTCTTTTCCATAACGACAAATACACACACACACACAAAAAAAAACAATATCAAAACAAAATCTTAATTCACCATTCATGATATAACCATCTAATGGTCACATAACTCAGGATAGGCTCATCGTAGCCAAATTTCGCCGCCACACCACCACGGTCGATCTGTATATATGCGGTGGAACTGTGTTAGAAACCCATGATGTAACTCCAATAGCATTTATCTAGATTTCTTTACATACAACTTCCTTGAGCTTCACGAACGTATACTGCTGCATCATCGCTAACAGATACATTTCTATTCTGTCCAATAGCTTTACCTTTTAATTTCTTTCCTCTCTTAAGCAGACTGACCTTGCATCTCGAGAACCAACATCAATTTTAAAATACTGTTACTCTTTACGGACATTACCAACAACTCGAAACCGCGGGATCATGGACAGACCTAGACCTTCTAAACAACACAACTGGTCAAAAAACAATTCGGCTTGTGGTATTTTCACAGGGAGCCTTCCAAACGATAAGATTCGTCTCTGTACGTCGATACTCAGATGCATATGCCATAGAACCGACGAGACAGTTCAGCACATCCATTTTTCATACTTTTTTGTTTCACTAGTCATAATTGACATTTGATTTCCTAAGCTTAGAACAACAGATTCAAGCTGTGTAACACGCGAACTCGTACTGTTGACTTCTGATTATAGCTCGGACTGTGAATTCCTCCACTGATACCATAACGATTTTCTAACACTTTTATCTATCGTTTATAGAGTCCAGTTTTTTACCATTTTCAGTAAGTATTGTTTAGCATCTTAGCAAAATCATCCGCCAGAGTCTCCCAGTGAAGCGCCGTCATTATTCCCTTTGGATGAAACGTCGAATTCAACAAACTGTTTCTCAACAGACTGGGATCCTACTTGGACCAAAAAAGCAAAAGCTGAATTTGGGCCCTTGTCCTTAAAATAGCTGACATATTTTCTTGATTCAGTTCTGGCTGAAGCTTCTTTGATTGTTTTCATATTCGGTAAAGTTCATCAACAGTAAAACAATTTTAACACGTCCATATATTTGCCTCTCATTTTCTGATTCCAAACAGAAGTGAATCCTTCAAAACCCGCTTAACTTTCATTATACTGGGGATACCATATAGAGTAATACCAGAGTCCTCTAGCAGATGGTTTATTACTTAAGTTGGTAATTTACCATCAATGGTCATACCAGGTGTAACTTCATCCACTGTGAATAAGTTCTGTGAGCTGCGAAGCCTGATTTCTGAAGCTTTTTACACTCAATTGTGATCTCATTGGGGAAACTATCACGGATGCCCCAGTAAAAGGAGTCCATCTTCCGCTTGAGGATGTTTTACTTTATTCAGAATAATCCTAATATTTTCCTGAATCAAATCAGAAGGTGGTTGTTAAGATCTTATGAAAAGAATCCGCACTCAAGCAAATTCAAGCATTAGAAGAGAGAAAAATCCGCGAAAAGGGAAGAACTGATATCTGTACCACTATATAATTACGCTAGCATCAAGGGAACCAAACAAAAAACACACACGATATAAAAGAATAGAGTCAAAGCAGGCTATTATTTGAATATTTCAAATTTAAATATTATTTAATATATTTTACTGATTTAACAGATCATTAGATATATGCCTTGATCCAATCAGCAGCAGCACTCATCAGAGAGATACTACCAAGTAAGAAGTTTCAAAAATGTTCTTTTTAAAAGCATTAAGTAAAAAGGGTGGGTATAATGTATATAACAAAGTAACCAGATTTATTTACGTATCTTCTTCCTCACATTGTATGTATATAATTTATTGTCCATCCATAAATGTAAAAATACAACACTGATGGAAGTAATGAGATAAATAAATTGATAAAAAAAACAAACATACTTCTAAACAAGACAAAACCAAAACAAAGAAGGAACAGATAAGGAAAAACGCAACTAAGGGCAATCTTACACTGGAATAAATTGGGCAAAAAAATAAGATGCAGCACTAGAACCCTTAAAGGTCCCAAATCAAGAGCAGTGGCTGATCTCCACCTCAAGGCCCTTCAGCCAGGAAGTGCAATGGGGGGGATGGTGGCACAGCATCTTGCGATTTTGCACACCCTTCCTGTTTACCTTCCCCAGGTTTTATCCCAGGTACCCCATTTTAGAGCTGGTCAACCTAGGACTGAGCTTACATGTCACACCACTGGACCGAGACCCTACCCAAAACCAAATCATTGGGTAAGCTAGGATTTCGGACCCTGGCACTCTCAGACAAATTATCCAAATCCATTCACAGTAAAGCCTAATCCACTCTCGGCTAGGGACAATAAACACAAGTGGTCATCAAAAGAAAATTTCTAATGGTACTTTCAGATCAGGTACACCTTCTTTCCAATACCTCTCAATTTCTTTTCTGACTCCACTGATGCTATGACTAATAATACCACTCTGTTACTGGCAAGGATAAGGGAGCTGATTAGTTAGTCTCAGAGAAGCACCTGGAGTCAAAATGGTCTTAAAATCTCAAGCTCCAGAATGGTCTTTTTTTTTCTTTTTTGATAGTGATGGCAAAACCCTATAACACCATCCCAAAAAAAATACGAATATACACAAGCATTCAAATGCTTTGCAAAGATTAACAAAATAAGTAACACATAGTTTCTGTCAACATTTTATTTCTCTGCAAAGAGAACTGCAATGCCACCTGGAAAAGTGTCCAAATGGCTACCTTTTTTTTTAAATTTATGCCAATGCTGGACATACCCGGCAAAAGCCATATGGATGGGCATAAATATTGTCATTAGACCTTGAGAATATTTATTTTTTAACTCAGATAGTAACTTGTTGGCATTCTGGAATGATAAACAACCAACCTGGATATTACCTTGATTTCCCACTGGCGAGTGAGTCATTTGACCGTTACATTTTTCCCTTGTGCACGACACTAGTTAAGTCATTGAAAAGTGGTTTAAAAAACATATCACTAGTTTTATAAATAGGTTATTCAAGAGTAATATATTCCAAAAAGCTTAATACATTGGGCTAGAAGATTCCTTTAGGCCACAGTTCATCGTTTCCTTCATTTTCTTCATTTTTTTACAACTGGGCAGAGGGAAATGATATAGGGACACAACTGTACTCTTCAAGATCTATCTTTGTTTCTCTTTCATATGTCTTTTCTGTTACCATTGGACGTCCTTGTGTAATCAGGCGCAGTTAAAATCGCGCAACAGCGCTTCGCGTGCACTCACCCAATAAACCAGACCTGTCATGAGCTTAATACTTGGCGTAGAAGATTCCTTAGCCACATTCATCGTTTTCCTTTCCTTTTCTTCATTTTCTTCTACTACTGGGCAAGGGAATTGAAGTTCTTTGTAACAGGCAGCAGTTTATCCGCAACAGGATTCCGCGGGCTATCACCAGAATGTCGAGAGCTTAATACTTGGCTAGAAGATTCCTATAGGCCACGCACATTCATCGTGTCCTTCCTTTTCTTCATTTTTCTTTCTACTGGCAATGGAATTGATGTTCTTTGTAACATGCACAGTTGAATCCGTCAACATGGATTCCTCGGGCTATCACTCAGAATGTCAGAAGCTTAATACTTGTCTAGAAGAATTCCTTAGCCACATTCATCGTTCCTTATCCGTTTCTTCATTTTCTTCTACTGGCAAGGGCTTGAGTTCCTTTGTAACGAGGCAGACAGTTGAATCCGCAACAGGATTCCGCGGGCATCACCAGAATGGTCAGAGCTTAAATACTTGGCTAGAAGATTCCTTAGCCACATTCATCGTTTCCTTTCCTTTTCTTCACTTTTTCTTCTACTGGCGAAGGGAATTGAGTTCTTTGTACCACGCACAGTTGAATCCGCAACAGGATTCCCGGGCATCACCAGAATGTCAGAGCTTAATACATTTGGCTAGAAGATTCCCTTAGCCACATTCATCGTTCCTTCCTTTCGTCATTTTCTTCTATCTGGCAAGGTGACTATTGAGTTCTTTGTAAAAAACACAGGCACAGTTGAATGCCGCTAACAGGGATTCCCCTTTCCCGGGCATTCACCGAGAATTTCCAGAGCATAATGTCTTTATCTTCATATAACATTGCTTGTGACTTCACTCCTTTTCATTAGTATGTAGAGTTCTCTTTTTTCTCTTTGAATCTGCTTTTGAAATTCCATATTTTTTCTAACACACCGACCACCAAACGAGGTGGGGGGGGGGACATTTGTGGGAGAGGAGATATGTCCGGTAAATGCGACACAACAACAAAACTGAAACTTCCAATAATAATACGTTTCATCATATCTTCGTAGATAATTGTTAAAGTAACTTTGGCTTGTGTAAAGTAAAATTGCTTATTAAAGTGGCTTTGTAAAAAAAACTAACTTAAAAATTTCAG
>JAPEVW010001022.1:0-21020 GCA_027921565.1 Artemia sinica | reverse complement strand
AAAATTTTTTAGCAATTTGTTTCGTGACGAATGGTGTGGAAGAAATATTTGGGTAACATAAACTTTCCAGTGCGATAACTACTACTACTACTACTAACACTCATCGCGAGCACCAACGCCGCCCTGGGCCAACACAGCTGATGCACGCTCCTCTCCACACCAATCTATTCAAAGCCTCCCTTTTTACACCCGCCACGACGTTCCCATTCCTTTAAATCGTTCTTTATGACTTCTCTCCCAAACGAGACGGGGACCGACCTCTTTCCGTTTAGTCCCCCCCCAGGATGTTTGGCCGAAAAGAACAATCTCGGCAATCTGTCATCCTTCATCCGAACACATTCCCTACCAGCTCAACCTTTCCTTTCATTATAGACATAGAAACGGTATTCTCACCATCATTTTTCGTATAGCCCTATTGTTTGAAATACGGTCAGTCAGAGCCGGGTACCCAGAACAATCCTTAAGCAATTTCTCTGGAAAACATCTATGCAAAATCTTCCATACCGCCTTTCGTTTTTCGAAGGTGGGGGGGGGGGGGGGCGTTCCATGCTTCAGGAGCCATATGTGACCACTGTCCTCACTGTAGCTTCTAAGATTCGAATCTTGGTTTGCAGACTTATCTTCCTATTCTTCCAGACTTTTTTTTAACTGTGAAAAACACCCTGAGAGCCTTGGCTATTCTATTTTTTTAACATCTTCACTGCTCCCACCTCTTTACTAATAATACTACCAAGGTAAGTGAAACTGCCCACCTGATCAATCTTTTTCATTACCCAACGTCCACACTTTTCATCTTCACTTATTCCTAGCCTTCAGTGACTTGGGTCTTCCTAACATTATTTTCATAACCAATACTAGCACACCTGAACTCGCAAACCTCTAAACTTCATTCATTTTGCGCACACTTTCATCTAGGATGCTTAAATCATCAGCATATCCCAGTCCAGGAGACTTTTCCTCCCCATTTGATTCCGTGGTCTCCATTGCCTTTCCTGTGCTCCTTAAAACAAAGTCCATCAAAATCCATATAAAGGGGGATAGAACACAACCCTGCTTAACTCCTGATTTAATACAAAACCAGCTGCTAACCTCATTTCCTACCTTAACCGCAGCAGTGTTTTATTCTTCGTACATAGCAACTAATCACTTTAATGTATTTGTCTGGTATACCATACAAGGATAAACCTTTACTAAAAGCTCCTCTATCACAGAATCGAACGCTTGCTCATAATCTATAAAAAACTGAGGACCAAGGTGTTTGAAAACTTAGCACTTCTCAATTATTAACCTAAGAGTGAAAATTTGGTCAACACATCCTCTACCTTTTCTAAAACCGCACTTGCTCTTCTCTTAAAACTTTGTCTACGGCATCTCTCAGTCTAAAAAGTATCATATTACTAAGCAATTTGCTACCTACAGAGACCAGACTAATGCCTCGATAATTACCACACACTCACTTTTATCACCTTTCTTATAAAGTGGCTTATTAAGGTTTTCCTAAAATCATTTAGGTACTGAAATCGCCCTTTTTCAAAAATCAGTCTTCATAATCTCAGTCCAATAAACTTATCTTCTAACCTTCAGAGCCACCATATTTAAGAAACGTTCTTTACTACCCTATCAGCACCTGGAGCCCTTACTTTATTTCTTTAATCCTTTTAGTACTGTTTCTAATTCCTCACAAAAACGAGCGAACAAATCTTTCACTTCACAATCCAAGGTATCAAAAACTTTTTCATTTTCCTTCTATGTTTTTTTCCTGCACTCTGATCTCGGTTAAGCAAATTCTCAAAATGTTCGGCCCATCTCGGCTTTTAGCTTTTGTCTATCGCTCGGAGCATTGCCACACCCCTTGTATTCCTATCTTTAATGGGACAAAGTCCGGATTGACTACTACTCTCAATTTGTTGAACTGTGCTTTGTACAATATTTTTACTATTTATGGCCGATCTTAGCTGCATCTTCTAAATCCTCGGCAATTTTATCCATGGCCTCCACTTTCACACCCTCCTTATTTTCACATTTCAGCATGCTTACAGTTTCTCCACTTTCTGTTACATTTCTTTTGTTTCATGTATCCTATCACTCAGATAATTCTTGTACAGTCCTTTCTCCTTTCTATTAACTTTAAGCTTTTTCACCTAATATTCCTTAGCTGGCAGTTCTAGCTTTCTTCCCTAATACACCTTCAGAGCACTTCGAAGACAAAATTATTTTTCTAAGGTGTTACTTCCAACCATCCTCCACATTATCAATTTTAAGCTCTCAAGTTTAGTAATTCAACTTTCCCTGGAAGTTTCTCTCAAATTCTCCATCCTGGAGTCTACTACCTTCGATAACTTCCCGGGAGTCTAATTCGACCCTTTCGATATTTCATCTTTAATTACACCCTTGACACTACTAGATGGTGAATCAGTTACTTTTAACATCAATAACAAGCACTCCTATATTCCCTAGTATCTTGTTAGCTGATCCTGCCGTCTTCGATTACTATAAACATCAGCAAGTAAGGTTTGCTGTCTTACCATCACGTGAATACCATGGTTAGTTATGAGCCATTTTCATTGAGTTTTAACACCGTATTGGTTATAACTAGATTGTTATCAATCCTACAAAATTGCAAAAGGTCTGTATCCATTACTGTTTTCTTTCCTACAACAAATTATTTTACCTAAGCTGGGATGCGGCCATCTATCCCTATTTCTACAGCTAACCTGGCGTTAAAATCTCCCAGCAAAAAACAATCATATTTCTACCTGGGGGACCTTGTCTATTTGCTCCTGTAACTTGTAAAGTAAAAATTCATTCTGAGACACTAGTATCTTCCATCAGTCGGTTCTACAGGGGTCGCAAGTATACTACTATAACTGATACCCGTTGAACTTCTAGTCAATAAAATGAGCAATTAGTATTCTATTATTGAATACATTTCCCAGCCTAAACAAGGACTTTAAGCAGCTTCCTTATTCATCATGAGCCCTACCTCCCTGTCTGTGTACCCCATCCTTCCTGTCACTGGTAAACAATTCTATATCTACCTAATTTCATGCTTCCTACCCTGGGATATGAGTTTCTGAAACTCCCTAATAGATCCAGTTCGAATCGTTCCTGAATTCGTCCAGTCAAAATGTCGATACGATAGTCATTTTTTAAATGTCCGTAACATTCCAAGTCCAATTTTCATGTTCTTTAAATCATTGAAATTCATTTTTTCGCCTAAGGAAAAGCATGACCCGGATAAACCATTGCAGGACGGTGATCACATATCTTCTCAAGTCTACACCAAAAGTGCTTAAGGCCGGCTTAGAACCGGACAGCAAGAAGTCCTGGGACCTCCATAATGGAGGCCTTTGTGCATTCCTGGTCCCATCTGGTTTTGTTTTTTTCACAACCTGGTTCGTTCAGCGATTTTGGCGGATGTTCCCTTCTCATCAACAAGAGTCGAAATCCTGCACAGACGATCTCAACCTATTCCCTTTCCGACTCATTATATATTCATGCCTACACTATATTTGGTACTACGGGATTTATATCACGTATAGATAAATGAAGCCTAGGAAGAGTTACTCAGCCCATAAGAGGGCCCATCAAGAACATAGAATCCCAGAAAGAACTGAGAAAAGGTGGAGTCAAGAGGAGAGTGCGAGAGGATAAGCTACAGAAGAAAAATTAAGCACATTCGAATCTACATACCAACAATTACAAATACTTGGACTTGCAAGAGAGGTATCGTTTTTTGCAGTGTGCCAACAATAGAATCAGACATGCAAACAGATTTTAATAGATAGGCACTTATTGAAGTACAACCATACAAAGACAATATCCTTGGGACTTGCAAACCTACCCGACAATTGAGGAGACCTTGTAAATCCGTTCATGCTTAACAGTTGCCCAAAATAGGTACTTTAGGTATGCAAGACCAGACAAAGATCAATTCCTCGATGAATGTGGCTACAGTTCGACCAGTACATTGCAACAAGTAGAATAAGGACATTCATATTCAGATATTGACCGCAGTGTAGCTATACAAACCAAGTTCTGACGTTATTATCTCTGTTACTATGCTAATTGTTCCAGTGTCTCTGTATAGGTCAAACTATTGGGGTGTATCAACGGAGGCAATACAGTGGCATTGACTGGTCATGGTGTTTGATGATACCAACCAATAATGACAAATAGATGAGACTTGCAGATGTTTGCCCAGACAGCAACAGCAGTAGTTCAGACATTGGAAACAGACAAATAGGCACTTGTAAAGCATATTCAAACCTCATGCCAGATACTTGGACTTCCGAGCAGGCTAGCTCTATGTAACATACAATGTTTGGCCGTGGGACATGTTTGACAGACAACTGGAATATGTGTAGTTTGAAACGAACATAGAGATCCACAAATACCCGAGAATTTTGTGACTTGTTTGTGATGATGTACTCAACTCGGTATTCATGTTCAAACAAATAGATTTACAGCACCCGTTTGTCTGACAGAGAAAGTTTCAACTTCTTGGCTGATTTTATTTCAACAAAGTCAGATACTTTCGACTTTGCAATCAGTCCACCTGACATGTTTAACTTTATTTGCATCAGATTTGCAACAGAACAGATATGCACTTTAGATTGTTCTATTAGACCGTTGCAAAAACTGAGACTTGGGACTTGCTGAATTCCAGAGCAGCATATGTTTCTACCACCTGCCTTTAGAAATCATGCAACTTACTTTTAATCCCCTGCACTTTAGACCACTACTTGGCACCATTGTCAAATCCTTGGAGCTTGCCAACCATTCTTCATTCCTTCGAGATCATCTCTCGGCAACTTATTGAAATTATGTGTAATAACCCAGAGAAAGATGTCCCTTCCAGATTAAACATGGCCAACCTCGATTTTTTTTTATTTTTGATCTTAGCAATTTTTTGAACTTAGGACTTTTTTTTTGAGAATTTAGACATTTCAAACAGAGTAACTTAGAATTTTTTTTTTAAACATACACACAACACAAAGAGACATACAAACTTTGACTTGGTCCAGCACCAGGCACAGAGATGTAGAGGAGAGAGAGAGGATAAGAGCAAGAGAGAGAAGAAGAGAGAGTAGAGAGCACTTTAGAGAGAGAGAGACCAGATAGAGAGAGAGATAGAGAGAGAGATAGCAGAGAGAGGCTACCCAAACACTTAAGTCATACAAATGCAATCATACATGACAAAACAGATGGTCAACACATGCAGTTACATAGCATATAGCGAAAGACCAACAACACACCAGACTTCGACTTACACAGACAAACAGAACGGTGCAGACAACACAGCCAAGGAGCAGGCAAAACTACTACAGAAGTACAGTTAGAGTTAGACACACAAACACAACAACGACAAATACTTGGACCTTGCAAACACCAGCCCAGAGAATGCAAGACAAATAGAATCAGACAACACAAACAGAGAATACAGGCACTTTTAGATTATAAAAACCAACAAAGACAAAGACTTGGACTTGCAAACACCACTCAGACATGCAAACAAATAGAATCAGACATGCAAACGAGAAAGATAGGGCACTTTAAGATATTAGGCAACCACTAAAGACAAATACTTTGGCACTTGAGAGAACACCAACCCAGATGCAATACAATAGAATCAGACATGCAAACAGAGCAAGACGGGCGACTAACTTTAGATACACAAACCACAACGACAAATACTTGGACTTTGCAAACAACCAACCCAGACATGCAAACAAATAGAATCAGACACACTCAGACGACAGACAGGCACTTTTAGATATACAAACCAACAAAAGAGATGCTTGGACTTGCAAACACCAACCCAGACTATGCAAACAATAGAAATCAAGGACATGCAAACAGAAGAAAGACAGGAGGCCTTTAGATTATAAGCCAACAAAGACAAATACTTGGACTTGCAAAACATCACCCAGACATGCAAACAAATAGAATCAGACATGCAAACAGATAAAGACAGCACTTTAGATATACATACCAACAATGACGAATACTTGACTTGCAAACAGCAGAAACCCCAGACATGCAAACAAATAGAATCAGACCATGCAAACAGAGAAAGATAGGCACTTTTAGAAATACAAAACAATGGAAAGACAAATACTTGGACTTGGCAAAAACACGAAACCCAGACAATCAAACAAATAGATTCAGACATGCAAACAGATAAAGATAGGCACTTTAGATATACAAACCCACACAGACAAATACTTGGACTCTTGCCGAACACCAACCCAGTACATGCAAACAAATAGAATCTGAGTACATGCAACAGAGGAGAAGACAGGCACTATAGATATACAAACCAAAACGAACAAATACTTGGACTTGCGAAACACCAACCCGGACATGCAAACAAATAGAATCAGAACACACAAGAACAGAGAACGACTGGCACTTTAGATATACAAACGCAACAAAGACCAATACTTGGACTTTGCAACACCAACCCAGACTATGCAAACAAATAGAATCAGACATGCAAACAGAGGAAGATAGGCTACTTAGACATACAAACCAACAAAGACAGATTACTTGGACATTGCAAACACCAACCCAGTACATGCAATCAAATAGAATCAGACATGCAAACAGAGAAAGAATAGGTCACTTTAGATATACAAACCACAAAGACAGATACTTGTGACTTGCTAACACTCACACCCAGAACATGCAAACAAATCTAATCAGTACATGCAAACAGAGAAAGACAGGCCACTTTAATATATACAAACCAACAATTGACAAATACTTTGACTTGCAAACACCAACCCAGACATGCATAAAATTAGAGATCAGACCATGCAAACAGAGAAAGACAGGCACTTATAGATGGTACAAAAACCAACAAAGACATATACTTTGGACTTGCAACACCCAATCCCATGACATGTCAAACCAATAGAATCAAGACATTCAAACGAGAGAAAGACGGAACACTTTAGGTATATAAACCAACAACGACAAATGACTTGGACTTGGCAAACATCGGCCCAGACATGCAAACAAATAGAATCAGACATGCAAATCAGAGAAATATATGCAATTTTAGATATACAAACCAACAAAGACAGATACGTTGACTTGCAAACACCAACGACTTACATGCGAAACAAATAGACTCAGACATGCAAACAGAGAGATGACCGAGGCACTGTTAGAATATACAACCAACAAAGACAAATACTTTGGACATTGCAACTATACCAACCCAGACCATGCAAACAAATAGAATCAGACATGCAAACAGAGAAAGTCAGGCACTTTAGTATACAAACCACACAAGACAAAATCTTGGACTTGGGGAAACACCAACCCAGACTATGCAAACAAATAGATTCAGACATGGCAAACAGAGAAAGACATGCACTTTAGATATAACAACCAACAACGACAAATATTTTACTTGCAAAAACACCAACCCAGACATGCAAACCCAATAGAATCAGAGACCTCACAAACAGAGAAAGACAGGCACTTTAGATATACAAACCAACAAAGACAGATACTACTGGACATTGCAAACACCAACCCAGACATGCAAACAATATAATCAGACAGCAAACAGAAAAAGACAGGCACTTTAGATATACAAACCAACAACGACAAATACTTGGCCTTGCAAAAACGCAACCCAGACATGCCACACAAATTAGAATCAGACATGCAAACAGAGCAACGATATGCACTTTTAGATGTAAAAACTCAACAACAGACAAATACTTGGGAATTGCAAACACTCAAACCAGACATGCACACAAATAGAATCATACATGCACAAACAGTGAAATAACAGGCACTTTAAGATATACAACCAACAAAGACAGATACTTGGACTTGTAAACACCCAACCAGACTGCATAACAAATAGAATCTCAGACATGCAAAAAAGAGAAAAGACATGGGGCACTTTAGATATACAAACCAACAAAGACAAATACGTGTACTTGCAAAACACCAACCCAGACTGCAAACAAATAGAATCATACATGCAAAACACAGAAGATCGGCACTTTCGATATAGAAACCAACGAAGACAGAATACTTGGACTTGCAAACCACTAACCCAGACATTGCACACAAATAGAATCAGACATGCAAACAGATGAAGACAGGCCATTTAAATATACAAACCAACAAAGACAGATACTTTGGACTAGGCAAACACCAGCCCAGACATGTAAACAATAAAAAGAATCAGACATTTCAAACAGAGAAACGACAGGCTCTTTATATATTACAAACCAAGCCACAAAGACAAATACTTGGACGTGCAAACACCAACCCAGACATGCCAAACAATATGAATCAGGACATGCAAACAGAGAAAGACCAGGCACGTTAGATATACAAACCAACAACGACAAATACTTGGACTTGCAAACACCAACCCAGGCATGCAAACAAATAGAATCAGACACCCAAACAGAGAACGACATGCACTTTAGATATACAAACCAAAAACGACAATTAACTTGGACTTGCAAACACCAACCCAGGCATGTCAAACAAATAGAATCCTACACCCAAAAAGATAAAGACAGGCATTTTAGATATACAACAAACAAAGACAAATACTTGGACTTGCAAAACACCAACCCAGACATGCAAACAAATAAAAAAAAGAATCATACACGCAAAAACAGATAAAGATCGGCACTTTAGATATACAAAACCAACAAAGACAGATACTTGGACTTGCAAAAACACACCAACCCAGACATGCAAACAAATAAGAATCAGACATGCCAACAGAGAGAAGAACTGGGCACTTTAGATACACAAAACCCAACAACGACAAAAAAACAAAAAATTTACTTGGACTTGCAAACACCAAACCCAGACATGCAAACAATAGAATCAGACACAATCAGAGAAAGACAGGCACTTTAGATATACAAACCAACAAAGACAGATGCTTGGACTTGCCAACATCACCTCCAGACATGCAAACAAATAGGATCAGTACATGCAAACAGAAAGAAATACGAGGCACTTTTAGATATATAAACCAACAAAGAAAAATACTTGGACTTGCAAACATCAACCCGAGACATGCAAACAACTAGAATCAGACCATGCAAACAGAGAAAGACAGGCACTTTAGATATACATATCCAACAATGACAAATACTTTGGAACTTTTGACAAACAACCAACCCAGACCGTGCAAACAAATAGAAATCATAACATGCAAACAGAAGAAAGATAGGCCATCTTTAGAAAATACAAACCAACAAAGACAAATACTTGGACTTGCAAAAAACACCAACCCAGACAATCAAACAAAATAGAATCAGACCATGCAAACAGAGAAAGATATTGAGCACTTTAGATGTACAAAACCAACAAAGACAAATACTTGGACTTGCAAACACCAACCCCAGACATAGCAAACAAATAGAATCAGAACCTGCAAACAGAGAAAGACGGGCACTTTAGAATACACAAACCAACAAACGACAAATACTTGTACTTGCAAACACCAACCTCAGACATGCAACAAATAGAATCAGACACAATCAGTAGAAAGACAGGCACTTTTTAGATATACAAACCAACAAAGAACAGATGCTTGGACCTTGCAAACACCAACCCAGACATGCAAACAAATAGAATCAGACATGCAAAGCAGAGAAGGACAGGCCTGACTAGATAGAGAAACGAACAAAGGACAAATACTTGGACTTGCAAAACAATCAACCCAGACATGCAAACAAACTGAATCCGACATGCAAAACAGAGAAAGACAAGGCACTTTAGATATACATACCAACAATGACACATCCTTGGGACTTGCAAACACCAGACCCAGAACATGCAAACAAATAGAATCAGACATGCAAACAGGAGAAAGGATAGGCACTTTAGAAATACAAACCAACAAAGACAAATACTTGGACGTGGCAAACGACCCACCCCGTACATGCAAACAAATAGAAAATCATACAATGCAAACACAGACGAAGACAGGCACTTAGATGTACAAACCAAAAACGACCAATACTTGTACCTTGCAAAACCACCAACCCAGACATGCAAACAAATAGAATCAGACACATCAAACAGAGAAAGACGGGCACTTTAGATATACAAACCAACAAAGACAAATACTTGGACTTGTCAAACACCAACCCAGACATGCAAACAAATAGAATCAGACATGCAAACAGAGAAAGATAGGCAACTTTAGATATACAAACCAACAAGACAGATACTTGGACTTGCAACACCAACCCAGTACATGCAATCAAATAAAGCAGACATCAAACAGAGAAGATAGGCAACTTTAGATATACAAAAAAAAAAAGAAAAACAATAAAAAAAAAAAAAAACAAAAAAGCAAAAAAAGAAACAAAAAAAACAAAAAAATAAGCAAGAAAAAAAAAAAAAAAAGAAAAAAAAAACAAAAAAAACAAAAAAAAAAACAAAAAAAAACAAAAAAAAAAAGAAAATAATAGAAAAACAAAAAAAAAAAAAAACGAAAAAAAAGGAAAAAAACACTACATAAAAATACAAAAAAATCAAAAAAAAAAAGACAAAACAAAGAAAAAAATAAAAACAAAAAAGCCCCCCCCCCTCCCCCCCGGCCCCACAAAGACAACGATACTTGGACTTGCTAACACCAATCCCAAACATGCAAACAAATAGAATCAGACATTCAAACAGAGGAAGACAGGCACTTTTAGATATACAAACTCAACAATGACAAACACTGTGGACTTGCAAACACCAACCCAGACAATGCAAACAAATAGAAATCAGACATGCAAACAGGGAAAAGACAGGCACTTTAGATATACCAAACCAACAAAGACAGGATACTTGGACTTGCACAACACCAACCCAGACATGTAAACACATAGAATCAGACATGCAAACATAGAAAGATAGGCACTTTTAGATATACAAACCAAAAACAAAGACAGATACTTGGACTTGCTAACACCAACCAGATATGCAAACACTAGAATCAGACATGCACAACAGAGAAAGAACCGGCAACTTTAGATTTACATACCACCATTGACCAAATACTTGGACTTGCAAACACCAAACCAGACATCAAACAAATAGCATCAGACATGCGAACAGAGAAAGGTAGGCCAATTACAAAGATATACAAACAAACAAAGATAGATACTTTAAGACCTTGCACAACAAACACCAACCCAGAGACATGCAAACAAATAGAATCAGACATGCAAACAGTGAAAAGATATGCACTTTAGATATACAAACCAACAAAGACAGATACTTGTGGACTTGGCAACACGACACCCATACATGTAAACAAATAGAATCAGACATGCAAAACAAGCGAAAGACAGGCACTTTAGATCTACAAACCAACAAAGACAGATACTTGGACTTGGCAAAACACCTAACCCAAACATGTAAACAAATAGAATCAGACATGCAAACAGAGTAAAGACATGCACTTTAGATATACAAACCAACAAAGACAAATACTTGGCCTTGCAAACACCACCCCAGACCTGCAAACAACTAGAATCCGGACATGCAAACATAGGAAAGACGGCACTTTAGATATACAAACCAACAACGAATAAATAATTTGGACTTGCAAACACCAGCCCAGAAATGGCAAACAAAATAGAATCAGACACACAAACAGAGAAAGACAGGCCCACTGTTAAGATATACAAACCAACAAAGACAAATACTTGGACTTGCAAACACCAACTCAGACATGCAAACAAATAGAATCATACATGCAACAGAGAAAGAACAGGCACTTAGATATACCAAGCCAAAAACGACAAATACTTGAGACTTTGCAGAACACCAACCCAGAACATGCAAACAAATAGAATCATACACACAAACAAGAAAGACGGGCACTTTAGATATACGAAAAACCAACAAGATACAAATACTTGGACTTGCAAACACCAACCCAGACCTGCAACACATATAGAATCAGACATGCAAACAGAGAAAGATAAGGCACTCTAGATATACAAACCAACCAAAGACAGTATACTTGGACTTGCAAACAGACCCAACCCAGACATGCAATCAAATAGAATCAGACATGCAAACAAGAGAAAGACAGGGCACTTTAAGATATAACAAACCAACAAAGACATATACTTGAGACTTGCAAACCCAATCCCAGACATGTCAACAAATAGTAATCAGTACCATGCAAACAGAGAAAGACAGGCACTTTAAATATATAACCCACACAAAGACAAATACTTGGACTTGCAAACACCAACCCGACTATGCAAACAATAGAATCAGACATGCAAACAGAGAGGAAGACGGACACTTTAGATATATATAACCAACAACGACAAAACTTTGGACTTGCAAAAATCAGCCCATACATGCAAACAAATATAATCAGAACATTCAAACAGAGAAAGATAGTCACTTTAGAATATCAACCAACAAGGACAAAATACTTGGGACTTGCAAAACACGAACCCAGACCATCAAACAAATAGAATCATACGATGCAAACAGAGAAGATTAGGCCCTTTAGATATACAACCAACAAAGACAAATACTTGGACTTGCAAACACCAACCCAGACATGCAAACAAATAGAATCAGACATGCAAACAGAGAAAGACAAGGCACTTAGATATACAAACCGAAAACGGACAAATACTTGGACTTGCAAAAACACCAACCGCAGACATGGCAAACACACTAGAATCAGACACACAAACCAGAGAAAGACGGGCACTTTAGAAAAAATATACAAAACCAACAAAGACAAATACTTGGACTTTCAAACTACCAACCAAGACATGCAAACAAATAGAATCAGACATGCAAACAGAGAAAGATAGGCACTTTAGATATACAAACCACCAAAGACAGATACTTTGGGCTTGCAAACACCAACCTCAGACATGCAATCAAATAGAATCAGACATGCAAACAGAGAAAGATAGGTGCACTTTAGATATACAACCAACAAAGACAGATACTTGGACTTGGCTAACACCAACCCAAACATGCAAACAAATAGAATCAAGACATGCAAACAGAGAAGACAGGCACTTTAGATTATACAAACCAACGACTGACAAATACTTGGACTTGCAAACACGCAACCCATACATGCAAAACAAATAGAAGTCAGACATGCAAACAGAGAAAGATAGGCACTTTAGATATACAAACCAACAAAGTAAACGTATACTTTTGGACTTGGGGGGGGAAACACCAACCCAGACATGTAAACCAATAGAAGTCAGACATGCAAACAGAGAAAGATAGCACTTTAGATATACAAACCAACAAAGACAGATACTTGGACTTGCTAACGACCAACCCAGATATGCAAACAAATAGAATCAGGACATGCAAACAGAGAAAGACAGGCAGTTTTAGCTATACATACCACCAATGACAAATTACCTGGACTTGCAAACACCAACCCGAGACAATGCAAACAAATAGAATCAGACGACATGCAATAACAAGGAAGAAAGATAGGCAACTTTAGATATACAAACCAACAAAGATAGATACATTGGACTTGCAACACCAACCAGACTATGCAAACAAATAGGAATCAGACATGCAAACAGAGAAAGATAGGCACTTTAAGATATACAAAACCAAGCAAAGACAGATACTTGGACTTGCAAACAACCAACCCAGACCTGTAAACAAATAGAATCAGACCATGCAAACTAGCGAAAGACAGGCAACTTTAGATATGCAAACGCAACAAAGACAGAGACTTGGACTTGCAAAAACCTACCCAAACATTTAACACAATAGAATCAGACATGCAAACCAGAGTAAAGACATGCACTTTAGATATAACAAACCAACAAAGACAAATACTTGGACTTGCAAACACCAACCAACAGACAACCTCGCAAGCAAATAGAATCAGACATGGCAAACAGAGAAATGAACAGGCACTTTAGATATCCAAACCAACAACGACAAATACATTGGACTTATTGCAAACACCAGCCGCGAGCAATGCCAACAAATAGAATCAGACACACAACAGAGCAAAGGACAGGCACTTTTAGCATATAACAAACCAACAAAGACAAATGCTTGGACCTTGCAAAACACCAACTCAGACATGCAAACAATAGAATCAGACTGCAAACAGAGAAAGACAGGCACTTAGATATACAAACCAAAACGACAATACTTGGACTTGCAAACACAAACCCAAGACATGCAAACAATTAAATCAGACACATTGCCAAACAGAGAAAGACGGGCACTTTAGATATACAAACACAACAAAGACAATACTTGGACTTGCAAACACCAACCCAGACATGCAAACAAATAGAATCAGTACATGCAAACAGAGAAAGATAGGCACTTTAGTTATATACAAACCAACAAAGATTACAGATACTTGGACTTGCAAACACTAACCCAACCATGCAAACAAATAGAATCAGACATGCAAACAGAGAAAGACAGGCACTTTAGATATACAAACCAACATGACAAATACTTGGACTTGCGCAAACAAACCCAACCCATAGACATGCAAACAAATAGAATCAGACATGCAAACAGAGAAAGACAGGCACTTTAGATATACAACCAACAAGACATATACTTGGACTTGCAAACACCAATCCCAGACATGCGAAACAAATAGAAATCAGACATGCAAACAGAGAAAGCAGGCATTTTAGATATAATAAACCACAAAGACAAATACTTGGACTTGCAACACCAGCCCAGACATGCAAACAAATAGAATCAGCATGCAAAACAGAGAAAGAACGGACACTTTAGATATATACAACCAACAACGAACAAATACTTGGACTTGCAAACATCAGCCAACCCAGACATGCAAACAAATAGAATCAGACGATGCAAACAGAGAAAGATATGCACTTTAGATATACAAACCAACAAAGACAGATACTTGGAATTGCAAACACCAACCCTTACATGCAAAAACAAATAGAATCAGAAATGCAAACAGAGAGAGACAGGCACTTTATGGGAATATACAAACCAACAAAGACAAATACTTGGACTTGCAAATACCAACCCACACATGCAAACAAATAGAATCAGACATGCAAACAGAGAAAGCACAGGCACTTTAGGATATACAAACCAACAACGACAAATACTTGGACTTGCAAACACCAAGCCCAGAAAACCATGCAAACAAATAGAATCAGACACACAAACAGAGAAAGAAGGCACGTTTAGATATACAAACCAACAAAGAACAAATACTTGGACTTGCAAACACCAACTCAGACATGCAAACAAATAGAATCAGACATGCAAACAGAGAAAGACAGGCACTTAGATATACAAAACCAAAAACGACAAATACTTGGACTTGCAAACACCAACCCAGACATGCAAACAAATAGAATCAGACACACAAACAGAGAAGACGGGCACTTTAGATATACAAACCAACCAATACTTGGACTTGCAAACACCAACTACCCAAGACATGCAAACAAATAGAATCAGACATGCAAACAGAGAAAGATAGGCACTTTAGATATACAAACCAACAAAGACAGATACTTGGACTTGCAAACACTAACCCAACATGCAAACAAATAGAATCAGACATGCAAACAGAGAAAGACAGGCACTTTAGATATACAAACCAACAATGACAAATACTTGGACTTGCAAACACCACCCAGACATGCAAAAACAAATAGAATCTAGGAAAAGGCACATGCAAACAGAGAAAGACAGGCACTTTAGATATACAAACCCGCAACGAAAGACATATTAACTTGGACTTGCAAAACAGACCAATCCCAGACATGTCAAACAAATAGAATCAGACAATGCCAACAGAGAAAGACAGGCACTTTAGATATATAAACCAACAAAGACAAATAACTTGGAACTTGCAAACACCAACCCAGACTGCAAACAAATAGAATCAGACATGCAAACAGAGAAAGACGGACACTTTAGATATATAAACCACACGCAAATACTTGGACTTGCAAACATCAGCCCAAGACATGCAAACAAATAGAATCAGAAACATGCAAACAGAGAAAGATCTGCACTTTAGATATACAAACCAACACAGACAGATACTTGGACTTGCAAACACCAACCCAGACATGCAAACAAATAGAATCAGACATGCAAACAGAGAGAGACAGGCACTTTTAGATATACAAACCAACAAAGACAAATACTTGGACTTGCAAATACCAACCCAGACATGCAAACAAATAGAAATCAGACATGCAAACAGAGAAAGACAGGCACTTTAGATATAACAAACGCATACACACGACAAAATACTTGCACTTGCAAACACCAACCCAGACATGCAAATAAACAAATTTAGAATCAGACATGCAAACAGAGAAAGACAGGCACTTTAGTATATACAAACCAACTACGACAAATACTTAGGACTTGCAAACACCACCCAGACATGCAAACAATAGAATCAGACCCACAAACAGAGAAAGACAGGCACTTTTAGATATACAAACCAACAAGACTAGATACATTGGACTGCAAAACACCAACCCAGACATCAAACAAATAGAATCAGACATGCGAAACAGAAAAAGACAGGCACTTTAGATATACAAACCAACAACGACAAATACTTGTTTAACTTGCAAAACCAACCCAGACATGCAAACCAAATAGAATCAGACACGCAAACAGAGAAAGATATGCACTTTTAGATATACAAACCAACAAAGACAAATAATTTGGAATTATGTCAAAACATCAACCCAGACCTGCAAACAAATAGAATCAGACATGCAAACAGTGAAAGATAGGCACTTTAGATATACAAACCAACAAAGACAGATACTTGAGACTTGTAAACAACCAACCCAGACATGCAAACAAATAGAATCAGACATGCAAACAGAGAAAGATCACAACAGGCACTTTAGATATACAAACCAACAAAGACAAATACTTGGACACTTGCAAAACACCAACCCAGACATGCAAACAAATAGAAATCAGACATGCAAACACAGTAAAGAATAGGCACTTTAGATAGAAACAAACGAAGACAAATACTTGGACTTGCAAACACTAACCCACAGACATGCAAGTGCAATATAAATCAGACATGCAAACAGAGAAGACAGGCAATTTAAATACACAAACCAACCAAGACAGATACTTGGACTTGCTTGCAAACACCAGCCCAGACATGTAAACAAATAGAATCAGACATGCAAACAGAGAAAGACAGGCTCTTTTAGATATACAAAACCACAACAACAGAACAAATACTTTTGGACTTGCAAACACCAACCCAGACATGCAAACAAATAGAATCAGACATGCAAACAGAGAAAGACAGGCACTTTTGGGCAGATATACAAAACCAACAACGACAAATACTTGGACTTGCAAACACCAACCCAGCATGCAAACAAATAGAATCAGACACCCAAACAGAGAAAGACAGGCACTTTAGATATACAAACCAACAACGAGACAAATACTTGGACTTGCAAACACCAACCCAGGCATGCAAACAAATAGAATCAGAACACCCAAACTAGCAGAGAAAGACAGGCACTTTAGATATTACAAACAACAAACAAAGACAAATACTTGGACTTGCAAACACCAACCCAGACATGCAAACAAATAGAATCATACATGCAAACAGAGAAAGATAGGCACTTTAGATATACAAACCAACAAAGACAGATACTTGGTACTTGCAAAACACCAACCCAGACATGCAAACAAATAGAATCAGACATGCAAACAGAGAAAGACGGGCACTTTAGATACATAAACCAACAACGACAAATACTTGGACTTGCAAACACCAACCCAGACATGCAAACAAATAGAATCAGACATGCAAACAGAGAAAGAGACAGGCACTTTAGATATATAAACCAACAAAGAACAATACTTGGACTTGCAAAAAACATCAACCCAGACGCTTGCAAACAAATAGAATCAGACAATGCAAACAGAGAAAGACAGTGCACTTTAGATATACATACCACAATGACAAATACTTGGACTTGCAAACACCAACCCAGACATGCAAACAAATAGAATCAGACATGCAAACAGAGAAAGATAGGCACTTTAGAATACAAACCAATAAAGACAAATACTTGGACTTGCAAAACACCAACCCAGACAATCAAACAAATAGAATCAGACATGCAACAGACGAAAGATAGGCACTTAGATATACAAACCAACAAAGACAAATACTTGGACTTGCAAACACCAACCAGAACATGCAAACAAATAGAATCAGACATGCAAACAGAGAAAGACGGGCACTTTAGATACACAAACCAACAAGCGCACAAATACTTGGACTTGCAAACACCAAACCCAGACATGCAAACAAATAGAATCAGACACAATCAGAGAAAGACATGGCACTTTAGATATACAAACCAACAAAGACAGATGCTGTGGACTTGCAAACACCAACCCAGACATGCAAACAAATAGAATCAGACATGCAAACAGAGAAAGACGAGGCACTTTAGATATATAAACCAACAAAGACAAATACTTGACTTGCAAAACATCAGCCCAGACATGCAAACAAATAGAATCAGACATGCAACCAGAAAGACAGGCACTTTAGATATACATACCAACAATGACAAATACTTGGACTTGCAAACACCAACCCAGACATGCAACAATAGAATCAGACATGCAAACAGAGAAGATAGGCACTTTAGAAATACAAAACCAACAAAGACAAATACTTGGACTTGCAAACACCAACCCAGACAATCAAACAAATAGAATCAGACATGCAAACAGAGAAAGATAGGCACTTTAGATATACAACCAACAAAGACAAATACTTGGACTTGCAAACAAACCACCCAGACATGCAAACAAATAGAATCAGACATGCAAACAGAGAAAGACGGCACTTTAGATACACAAACCAACAACGACAAATACTTGGACTTGCAAACACCAACCCAGACATGCAAACAAATAGAATCAGACAGGACAATCAGAGAAAGACAAGGCACTTTAGATATACAAACCAACAAAGACAGATGCTTGGACTTGCAAACACCAACCCAGACATGCAAACAAATATAATCAGGACATGCAAACAGAGAAAGACAGGCACTTTAGATATATAAACCAACAAAGACAAATACTTGGACTTGCAAAAACAATCACCCAGACATGCAAACAAAATAGAATCAGACATGCAAACAGAGAAAGACAGGCACTTTAGATATACATACCACAATGACAAAAATACTTGGACTTGCAAACACCACCCAGACATGCAAACAAATAGAATCAGACATGCAAACAGAGAAAGATAGGCACTTTAGAAATACAAACCAACAAAGACAAATACTTGGACTTGCAAAACCAACCCAGACATGCAAAACAAATAGAATCAGACATGCAAACAGAGAAGACAGGCACTTTAGATATTACAAACCAAAACGACAAATACTTGGACTTGCAAACACCAACCCAGACATGCAAACAAATAGAATCAGACACACAAACAGAGAAAAGACGGGCACTTAGATATACAAACCAACAAAGACAAATACTTGGACTTGCAAACACCAACCCAGACATGCAAACAAATAGAATCAGACATGCAAACAGAGAAAAGATCAGGCACTTTAGATATACAAACCAACAAAGACAGATACTTGGACTTGCAAACACACCAACCCAGACATGCAATCAAATAGAATCAGACATGCAAACAGAGAAAGATAGGCACTTTAGATATACAAACCAACAAAGAAAGATACTTGGACTTGCTAACAACCAACCCACGAAACAATAGCAAACAAATAGAATCAGACATGCAAACAGAGAAGACAGGCACTTTAGATATACAAACCAACAATGACAATACTTGGACTTGCAAACACCAACCCAGACATGCCAACAAATAGAATGATCAGAACATGCAAACAGAGAAAAGATAGGCAACTTTTTAAAGACAAACCAACAAAGACAGATACTTGGACTTGCAAACACCAACCCAGACATGTAAACAAATAGAATCAGACATGCAACAGAGAAAGATAGGCACTTTTAAATATACAAACCAACAAAGACAGATACTTGGACTTGCTAACACCAACCCAGATATGCAAACAATAGAATCAGACATGCAAACAGAGTAAGACAGGCACTTTAGATATACATACCACCAAATGACAAATACTTGGACTTGCAAACACCTAACCCAACATGCAAACAAGATAGAAATCAGACATGCAAACAGAGAAAGATAGGCACTTTAGTATATATAAAACCAGACAAAGATAGATACTTGGACTTGCAAACACCAACCCAGACATGCAAACAAATAGAATCAAGACATGCAAACAGAGAAGATAGGCACTTTAGATATACAAACCAACAAAGACAGATACTTGGACTTGCAACACCAACCCAGACATGTAAACAAATAGAATCATGGACATGCAAAACAGCGAAAGACAGGCACTTTAGATATACAAACCAACAAGAAACAGATACTTGGACTTGCAAAACACCTACCCAAACATGTAAACAAATAGAATCAGACATGCAAACAGAGAAAGACATGCACTTTTAGATATACAAACCAACAAAGACAAATACTTGGACTTTTGCAAACGACCAACCCAAGACATGCAAACACATAGAATCAGACATGCAACAGAGAAAGACAGGCAACTTTAGATATACAAACCACAACGACAAATACTTGGACTTGCAAACACCGGCCCAGAAATGCAAACAAATAGAATCAGACACACAAACAGAAAGACAGGCACTTTAGATATACAACCAACAAAGACAAATACTTGGACTTGCAAACACCAACTCAGACAAGCATAACAAATAGAATCAGACATGCAAACAGAGAAAGATAGGCACTTTAGATATACAAACCAACAAAGACAAATACTTGGACTTGCAAATACCAACCCCGACATACAAACAAATAGAATCAGACATGCAAACAGAGAAAGCTAGAAACGGGCATTTTAGATACA
>JAPEVW010000103.1:518416-623188 GCA_027921565.1 Artemia sinica | reverse complement strand
ATGGATGGTAAGTTTGAAGGAAACGAGGAGCGTAGTTTGCTATGAGGCGGGAGGGGGGACAACAGCCCCTCCCAGAGCTTGGTCTGCCTCCCCTCAGACCCCAGTTTCCCCCCAGCTGAAATTTAGTTTTTTTCCAAAATCTTGTCAAAACTAAGATAGACCTGCACAATTCAAGCATCAACAGAAAGATAAGTTTGTTAGTACATATTTACCTTTACAGTACTATAAGTTACCTTTATATAGTACTAGTACCTTTATAGTACTTTTAAATTGCTAAATAGTGCCTTTATGATACCAAATGGCTTATTTTTTAGTTTTTATTGTCATTTTCTCTTAGTTTGGGAAAATTGGCTCCAACTTTGCCCCCTCCCCCATTATTTTGACGAAATTACGCCCCTGACGGAAACCCTACCGGGGTCTTGGCCTAACCTGAATTTTGATGACAAGGACCGCTAAGAAATGTTTATTTGGGTACAATATATAGGGTAATTATATATTATACATATATATATATATATAGGGTATATATATGCATTTATATATATATATATATATAAAATCGGCTAGAAACTAACCTAGATATCCTAATCTGAATATGTGAGAGCTTTATTTATCCGTCGACTTGCCTAGAAATGGCTCGCGGATCGCCATATTGCGTGGCACTCTTCCGTCCACAATTTCTGGAAACAAAGCTTCCATATAAAATTTATGGAGCTTTGGAAACATTTTCTGTTGCCAGAAATTTTTTTCGCGGTTGATCTTTTCAATGTGGATATCTCCTTTGCCGAAGTACACAACGAAAAATCCCAGGTCGAGGTCGCAACATTCCAGCTGCATCTGAACTTGGTAAAAATAATTATGGTTCCTCTTTAAATGGATGCTATTTTTATTGTCAAGGAAAACGCATTTATTTCTCTTAAGCCAGTCTGCCATTGAAACGTCTTTAGCAGTGAGGGGACATTTTACTTCGAGAATCGTTCTTCCTCCTCCAGGAAAAGTAACAATACCATCTGGGCTGGCAGCAAGAAAGCCCTCAGTTTTATGAACAAACAGTCCAGCAGGAGTGACTTTGTAATTTGTTTTTTCCTCAAAAGCAGCCAGAACCATAGGCTCATGTACATGCCCGTGTTCCATAGCTCTGGTTTGGTGATCAGGGCTATACAAAGTGCACAATATCACAGTAACTAGTCTTTCACTTACCGAAATTTACTTAATGCTAAGTAAAAAATAAACCTGTCAATCAAGGCGGGTGACAGCGCAGAAATTCCCAAAGCGGCAAGATCAGTCAAATGATAATTCCTTTGCATGGATTTTCATTATTTTTCCAGCAGGTAGACTGGAGTATTTTAGGGACTGACCTTTCCTATAGTTAAATTAGACAATTCTGGTCCGATTAATAGAAAAAACAGAATCTATACTTCCTGATGATGTAAATCTCATCAAAACTGAATATCTCTATATCAGGCATAAATTGAAAGAAATTGGTTTTTTCTAATATCTGGGAAATGTGTCGGCTTTTAGTTTTTCTAAGATATCTGGGAAATTCGGTGTCGGCTTTTAGTTTTCTCTCGTTTTGATTTAAATCTATTATTTGAGTTCTACAAGTTATATCAAGGCTGCCAACATAATTCTAAATAGTTTGACAACACAAACTAAAACATTTATAATGGACGAGATAGGGCAAGCCTTTTCCTACCACATCCCCTTAATATTTCCCAATTTGAGATACCCTGTGTAATTTATTAGGAAAAAAAAATTTTAACATGTTTTGACTATTTGTTAAAATTTATGATATTGATGATACTAAATAAAGAACTATAACATTATTTTGTGTTTGTATTGTATATGGCTAGTTTTGTTGATTTTATTTTATTTCTTTATACTCTCGAATTTTAAAGCTCAATAAAATGTATGAATTTGAATTTTTGTTCGTTTATGGCATTCTTCTCAACGTACTGCTTATTTCAGATTTGAAAAAATTCAGCAGTCTTGGCTACAAGTGGTTTGCCCTCCCGGGAGTGTCTTGCTTGAAGTTAGACTGTGGTGGTTTAGAATTCAGTGCTATACCCTTCAGTGGCTGGTACTCGGATTCAGAAGTAGGATCACGTGATCTAGGAGATAAACATAGATTCAATCTTGCACCTGTAAGTAAATCAAATATTTTAGGTTAGAAACTCCGTTTTTCACTTCCTGGGTGATTCAAGTGACCAAATTTATACTTTTAAACACTGATATTTTATACGTAATTTTTTCTCCCCCCCCCCCTCACCCTCTTTGAGACAACCCGCAACTATATGGTGGTATGAAATTAAGTATATAACTTTTAATTGAATAACATTTTGCAATTGGTAGAAGAAGTTTGTGCCAACTCTATTAGAAATTCAACTTACATTTAGGTAATATTAAGAAGAAAACTTACAACTCGACACTTTTAATGAACCCTGTTAATGAACTCTCTCGGACAGATCTAGTGAATGACCCGAAAACTATTTGTGACCCAAAGGTAATTATTTCGTTCTGTATGAATACGTTTGTTTTAATTGTAATGCTTTAGTTTTTCTGCTGACGACCACTGATGTACGTGGTCGAAACATCTAGATTTCTTGTATCTGTTTTCACTGTCTAATAAAAGGACTTATCCCCATTTGAACTCTTATTTGTTCGTTATTTTGTCTTGCACCACAGGTGTATTTTCGCATAATAATAAACTGGTTTTTTTTTAGTATAAACTGGTTTTTTGAGTAGTAAAATTCTGCTGCTCAAGATCAGGACAATTTTATATCCCTATCTTTTTGAATTTATATTCTTTATATTAGTATGTTACTTTGGTCGTTTTTTTGTTCTTTGATTTTACATAGTTAGGAGACTACATTTCAAACAATCTCATCGTGTCAACAAGTGCTGCAAAAAAAACAATGGCTTTTAGTTAATAAGGCTTAATTGTTGGTGTAAGGGAGTAACAAAACAAGTACATTTGTATAAGCAAAAAACAGGGAAATTAAGAGTCGTATGTTAGGCTTTTCTTTGCCGTAACAACCAATAAAACAGTTTTTCACAAAAGTCTTATTTTTATTTTATTTTTCCCATTTTCTTTTTGCATATAGTTTTCCCACTTTTTTCGTTTCACGGTAAAAGCTATTATTGTTTTGTTAGAAGGGACAGTGGTCTCTTGAAACATGGTCATAGTATCTCTGTGGAAATAGTATCGGGATAGAAATAGTTTTATAGAATCTAGATAGTAAATTTTCTGTCTTATATTTGTTTACTAATGGCTTTTGTAATCGGTAGGTCATGGCTGGTATAATGGGCCTGAACACAGAAACAAACGAGAGCAATTGGCGAGACTTGGCCGTCAGCGAGCTGGTTGTCGCTGTAGCGCACAGTTTTCGGGTAAGTTTCTATGCTTTTCCCTTTTCAATTATCAGTTATATTTTATCTGCTTTAGTAAATTGACACTCGTGCTTAGGCTGACATTAATATCACATTTGTTATGCTCATATATGACCAATCAAAGTTTGTTTTGGGGCAGCACAAGAGCTTTTGTTTTGTTTTTGCGATCAGCGGTTTATGACTCGGTAACGACAAGAGTTAAAAATTACCAAGTTTTATCTGGCACGAGTATCGCAAAATGGATACCCGTTGTATTAGCAAGGAGCAAACTGGAACTGTCTTAACTCTAAAGTAAACTACATAGGGCCACTTGGGGATGCACTACTTCGTCGTATTTGGATATCATGGTTGCAGTGATAGCTTCAACCTAGGTAATCTAATATATAGAATGGTTGGATCTCAGCCAAAGTTTGTGGAAAGTTAGAGTTAGTGTCTTTGTTATGTTTTTTGGGAACGGACGCAAGGCAAGTTTTTTAGAGAGAGAAAGGAGAGGGGTAATGTAACTCAAATCATCAATACATCTAGGAGAAAGGGTTGTTGGATCTAGACCAAACCTGGGTGAGAGTTTGGTTTCTGGGTTCGATGCTACCATACTATCTATCCTAAAAAATAATTGTGTATTATTGTTCTTTCCATAATGTGAAGGAACTTGTAATCTTTGAGGTATACTGACGGTTCGGTGTGTGAGTTGTACCATAGTCGTGTTTTTTCAGGATCAAAGAGAGATTCCTTGAGGAACTGAGTTTTGTCAGTACAAGAAATACTGGGGTGAAATTACTAAGCAATTGAATTTAACAGGTCAAAAATAAATTGAACTTTTGAGCTTTTTGTTTCTAGTCTTGTTGAAACCTGGATTTCTAATTAATAATGTAAACGCCACTGTACCATATACACAATAATAAAAACTATAGCGCTACCAGGGCTTGATTTTTTTCCAAGGATGTTTCATTAAACAATACTTGTGATTTCCTGAAGATTTCTGCATGAAAAATTCGAGCCTTAATTCAAATTTGGTTTTACGAGAAAGTAAATTTAATGTCACACTTAGTTACATACTGCCACACCGGTGACATAAAACTTTCAAATCTTTTCACTAATTCCCTTATTGAAGCAAGTGATTAAAACAGACAAGATCCTCATTTTCAGGATTGTTATAGCGTCCGTGTAAAAGTTCAGTGTGAATTGCTGAATCAGAACAAAATAAAAGGGCGGGTCGACTTTGTGTCGAACCTTGTCTATGTTACGTTATTAGATCTCAACATGTAGGAACTGGTTTTTAAGTTGTCTGTTTCAAACAATAAAAAGTTGTATTGTGATACTTAAACTGGCCTTTACTATTAGGAAGCAAAAATCACCATCGTTGACCATCAGACAGCTTGCGAGACTTTTATTGAACATTTCAAGAGCGAGCATGAAGAAAGAGGTGGATGTCCCACAGATTGGGTTTGGGTCAACCCGCCTGGATCATTTACAACTCCTGTTTTCCACCAAGAGGTTTTATTCTACTGGATCAAACCCTTGTACGACTATCAGGTACGTGTAGAAAAATGGTCAATCAAACAGTAATATAAGGAGGGGGTGGGTTAAATGTGAGAATAAAAAAATGTGCATTTTCAGTGTTAAAGTTTTCGACTTTAGTGTTGTTTTCCTGCGAAAGGGACGAGGGGGAGTCCTGAGACACATCCTAGCCAAATGGACCGCTGTGCTTTTCAATTTGCAATTCATAGTATTTGGTTAGTTCTTTTGTAGCGTCTTGTCAATTGGGCTTTCTCCCCCATTTACAGCCATAGTCTAATTATTGCCCATTTCGCATTTATTTTGTATGTCGTTGTATTCGTTTTGAGCAAATTAAAACTTTTTACGAAAATTTAGGGCAGCTCAAATATTTTCAGGTTAGCAAAGAGTTTTTGACCGTCAGAGTGTGTTTAGGGCAACCATAAACTGGAATGAATTCACATCAAAGGAGACTCTGTTCGGTTAAAATCTTCTGAACTTGGCTGTGTATGCCCCTGTAAAGCTGCGTCCCTGGCTGAGAGCTGGCTGCTAAACATAGACAAATCATAGGGATCGACACTTGCAGTAAAGCCGACGCAGACTATCAGTGTATCTTAGCTGTTGCACATATCTCCCTTCTTGGTTTATTATTAATAAAGGATCATTGTTTAGACACAAATTTATCATCATAAAATAAAAACGATCGAGAACTTCAGAAAGAGACTGCAAGACTAATCTAATAGAGACTTTCAAAAGAATTTTTGTTCAGACAGGAGTTTACCAAAGAAAAATGGTTAGAGGAGGGAAAGTGCTGACCAAAACAGCTTTCTTTCAGGGTGGGGGGATAAGGTTTTTTCACTTCATTTTTTAGTCTAGTTTTGGAGTCGGAGGAAGAGGTTTTTTTTCTGCTTTTCTTCGACCAATTTATGAGTTAAAGAAATATCTCGGAGGGGCGGGGTTCAACCCTGTTTTCCCCCTTCTGGCCCTGTTTCCCCCCCCCCCCTCTTGGATTCAGCCCTGTAGGCTGTTTGTTTTGATTATTATATATGTTATGATACAAAAAAAGTGATTTTAGGCTCAAAATGAACTCTTCTTCTTCATTTTTTCCTGAAACATGGGTTTCTTTTTTCTTTTTGTATTTATGGTTAGGTTTCGCTTATCGGCTACAGTAAAGAATTATATATCCTTTTTTTTAAGTTAGAAGTGTATTCCACCTCTAGCTAAGCCCAAGCATCCAAGAATGTTAATTGAGGAGAGCATTCCCCGCCCCCCTCCCCTCAAATTTCCAAATTGATTCCCATATTCCCTCGTATTGGATACAGCCCTGCATACACGTTCGATAAAATTTAAATTTGGAAAATGTCTTACATAATGGCAGGGGAGGGGGGCTCATGCCCATTGGCTGAGGAGTGGATGCACGTTGTTTTATTTTAAATATGATATATGTTTGGTACGACAGAAAAAGTAGTCTTGAGCTTAAAATGAAATGTTTTTTCCCTGATGAATAGGACCCCACTTTTTGCGTAGGGCGTACAGCAAAAGCGATAAGACTATAGGAACCGGTTATTTTTAGGTCAACCACCTCCCTCTACTACTTTTTTGAAGAATGACCAATTGGTTTCGTATAAACTTAAGCTTTCTAAAATTTACAACATAAATAAGTAAATTGACATAATTTTGCTTATGCCTATTTTTGCTTTAAGGCCTATAATGCCTGACCAAGCCTTGCCCGCTTTCCATCCTCCCCAGGAGGCTTTAAAGTACCTCCTACAGTGGTGATACCGTTCACTATGTGAATCCATAATTTTTGCTATGCATTTTTCTTTTAAACATGCCTACGAACATCTAAAAGTAGCTTTTAATTGCATCTATATTGTATAAATCACAATCATCTTGTGTTCCAGGATCAGCCATGGAAGACGTATAATTTTGGAAAACATTTCAGAGGAACGTTAGAAAAGAGAGAAATTAATTACTTGAAGAGGTTTAGGCAAATAGCAAGGTCAGTTTACCTTTTTCTAATTTTTTTTTTTTTTTTTTTTTTTTTTTCGATCCGTATGTATAAAACGATTGCTTTCAACCTGTAGTGAATTAATATTAATCAAACAAAAATATAATCCACATTTGACAAGAATGTAAATAATATTATTCAAAAAAAAAACGAAAAAAAACGTAGCTCAGACATATAGTGCTGAAATTGGGAGTCGAGTATAAGATTTTCAGCTTGTTTGGTTAAACTTTCAACTAAATTTTACCCGCAAAATTTTATACCTGACTTTGTGACCTAGAGTATACACCGCTGTGTTTACTATCCTTAGCAACTAGCATTAATTTGGATTATTTTTTTTATTTTTAAACTTTGAAGGTATACTGAAAGCTGATTTCGGAGAATGAGTACTCGTAGCCTACTGCTACGAATTCATCGTAGTATTATAACGTTCGAGGCTAAAGTCCCAAAAATATAAAATCCCCAAAGATTCTTTCTTTTTTTAGTATCGTCTCGGCACAATATATTGTGTTTGACTGTGTCTTTCCCTTGCCATTTTACTCCTTTAATTTCTATTTTCCTCTGTAACCCTCATTGTTAATTACAAAATTAGAGAAATTGGTCTGATTGTTCAACCAGTCATTGTCTGTCTTTACTACGCTTTAAAAATGTTCCAAGAGATTTTGTGAGCATTAATAATTTGAGATAAACAAATCATTAAATATAGAGCGAAAAGTCTTGTATATAATTTCCTCAGTTTCTTTCCGAGGATTTATTTTATTTTCTAATTTTGTTACCTGAATAAACGCGGACTTTGCTTTGTTAGTCTATTTATAGATATTTTCGGAGACCAGACGGCCTTTCCATGACGATCAATAAAAGTTCAAATAGGTATAAAATCCCTTTAATAGACAGTGTTTACTACTGATGACGGTCACTGCATATGTGACCGAAATATCTGGTATTTTTTGTGAATTTCTATCACTGTTTGTGAAACACTGTCTATTAAAAGGATTTTATCCCTATTTGAAATTTTAATTATTTAGTCTGTTTGCTTGTTGTAAGTTATGCCCTGCGGACATATAAGGTTTTTATAGAAAGCTTGATCATATAAACTTCAGACGGTGCTAATTGGATTGGTAATCAGACGATCTAGTGCTCTTTTTAATAAGAGTCAAAGGTATCGGAGGGCAGCTACTATAGCTTGTTCGTATATGCAATAGAGTATCTTGAAGCTTTTATGAATTTTAATCTTGGGATATGAACCAGTTAATTTACTTACTAATATTTGAACTCCTTTTCTGGTTTTCTTGCTTTTTTCTTTCTATAGTATATATATATATATATATATATATATATATATATATATATATATATATATATATATATATATATATATATATATATATATATATATATATATATATATATATATATATATATATATATATATATATATATATATATATATATATATATATATATATATATATATATATATATATATATATATATATATATTTATATTTATGTTTCTTATATATTTTTTTCTTTTTTAGGGCAGCTTTGTTCGCTCAAAGGATGTTCATGAAAGCTTATGCCAACAGAACAAAAGCAAAGATTCTCTATGCTACTGAAACTGGTAAATCACTTGGTTTTGCAAAACAATTGGCACATGTATTCTCAAAAGCTTTCAAACCCGAGGTAAGTATATTGATTATTTTTTATTCGTTAAAGGTGTTTATTGGGTAAAAAAAAAAGTCACCTAGGACAAAGCAGTATAACCCCACAAACAACCAAATAGAAGTGTCCAAATTCATGCAAAATTATCATTGGTAAATGTAAGCCATCATAAAGTTACAAGTAAAAGCACCTTAATTCTAAAGACAGAAGAAAAAAAACGTCACCTGGGACAAAGAACTGGCCCCAAGGATTCTTTAGAAAAGGCTGCCGACTGTATTATGATACACTTATATGACACATATATGCGTGTGTGTTGCTTGACGAACGAAAATATCTTCAACTCAGTTTCTTACTGGTTGATGATTTGAACATGGTATTCCCTAAACAATGAATAGAAAGGGAAGAGCGTTTCTAAATTGGATTATACTTTTCATGTCGGCTTCTCGCCTTTGAGCTTTATTCTTCTGCATCCTCGTTGTCCTTCTTTCGGTCATACATTCTATCACATCATCTTGGCATGGATCTTTTTATCTATGTTCCTGGTTGTCATTGTATTTAGTCCAGGGGTTTGCGCGGGACTGTGCTCGAGCCTTTGACCTTCGCAGTTTTGGAATACATGTCACTGGAATACATACTTTCTTTATTTTAGATGTGTATCCTTTAGGTATGGAAATGAGTGCATGACCCATTTGCGGTTCAAATTAATAATGCTTAGAAGAAAACTGGTATTGAAATAAATAATTATAGATAATCTAAATATCAACTAGTACAGTTTTTGTGTCTTCGTTTGGTAGCGAATTATTATTAAATCTGGATAATTTTCAAACATAAAAATGCTGGCCCCAAGGATTCTTGGTAAAAGGCTGCCAACTGTATTATTATCCACTTTATTATCATTATATTTTTTTTAAAGTATGTGGCTGGTTATTGCTTCCTTTAGATTAAACGTTTCAGGGTCTAGATTTGATTCATATATCTTCGTGTTCTATTTCTGAAGCAAAAGACTCTTGACTAGTACATCAACATATGCAACTAGTGTAAGTTGTATTAACAGGTGTGATGATTAAAAAAAAAAGCAAAAGATTAACTTGAAGGAGAGCTGGCCATAAGAAGCGACTTTTGGCTAATATATGCAGAATTAGTTACACTTTTATTCATTATTTGTAAAGACAGTTGGGCTATGTATTGTTTTATCGTTATTAAATATCTATTAGATGTCGCTATGATAATTACTTAAAGAAAAGTGCAAAAATTTCCTTGAGACGTCTCTTGTTTTTATAACGTTTCCTGCAATAACGATATCAGGTTAGCGGTTTGCTACTTCAAAAGGGAAACATGCTCATAAAATGCAAGTAGCACAATTCTATGTCTTATTTTATGCTTTCTTCAAACACCATGGTCACTTCTCTGTTACATTGCAGCACATATAGTGTATTGGTATCGCTGTTGCATTCTAGGTTATGTGCATGAAAGATTATGATGTTGCCAAGATGGAGTTCGAAGATTTGATTCTCGTAGTCGCGTCTACATTTGGAAGTGGTGATCCCCCGGATAATGGAGAAAAATTTTACAAATCTCTGAAGAAGAGGGTTCGTTGAGCAAGGAAATTCTCCAAGCATAGCATCGTGAGTAATTTTCTCGTTTATAGTTTTCTTCAGATTTTTATCTATATGTTGGGTTTTAGTTGGGATTTGTTTGTCTAAAGATAGTAAACAAAGATTTAGAATCCCGATTACTTCAGATATTATAATACTGTCTTGAAATGACAAGCTTTAGGTCACCTCCTAACAGTAAGCTGTACGAAAAATTTGGTTCAATCCCACATTCTAGAGCTATAATGAGGGAAAGGTTGAGATGGCTTGAACACGTTCTGCAGCTGAAGAAGGACATACTGTCAAAGATCGTCCTTGTCTGTGAACCGTCTAGGGCCAAAAAAAAAACCAGGTCGTCCCCGAATGTTGTGGTAAAATACGGTAAGGAAAGAATTAAGAGAAATATGAGCTGTTTTGGAGTTTGTAAATAAGGAGACTTTAAATAGATTGGGATGGAGGAAGAGCCTGCGTTGCTGTGTTGGCCCCAGGCAGCTTGGAGCTGCAGTGAGCCGTTAGTAGTAGTAGTACTAATTTTAGGTAATTTACTATCAAGTATCCCTGCTAGTCATTCGTTTCTTGTAGAATTGAGCGGAGACTGATTTTTTTTTATTCATTTGGGTTTTAGCTTCGCAGAGGGATGCTCTTAGAAACCCATAGGTTATTTTTAAGTCTTTGAAAAGCAGATTCAGAAGTTGAGTCATTGTAAAAGGAATCATTATTATGGTTGGCAGAATTATGGATGCCTAAATAAGAGGGATTACCTAGCACAGTGAGAAAAAAAATTATAACAAAGCTTTAAATAATGCAATGTATCATGTGTATTGAATAAATAACATTGCATTGTCTGCAATATCATTAGCTTTAATTTCTAACGTCTTTGCATTACTGTTAATATATGATGCCAACTACCGTGGATGGCGAATGTGCTTGAATTTATTTGTTGAACTGTGGTTGTGTTCTTGGGCGGAAAACATGTTCCCTTTTTTTTTCCCGGCTAAAATCATTTTCCCTTGAAAGTACTAATTTTAAATTTGTGATTCAGAGATAGTTAATAAATTTTTCCTAACAATACAAATTTCGATACAAGTTATACAGTTTGTAATGAAGTCAATTAAGAAATTATTAAGTATCGGTTACCGTTCTGATTTCAATGACGTCTTCCAAAAGACATTTACAAATTGTATGGACACGCACATAAAGGTGGGAGGTGGCATACCAAGGCGTCTTCTATCTTTCTGTTCCAAATGTATAATATTCCTTTACATAGATAAAAAAAAATGACAGTGTTCTAACTAAAACATATAAAAAATTAGAACATTAAAGTTAGAAACTCGTGAAGTTATTATAACAATTTTTCAGATTTTTATAAGTTGTTCAGTCTATAGGTTTTTAGCTGTCGTAAAATCCATGGAGTAAATTTATAGTTCATTTTCTTTTCGTCTTTCTTTAGTTCAGAAAAAAAATGTTTCGTTTCTACAAGGCTATTTTTGCCTCCCAGTATCCTAAAGTAATGTGCTTCTTTTTTCATACATTTTGTCTTACATTTTCCTTCTTTTGCATAAATTAAGTCTTTAATGTTTAAAAGTTAATCTTTTCAATTTCTTCTTAGGGATAAACCAGCTCGACTTGCCGCCAGAATCCAGTCTCAGGAAGAAGAAAGAAATAAGCGTGGCCCTTTAGTTAAGCTCCCAAGTCAGAGATTCGAGGATCCTGCGCAGATAGTCACATCAAGCGATTGGCTAATTAACGTACGGTTAGTACCTCCCTGTCTTGTTTTTCTTATATATATTCTTGGTTGGTTGGTCTTGGCAGATAGTGTTTGAGGAGAAACTTGTGGATTCTAAATTTCTAAGCTGAACAGGGTGGAGTAAAACCAATTAGAGTCCAAAAAGTGACTGAGTAAGAATCACTAGACATAAGTACTCTGAACTGGGTCATATAAGCGAGAGGATATAAGCTTGATCATTAATGTTCTGTTTAATGTTGTGTAAAAGTGGTTCATAAATTGGAATTCATTAAAAATTCTGAGTATAGCTGGAATTAATATTTTTTAAAGCAAGTCAAGAACTTTGCTATTAACTGTGCCTAATTTTATTTATGAATTTTGCAAGAGGTCGACTTTCCGTCTTAATCGGGATTGTAAGTCTTGCTCTACTCGCCCTGCTCTACTTACAAACCGTTATCCTTTCTGGACCTGTAACTGAGGATTGCTCGAACACTAAGAAAAATAAAACATTGTTGGATTAGGGGCGCATAAGGTGTCCTATTCCCCTATTCTCTAATTAAGACCACCCATAAGACGGCAAGAAAAGATCATCCTTGCTTTAGAATATTTTACTGACTGTTCGACTAATAACTAAATAGCTTATGACCACTGTAGTGCTAGTCGCCTTATTTAATTTATTACACCAAAATGATGGATGCTTATTCCCATTATTCGTCAATTAAAAAAAAAAAAGCCAATACACCAATTAACCTGACAAACTCATTTATTGCAACAGCTCTCTGACTGGAACTATTTCTGACTCTCTCATCTAATCAGTTTCTATAGCATCTTTTAATTCCTTTGTCTTCTTTAAGAAGACGAACAATTGACGAATTCACCTGGAACATGCACATACACAGGTCACGTTTTCTGGGGGGGGGGGGTGTATATATCTATAAAAGTGCCAAAACCGAGAAAAACCTGGACAGGCATGCATACATTATAATAAAAAATAGATGAAAATCAACGAGCCAGAAGGTTCTAACGAGATACTGTTTTCTATTATTTCACTTTCATAGTTCATTTAAGGTCGTGATAAAGTAGGATAAAGGTTTTCGTGTAGAATGAGATCTGTATTGCTGGAAATCAGGAAAAGGTTGTCAAGCCCTTTGGGTGATAAAAGCTGGGGTAGTCATATCATTTTGAAACTATACAAAGGGTAGAGCTTAAAAGACCTTTTGTGGTGTTTCTAATATTTTTTCATGTTGTTTATGTCCTTTTTATTGCAGCTTTTTACTGTAAGATTGATGGTGAGATCAGGGGAATAGGTGGCATTAGAGGGAAAATGTAAGAAAAAAAATCCTAGCTATAAATTAAATGTTGAATGAAAAGGCGATTCATTATGAAGAAAAAAGAAAGAAAAATAGGAATATTTATTTAAGTTAATCTTTACATTGTTTTTTCTTACAAATTGCTGTGGTCTTTTGCTTAACTATTTTATTATTATTTTTTCTAGTTGATATTTTATCTTTTCTTTTTTCCTAATTTTTTTTACTTTGTTGATCTCTGCATTGTTTTTTTTCCCATGTGACTGTAGTCTTCGAATAAAGTATCGTGTTATTTTTATAGCTGTCAATTTTTCTTTTTTCTTTTTGTCTAATTCTTTTTTTTTAGATTCAGTTGCTTCGCACTGGGATCGACGGTATACAAGGATTATTGCGCCTTTGGGAAAGCTTTAGATGCTCTATTGGGTTCTCTTGGGCGCTGAACGTATTCATAGCTTAGAATGTGGAGACGAAATGAGTGGACAAGAAAAGGCATTTAAAAAGTGGGCAAATGACACCTTTCAGGCAAGTCCCCTTACGGATATTTAAGATGTCCATATGACCATTTAGTTGGTAGTTTTTTTTTAGTTTAATCATGTAGCTTAGGAAAGGCTTGTGTTTTTTAATCGGAAGTTTTGAAAACAATAGAGAACATCAAAATACAATAGATTCTTGTACTGAATAGCTTCTGTTGAAAGTTTGTTTCCTTGCTTTTCATCAGTGAGTGAATGAAAGGCACGAAGAAATGAATTTCATCTGTAATATCAATCGGTCAAATTTGCTTAGTTATCAATTATGATTTTTTGGGGATTGCTGTAAGTTGTAAGTTCTTTGAATTTTTTTCTAATATTTTTCATCTGTCCTCGCCGATCTTGTCTCCAGGATTGTACTGGCTCGCAGTTAAGGACGTTTTGACAAATAATAACTTTGGGGCAGTGCAAGGTGTAGCCGGGAAGTTTGAGGTGACGTCTTTTGATTATATAGGATAGCTCTTCAGTCTGGCCACAGCGGCTTCTTACTTCGCCATTGGAAATTCTAGACCATATGCCGATTCAGTCTATATCAGCAGATATGATATATAATCGGGGTACGCTTAAGTATAATATTTAGGGTCTCTGGGAACGTGTGTGTGCAACAAATAGATTTTTATAAATCTGTTTAAATAAATACAATTGTTGTTTAAAACTGGTTAATATATAATACAATTGAATTACAAAATATACCAAAAACTATAAAAAATATACAGAAATATACAAAACAATACAATATTGTGTTGGCTGATATATATATGTTTGTACAATTGCTGTAAGTTGTATAAGTAAAGTGAGTATAAATTTTACATTTTTACCCGAGCATAAAAAGAAATTTATTTAGGCTTATCAAGAGAAAAAAGCTTAATTTCTTTTACCTTTTAATTCAACGGCTTAAACTCTTTCTTTCTTCCTCTTTTTTTGCGCGGGCGCCACGTCCTTCTTACCATTCTTTTGTATTTGGGTTCCCTTAACTTTATGTCTAATAAAAATTCGCTCTTTAACACTGTTTTTGTTCAAATGTGTGTTTCAAGTGTTTAATTCTATTCACTATAAAGGATTTTATTTATGCCCACAACCTTAATGAAATTTGTGTATAGGGTTTCTTTAAAACTGTCTAACGATGCTCGACTCCTGTGTCATTAATCAAGAAGTGCCTAACTATAAAGAATAAAGTAGGCAGAAAGGAAAAGTAGATATCTGTCCCCGTTTAGACCACGCATTGTCCTTTTTAGGCTGCTTGTGAAGCATTCCACATAAAGTTACCGACAAAAGTTGTGACCACTATTGGCACAGAATCTGTTCAAGAGCCTGTTCAATCAAATATGAAATTGGTTTCTGCCGATGCTTCTGAAGGACCTTGCTTCACAGAGTGTAAGTTGCATATTGTCATTTTATTCCAATAAGCCAGCTTTTGCATACGAACTTTCTGAACTATTTTTAAGTTCCAAGAAGAGAAAATATAATAGGCAGAGTCCTGCCGCCGTCTTTATTACATCTAAATTATAGCTATTCTATACTAAGTAGATGAAAAAAAAAAAATAGTTCGAAAGGTTTGTCTTTACTTGTTTCCCAACTTTCTTGTTCTTCCTTTTTATTTACTGATTCTTTATTTTTCTCCTCAATGGAAGAAAGTTGAACGTTAGGCCCATATTATTTTCTGAAACCCAGAATTTGGAAAGATAAACAAAGAAGAATTGCAGTAAAAAGTTTTAGTCCATATCTGATCTGATAGAGCAGGGGTATACAAATATTTTAGCCGGAGGGCCGTATTGACTGTCAAACAGCAGTTTGGGGGCCAATAGAGGTTCAAATTAAAAAGAATCAAAACATAGATGTTGTTTCTAATTATATATTATTCTATTTATAATATTAATGTTATTTGTTATCATATTTAATATTATTTAATAATGCATTGATACACTGCATATGGACACCTGTATTAGTGGGAATGGTGAAATTGTTTCCTGGATGCCAAAATAGTAGATATTTCTGGCTGTAGATTTGATGTCCTCAACGTCAACAGTGACCTGAGATTATCATCTGACAAATTAGTTCTTAAATTTTTCTTCACATATATCATCTTTGAAATTGTCTATTCACACAAGTACGTTGTTCCAAGGATTGAAAAGGTACTTTGATGCAAAAGCTTTGACATTAGTAAAGTCTTCCTTGGGTAAAAACTGGTAAAACTCGAAATCTATCTTTGAACGTGTCCCTAAGGATATCGTCTGCTTGTAACTTAATGACCTCCAGCTGAATTTTATCGACGCAACTGGCCACATTTGCTTCCAGTGGATTTCGAAATTGCCTCACATGTTCTGCCTTGAATCAAAGTCAGAAAACTGCACCTGAAGGTCTTTGATAATCTCGCATGCAAATGGTGTGGGGATTTCAGCTGTTGCTTCAGCCACGAAGATCTTACACTTCAGAAAGTGTATCAACTTTTTGGCCTCTATTGGTTCCAAAAACAAGATAAGTTTAGATCTGAAGGCATTTAGGTGAGTGTATAGAGCAGAAACTAGATTTTTCTTTCCTTGTAGTATTAGGTTCAGAAGTTTTAAATGACCAGTAATGTCTGCAGCAAAGGCTAATTTCCATACCCGCTCTTCACCAGACAGTAATTGCTGTGACTTGCCTTTACTTTCTAGGAAGTAAAGACAGTGCCTTTACTTTGTAGGTATTTCCTTCCCTAATTCAATTACCCTACTCAGAACTTTCTCACAGCTTGGCCATCTTATTACTGTATATTTATGGTAAATTTTGCGATTCTGTATCTGTATCTTTCAACATGTCTCTGAACTGTCTAAGATTGAGCCCATTTGACCTTACTATATTCACCATGTTTACCACAGAATTCAATACACCCCTAATGCCCATACAATTAGCAAATAAAGCTTGCTGGTGAATAAACCATTGCAGGAAGATTGGTTGTTGAATGTGATAAAGTCAGTGAAATTATATAAACCACTCTGGTGATTAAAAGGTCTCCAGGGGTGTTATGGGAGAAGCTCGTGGGCTGCATCTGCCCATGGATCGTTGTTTGGAGCCCCCCTCTGCTAGAGCATGTGCCAAAGGCTTTGGGATATACTGAATCAGATTATGTAATTTTCATCAAGACTTCTTTCGTTTTGTGTGGCTATTTTCCCTCTTTACTAAAACTAATTAAATTTTATATCATCAGTATTATATTGTCTCCAGCAACAATTTTTTTTTTTTTTTTTTTTTTTTTTTTTTTTTTTTTTTTTTTTTTTTTTTTTTTTTTTTTTTTTTTTTTTTTTTTTTTTTAAGCATTTCTCATCAGAATGATTATTTTGAATTTCAATTCTTTTTACGTTTGTCTTGATTGGGCACCAAGCCAAATTGACAAGGAAGACAGTTTTTGCCTTCTAATCATTGTCTACATATTAAAAGTGCGCTAAAACTTGCAATTTCCGCTAAAAAAAAAAAAAAAAAAAAAAAAAAAACCTTCTTCCAATATTCTTCGATTATCGGTTCGGAAAGAGCAGCCCTTTTGATTGTAGTTTTTGGTAAATTTAAGGAGGAAGGGGGTTTCTAGGACTATTTCTGCTTCCGTTGTTCACTTTAGAATTTTGCAATATGCTCATCTTCTCTTAGAGTTTATCAATAATTCTTTGGTCCTAAAATTTGGTATTCACATACTCTGTTCATTTGCATAAAAGGAGAAGGCCTCGGAGATCCTAAAATTGTTTTTGGGTAAGTTTTCTCTACAATCCAAGTTCTAACAAAGTATATAAGTGTTATCATAACATAGATAACAAGGTTCGCCTTTTTAATAAAATTGGCTGATAAACTTTTCCATTCTAAATTAGTCATTTATCTAAATTGGGATCGTATCCTGAAAAGTCTTTAGAAAAACCTAAGATACTTTTGCCCATGACATCTGCAAGATCCTGAGTTATTTATTAGAGATCCACGATCCAACATAAAAGATCCATGATAAAAAGAACTCGAGTTTCTTGCTTTTTTGTTTCTCGAAAACTGAAGTACCAATGTCCAATGCGACAGAAGAAAACAGTCATCCATGAGATTGTATCAAAATATGGGTCTGGTGACGCGTTGATGTCAAACTGAAAATTTGAATTTTAGCAGAATTCGAATACAATCTAAATCAGCTAAATAAGTTATTAACTAGCAAGTTGACAGTTCTACATTGATTGGCTATCTAAAAATTGTGCGCTCAAGAGAATTTTGGCACTAGTTGGGTAAAAATTGTTGTTTTATGGCAGGAAATGGCAGAAATCGGATGTTTGCTACTGCGCAGTATTTATCTGTAACACGAAAACAGATTGGCTGGTTCCATTTTGTAACCAAAACGAATCGAGGTTGGACCACTTTTATAAGGGCTGTTTTCTCCCTTCTTTGAAATTTACTGCTTATGTCAATCACCATGAAACTCGACAAATTGACCTATTCAGAATTGCCATAAAAGATATATTCTTTGAATACCTTTTTTGTTGTTAAAGTCTTATTTTTTTTTGGGCTTCGATTGCTGCTGTCGCTTTTTACTTTGGTTCTGTCACCTAACCTGAACTGTTTGTCAAGATATTATAAGGAGAATTATAAGGTTTTTGCACCAAAGGCCAACAATTTTAAACAATATAACACTAACGTCATTTGGAAGAAAATACTGTATGTCCTACTTTCTAGTCAAGTTACTTCAGATGAATGTAGAGTATCAAAAATCAGATATTTTCCCCGATGAGTGTCTATTTAAAAGTTATGCAATTTTCTAGATTTTTCCAAATCTCTTGGCAAGAAAGTTCTACCTCTTAAGGTGACGCTTAATGAAGTGATTGCTGGTAGCAGAGCCGCTGGGTAAGTCCTTCTCTGCTATACATATCTATCTCTTTCATTTGACATTTAGGATCAGTTGCAACTTTTGGCAAGGGATATTAAATTGGTGAGCATGTATAAATTTATTGGGAAGGGATATGTTTAAAAAAATAAATAGTCTAAAGCAGGCAAAATGCCTGAAAGACAAACGCGGATCAAGTAACAAACAAATCAGTCTTAAACATGATTTATGGGTAAAAGCTAGTTTTGGCTTCGTATATATGCAAATATCTCTTATCACACAACCGTGTCCAAAATGAGGCACTTGTGACGGACCTATGCATATATAGCCGAACTATGGGGTCAATTGAATTTAGTCCTGTTATATTTAAGCTGAAAATCTTGAAATCCTGTATTTTTTAAATCGCTATTCATGTGATAGAAGTATATGGAGGTTTTATTGGTGGTGCCCTGGTCCTTTTCCCTGGAAATTTCTGGGCTCTTACGACCTTCCTACTATTCCCTGTGTTTTTCATGCAATTGACCTGTTTTCCTTTGTCTTCTTTAATTCCCCCTTCCCCCTTTTCCAAACTAGAAATACATATTGGGCATATTGCGTTGGCGGTGCCTTGGTTCCTCTTTCCCCCTTCGCAATTTAAAATATTTTACGAGTTTTCCTACAATTCACTGCATTGTTTACACAGCTGGGCTGCTTCTTTTGGTGTCCTTTAACCTCCTCGCCCCACCCCTCCTAGTCAAAACTCTTTGCCTACTCCACAAAAAAAAATTCTGCGAGGGTGCTTGATTATGCTCCTGGCTTAAATTCCCATGCCAACCACTAATTAAGAGAGAGAACTGACCTAAGGGCTTTCTAGAAGTATTGAAAAAATTGAAATCTTAATATAAAAAATTGAAATAAGCGTTTGTATTGTATTTTTTTTCTCCAATCAGTAGAATTTTCGACTCCTCAGAGATGGATTTTAACGATATATAAACTGATTAAAAATGATATTGAACTTTCTTCCAATTCTGTTGCACTATCTTCAGTTATAATTAATGATTATGTTCAATAATTAGATATCAAGTAACAGCCTTAGGAGCAAGTTTCAAATGGTGTTGTTTCCTCCGTTTACTATTCATTTATTTTCAGTCTTCTTCTTTAGAATTGAAGTTTCAAATCGTAAATGGGGAAGGCTTTACATTTCTTGTGGTTGTGCTATAGACTGCTTGTCACTTTTTTAAACTGTAGTAAATTTTTTGTTTCTTACTAATAGTGTGTATTTCAAAAACGATTTGGCAACCTATCCGTTCTTGTCCAAAAATCAAAAACTAAAAAGGGAAGAAAAATATTGAAGGTTTTCAAGCTCTGTTTTGAAATTTTTGAAAATTTCTTTTCGTAACTGCTGCTACTACTACTAAGAACTCACTGCAGAATCAAACCGTCTGAGGCCAACGCAACTACGCACACTCCTCCTCCATTCCAATCTATTCATAGTTTCTCTCTTTACACCCTCTGAACAAGATTCCACTTCCCTTAAATCTTTCCTTATGACGTCCTCCCGCTCCATTTGAGGACGACCTGCTTTTTGTTTGGTGAAAGACGATTGCACGACAGACAATGTTTGGCAATCTGTCATCCTTCATCCGCAAAGCGTGTCCTACCCATCTCATCCTTTCTACTAGGTTGCAGCTATTTTTATAGCAATGATTTAAGGTTATATGCTTGTCTTTCGACAGAAATTGCTCCAAGTTCGTTCAAATTGTTGGAGCGAACGCTGCAGCCGTGAGGATTTTATAATGGATAAGTTTTTGCGGGGTGGACCCAACTGGATCGCGGCTCAGGTCTCAAAGACACTTTGCCTCCTTACCCCAGGCGGATGAGCTTTCAGAGCCACGCCACCAACTCTTCCTCCCAAGCTGGTATTTGAGATTGGCGAGACCAGGACTCGAACTTGCGTCCCCCAGTCCATTTGGCTAGAAAGGATTACCCATGATGATGTGTGTTCATTACAAACAGAAAAAGCCACTGGATTACCTATTTAATTGAGACCAAGCAAAGAGTGAGCCACGATTGGTAATTTTATTCGTTGTGCTTACCTGACAATTAGTCAGACCCAAGGATAATTAGCCTAAATATGTGATCTAAACATAATCTTTGCTTGAAGCATTGTGCAAGAAAAAAGTTAAACAGTTGAAATTTGTTTTCAAAAAAGCAACCCCTCTCTATAGTTTCTCCCTATTTGTTGTTAATAGTGTCTATTTTTTCAGGGAGAGTGTCATAACTTATCTTCCTTTTATCAAGCGCCTTCGGTTCAATTGTTTGCCGGCTTTATAATGTTGATCTGTTTTTACTTTCTCTGATATTGGCTCTTTTTCCTGTCCCTTTCATTTGATACTGTCTGCACTAAATTCTTACTCCATGACTAGTAAGATTAAAAAATATTTATACTTTACTCTGGTGTTATCAAGACGAATTTCTGTTACTGCATGGTTAAAAAAAAAGCAACAACAACAACATCCTGGCTAAAGTACGATTTTCTCTTGTTCATAGGGTGAAGATTAAAACCTCTAGTTACGAATTTTCGAACTTGGTGATTCGGAGGGTGCCGTTTTATCTCGATCTAACGCTGTTTTTGAAGGGTTTCAAGCTTCTATTTTTAACTTACCACTTTGTTTACAGTGAGCAGATATGTGTGACGCATACAAAAATGACAACAAAGTGCCATTTTTCATTCCATAGAGCACTTTACTCTGGTGCCGTTTATAAAAAAGAATATAGGTGCAAGTATTAGCTTTCAATAAACCCTGAATATATCCATCTACAACTGTCTGGTGGCCTGCTATCGCAAGACAGAGAAAAAAAAAAAAATCACGATTCGTCAGTGCCAATTTGGCTAGAGTAAATTTTTTCCCATGTTTTCAAAAGGGTGGAGGGAAGGTGGTGGAGGGTGAAACCCATCGTTCAAGTGTTTTAAAGCATGGTTATTCCAAGGATTTAGTTTTTATTTCCATCTGCTGTTGTTTTCGAAGGGTTTAGGGGGCTTTTTGAAATTCCTGAGATTTCGAGGCACTGGTCTGACCAGTTGAAATAGGAACATCTTTTTGAATTAGAAAATCCTTTTCAAAAGAATTTTCTTTAATTCTCAGTTACTGAGGACCTTGGTTCACTCTACTTGGTTGTAGCTGTTGCTGCAAAAACTGTAGAAATATAACTATTTTTGAAAAGGAAACTGGATTTCCTAAATTTTTGGCTTTTGCTTTCCTAGCCGTGGGCTTTGCAGCTTTTGTGTTTGATTCAATACCTGCGTATATATATCGTGTATTATATATTCTAGTCCATGCACTATTCAAATTAGATTGTCTTGGCAAGATGTGAGCTTGAATAACCCTGTCTCATTCGAACCTGGTGACCATCTTGGGGTACTTTCAGAAAATGTGGATGAAATGGTATCGAAGGTAATTCAGAAGCTAAATCCCGTCCCAAGCCTTGAACAGGCTTACCGTTTGATGATACAGAAGGAAATGCTAACTATTGCTGGTAATATTTCCTAATTGATGCTTGTACTTCTGCTTTATTCTGTTGTGTTATTTTATGAATTGTAATGTTGGTACCAAGAAGCTAAGGTAAGAGGGGCAAGGGCTTTCAGGTACTTTTTCTTGTGATGACACTGAAAATGGAGTAAATTTAAGATCCGAATTTCTATTTCCTCAATTCCCCTTTATGATGTATATTGTTCACAGCATCATTCTGGAATTGTCATTGACTTTACCTAGAATATTGACCCCCCCCCCCCTCCCCTTGTTTTCTCTCATCTATCTGTGCTCAGGTGTCTTGAAAATTTCTTGATCGAGTAATATAATAAATCTTACTCTACAGTCATATTCTTGGATTATCGAGGGTTTTGTGTTCTTGTTTTGTTGGTTGGTTTGAAGTAGCCGCCAATTAACATCTTCTTAGGATAATTATAACCCCAGAGAAATCCGTTTTTAATAATTAGTCGGATTGCTTAATGCTAGTGGTACAGTTTTTTATACTTTTCGTTTCCAAGTTCAAAATAAAAATCAATCATTATTGGTAATTAGAGCTGAAACTAATTAAAAAAGTATAAATAAAGGAAACTTCTGTGTGTTTTTGCCTACGGAATAAGCCAGAATGTCTAGACTGCGACAAGAGTGTATAATCAAACTCGATGTATACTCGTGTATTCACGAGTTTTAAATAGCCGAGTGAGCTGACTGATATCTTTTACATTTTTTTTACATAGTGTCTTGCCTGGTACTTGCTGGCATGGCTAATGTGTTCTTTCAGGTTGGGAGGGGAGTTCAGATCTTCAACCTCCAAAATATTTAGATTTTCGTTATGTTTCTTGCAATCATTACTATTTTCCACGTTTTGCATTTTTGCGTTTTTTTTTTCTTGAATTTATTTCCTCTTTTCTAAGGCAAAATCCCTGCCTACGTATCCCTGTGCTCATGGTACTAGAAATATTGGCAGGCGCTTTTATGTAGATATAGAAGAACTAAAAAACTTTGTTGAATTTATTTTCGTGAAAAGACGAATTTTTAAATAGAAACTTATCTTAGAATTAATATTTCTCACGTTTAAAGTATGCACTGGAAAATGAATGAATAGGCGAAAAGGGTGTTTTCTTTCTACGTTGCAGCACTTGATGAGACAAATCTGGGATTGCGTGATATTGAGGAAAAAGAGATAAAAATCAAGATTGTTTTTATGTATACTTGAGATCAGGCCAGGCCGTTTCCAATAAACACAGATATAAGAAGATTAATTGAACGAGCAAACAGTCCACAAATTACTGTTGGACATAAGAAAGAAAAAACGATCAGCAAAACGAAAAGGAGGGACTGAGAAAAAAAAACTTAGAGCGAATATGTGTATTCAGTTCTTATAGTAAGATGGCATGGAGGCTGTGGCTTATGTATAAATGCTTTTACTCTGTTGTGGCTTGCACATCTATTAAAAAAAAAGAAAAAAAAAAATGTTTATTAGGGAAATCTAACCGGTTTTAGCTGGTCATTTACTAGTTTTCTTTGCATCATTAGGTTAATGAGATTTTGAGATTTGATATTCAGGTAATACCGGGTTTTACTAATACCGAGGTCACTCAAGATGGACTATAATTGGTTTTTGTTGCTAAATGATTACTTCTTTTAACTCTAATTAAATAATGAAAGAATGAAACTCTAGTTTTGTTTTGTTATTCGTGGTCATTGGCTTAAACTCCAGTAAATCACTTCTACCATGCTTCAAAAAGTTACGCCAATCGTTTTTAGTAGTCTTGATTTTCTGAGGTTAATCGGATGTTACTAACTAACATCTATCTGTACAACTTAAGCCTAGTATTTCTTGCAATCTCAACGCCCATTAATAATAAGAATTATAGCCAAATAATAAGAATTATACATATTTTGCTTGAACGAGTGATTTTTGGACGCTACAGCCAAGGGCGTCCTGAGGCTCATTTTATTGGCGGGGCGGTCTTCGTAAATTTTTGCCAGTCGGAGGAAAAGGCAAATAATAGGCTATTGACGGAATAAGCCAAAATTTGTTTCTTGAAATGTTAACATTTTACGGAAAAAAGAGACTTTCCATCAGTTGTGTCAGTTCACGGAAATGTAGGGGATTGAAGGGGTATATTTTTCAAATCCAAGTGGGGCTGTATTTGCTAGTTCTTTTTTACTGAAAGTACTAAAAAAAAAGCCATTTTTTCGAATAAAATCCGCCAAAAAAGTAATTTTTCTAAATCTAGGAGAGGGGAGTCTAAGACTCTTCTTTAATTGATGACCATGGTTTACACATAAAACTAATATGACTGTGTTTATGTATGACTTGAAACGTAACCTCTAGGCGTTTCATTAACCTTCTTTTATTAATGAAGACCCTATAAATATGCTTAGTCGCAAGGGTTTAAGGAAGTTAGTTATTTCAATCTAAAAAAAAGACAAAATACGACATAGGGCTTTACAGTCCCTTCCGGCCGAGCTGATCTCCGTTTCTTGACCCTTCAGCCAGGAAGGAGTGGGTGTCTGGGGGCCAGCCATCCTTGCTTTCACACACCCTTCCTGTTCACGTTCCCCATTTTTCTCCAGGTACCCATTTAGAACTGGATCGACTCTGGCTGAGCTTACAAAGTCGCGCCAGCAGTATTTAAATCGGGTTGTTAAGTCAGTGCCACTGTATAGCCTTTTGTTTTATCTGTTGTGATATTGCTTGTTTGTTTTTTGAATTCTTGGATTTACTTTATACCTCCAAATTTATTTATTTCAGGCCCAAGGAAAGAATGGGTTTTTTGTGAAAATTTACCTCCTGCTACAGTCGTTGCATGGTTCAAAAAGTTTTTGGATATTACAACTCCCCCGACCCAATCGCTCCTAGGTGATCTTGCCACCTATGCTACAGATCCAAAGCAAAAAGAAGATTTGAACATGCTCTCACAGGTGCCTTTTTTACACTCAAATTCTATAGCTGTTAAGTTTTAATTATTGAAATGGCGAGTTAATCTCACTTCAAACTTTTGTGTCTTTTTTTTTGGGCCTCGGGTTTTTCATTTATGTTTTTGCATTTCCACTTTTTTTGTTATTGATCTGGGAAAACAAGGAATATTTATTAAATATGGGTTTCTTTTCAGGAAAGTTTAGTAACCTGTTGTTCAGGAGAGTCTAAGCCTCAGAGATATGTCTTGGCACTGTATCCTCAATCCTTTGCACTTTTAATTCTGATTGGTAAAGCTGTGCTGACAGCCTTTGTATTAATTTATAAAGAAGAATGCGTGTCTTTAAATGCTAGATCCCTGTTTGGGTTTTTCGTACTTGCTTTGTCTTATTGTGCTAAATAGAGGCTATTATTTAAAATCTTTCGAAGGCCTGGTACTACGTTATTAACTCTATAATTTCTACCTTAAAGCCATTCTTTTCACACTTTTAAGCTATATAGGGAAAAATAATATCAGTTTTACTTCTTTCTTTCATTCGTTTTTCCCTTGATGCCTCTTGCTTTGAAAACTAGGTAAGTAATATTGCTAGATAAGTAGCCTAGAGGATTCATTTACTTAGCAGTATCATTCGTATCTTTTCATGGGAGATATTACAATAACTTATGTGAACTTTGTGATGCAAACCAAAATATGACTTGAATTCTGTTTCAAATGTAACACCTCGTTGGCTGTCATGGATAAATTCTTGTCAGAGTGTAGCAATAAAAAAAAATAAGGCAACAATCATTGAATTAATTTCAGTCTTACAATTCATAGGGAAAACTGGGACACGGAATGACCTCGAGCGAGGGAGCTGAGGAGGCAAAAAAAATGTTTGACTTTCGTTCATTTGTAAAATTGAGGGACTATTATGAAAAGTTAAGAGGTCAAAGTGATAAGAGTTTGTGATTTTGCTGTATTTCTCGTGTAACGTTGCGGAAACTTTTATAAATAACTTAGCTGGATATGTCCTGCAAATTGGATAGAGACCCTAAGCTGCACGGCTGCCATATCTATTTTGCTTTTTTCCATTTGCTTTTGGTGCAGAGCTTAAAAATACTGTCATATCTTAGTGTTTGAAATATGTTGAAAAATTAACAGTTTTGCGTACAATTTATTTCAGGATGTGGGGAGGTATGATGAGCAGTGGAAGCATTCCAAATGGCCAACCATACTGAGCTTCCTTGAAGAGTTTTCATCACTGAGTATCCCCGCGGAAGTTCTCATCTATAAACTCCCCTTGATGAAGCCACGCTTTTATTCGTATCTTCTAGTTTGCTGAGTTCGCCAACCTGTGTGGATCTAACAGTTGGGGCTGTCAAATTTATTACCGAAGGTGAACAATTTCATCATTGAAATAGAGTGAAATTCAGTGTTCAATAAGCTGAACCATGTAAAAAAAGAAGAAAAAAAACATATCGATATATGGACTCAATTATTTAAGTTACTAAAGATAAAAACTGATTAATCAAATAGGATTTTTAACCATTAAAACCCTTTTTTGCTTATATTGAACCTGACAACAGCTACAGCTATTCTAATGAGGATATAGTGAACAATCAATTCATACATTTCTTTTTGGCGGAAACAAACTTGGTTCACTACGGTGCTGGCGCCTCTCTGTATCTGCTCTAAAATATTTTTGATTAGAGCTATAATTGTATTTTTGTCGTAAAGTGTTCAAGCTGGCTGATAAACCATACAGGGGAAAGTTATATGTGTGGGCATCAATCTCCATTTTTTTTTCAGTAAAATATAATTTATTTTTTCTGAAACATGTATATGTTTTAAGAGGAGAATTTGCAAATTTTGGGGGAATTTACAAATTTTTCTTTCTTCTTTGATTTAAAAAAAAACATGATCAGCCCATGGCTCTTATGGTGTTAACTACATTCTATGTTTAAAAATACATTTTACTTGGGAGTTGTTTAGTTTGAGGGGTGTTTCATAAATATTTATATACACATACCCAACTTTATATATATAAAAAATATACTAGACAAAAGAGTAAACCACCCACTTAGTTGGCTTTTTGATAGCCCTTTCAAGTAGCCCTTTTTTTATTCAGAAGCTAGCTCTGGCCTTCTCGAATGAACTGGAGTCTAATTTGATGCGAATTTTGTGAATTTTTTCTTTCTACTTTGTTGAATAAAAAAAACTGGCCAGTCCATGTTTTTTATGGTATTAGCTAGATGATTATGGGTCACTTCATTTGAAAAGAACCGCATTTGCTGAAATATTATTATAATATCAAAACAGCAAAACTGCAAATAATTTCTAACTACACACAGTTTCAATTGATAAAATAAAATAATAAGGCTTTATAGACAAGCTCAAATAATAACCTTAAATTGTAAATATAATTTAATCCCCAATAAATCCCTAGTAAGTCTAGTCTGTGCAAATCCGCACATGGAGTATATTGTTTGTTTCCATAGCACGCGTTAATGAACCACTAATGACCCTACACAAGTCATGCTGGGGAAGTGTATCATGTGCCTTCACATGCCCTTCTATTTTACCTTCCCCAGATTTCTCCAGGTACTCGTTTGGAGTTAAGTTGACTCAGGCTAATCTCATAGAATGATGCCAATGACACATAGGCATTCAATGTCTGGTATGCATCCAGTTGTATTTACTAATAACGATTATTATATTGACGATTCCGTTTTATTGTGAAAAATAATGCAAAATCCCATAATTTTTACCAGCGCAGGTGATCAAACTGTTTTTCATGAGAATTTATATGGCTCTAAAGTCTGTCTCTTTCGCTTCGACAACTCTTTTTTTCTATAGTTGGACCTCTTCCCTGAAATAAGTTGCGCCCTTCTTGAAATGACTTTTTTGTTGCGTCTCAGTGCCTGGGCCAAGAAACATTTCCTTTTTTTGATTACAAATTAGTCTTATTTTTTCCAGATGGTTCATCTCGAAGTGGTCTCTGTTCAATGTACCTGAATCAAGCAACCATTGGAACAACCGTAAACGCCTTCTTCAGGAGGTTTGTTTCTATAGTTCTTGCTGAGTTCCACTATAAAGTTTTAAATCATCGGTGTTTTGATAAATCCAACTTTAGTTGTTATATTTACATGCTGCCAATTGATCAAGCAAAATTATATCTATTAAGTCAAACCTGTAGGCAAGGCAGGGGAGATTCTCTTCCCTGAAAATCGTCCTGATAATCGTTACTACAGTCATGGTAATTCTAAGAAGTTAACAATAATGAATGCAAAAATGTAAATTCTTTGGTTTAGTAACGAGCTTAATTTCAATCTTGGAACATGCTCTCTGCCCCCTCTTCCTTCTCTCCGCAAAAGTTGGTTTTAGGTATGTACTTCCGTGAACATGTATGGCAGCTTTCAGTGCAAGACATTTGCAAATTGACTGTTTCGGCTCCTTGCTCAAACTCCAAAACAAGTCTAGAGCAAATGTTATTGGTAATCAATAAAACTTCAAGCTAAAGTTATTCTTTCTGGGAAAAATGTAAACTTTGCCGTTTAACGGCTTCAAGCTCAATTTCATTGCTTTTAATTGGGGAATTGAACATCTTTTTGATTTACTTTTTGTTTCTTCTCTTTTTGCCTTTTAGCCTGACTGAGTAATGTACATAAAATATCATAACCTAAATGCCACATGGCTTTCTGATATAATAATAATAATTTATTTATAACCCACTTGTATACAAAACAAGCGGAGTAAATTATACTAAAAAGGAAGAAAAATCAAGTACACAGAAATGATGATCGCTGAAACCTTAATCACAGGCAAAAACACACGGATAATATTATGCTTTGGGCCTAGGGACGCAAAGGCGTCTTGTTAAATTAGTACTAAGCAATTCAAACGATTGGATAATGTCGGTAGCACCGTACTTCTCAGTAAAACGTGTATTACGATATGAAGTGGGAAGGTACAGTAAAAATTTGCAATATCTAAAATAACCAATACGGATCTGGCGAAAATGATTCTTATTCAATAACGAAATACATTCCACTTAAAAACAAGACAGAATGGTCACAATATGTGGAATACATTTTAGCTAAAGCTTGGCGTGAATATTTTCCACGATTAGGTAGAATTTTGGATGATGGATGGAGATATGCTATCTCTATCCTTGGTCATATGTTTCTTGTCCTTGGTCATATGGTTTTTTCTGATAGATGATTCTAACAGAGGTCTTGATATCTCGGTGCATCCTGATTTCGGGGAATGAGGGAGTGAAAAGTTGCTCCCCCACCCGTCATAATCTGTTCTATCAATACTGTTTAAGCATATTGCGTCAGCAATAAAGTTTTTTGTCCAACTCCTGGCTAAAAAACGTGTTTAAAAATAAAAGATACTTTTTTTGTGTATTTGCATTAAAAAAATATCTCTTTTGGTATATTTATTAACTAGTAGTTTTTTTATATTTTCATTGGTAAAAAAAAAAAAAAAAAAAAAAAAAAAAAACAAAGTTACCCCACCTAAATTTCGGAAAATAAATATTTGGAAAATAAAAATAAATCTTTCAACCTTGGCTCTATTCGAAGTAAGTTATTTTAGAAATAACTTGGGCAATTTCAAAAACAAGCTTTTAAACTTTATTAGTAGCAAAATGCCTATACTTGTCAAAATTGTCCTATAAAACTTGGCAAAGATCACTGTCTAATCACTATAATTTACTTTGGTTTCGTGCAAATAAATAGTGGTGCAACTATCACATTTGAGTGTACATATTGCGAAGAGTTAAAAACCCCTGAGGGTTGGAGCAGAAGTTATCAATTAATGCTGCACGCAAATCATGTGCACACGTAATATCACATGTCAGCGGTATGTTTCTTGTCAAAACTTTGTTCAGTTTTTGATAAACGTTTCTCACCATCGGATTGCTCCCTCTGTCTCTTCCTTTTTTCTCCTATTAGTTATTATAAAAATATAACTGAACTAATTTTCTGGGGAAAAATAATAACTGAATTGAAGAAAGTTCGAAAAACGAGACAATGAACGGTCACTAAATTCAGGGGGGGGGGGGGGAAATATATTCCCAATATCTAGTGTGTAAAAGATATAGCCGCCTTTATGCGCTGGGGTCGCTTGGGCCGGATAGTAGCTTGAATTTTTTGTCTCTGCCCCGCATTTAAAAATTTTTTAAAGTCTGCTTATGATAATTTCGATGACTTTACACGATGAAATAATGGTAACAAAATTTTTACGTTACCCATTTAACGTTAGACTTGTTTATGTGTGAAAGGTTACACGTAACGTAACTTCACCACTTAGCATGGACTATTACGCACGTAATGTGAAAGTCGCTTTACGGAGAAAATTTCGTCCGTAACATAGGCAATGTAAAGTAGACTCGAGCTCAATTTGGAATTTCAATTTACTTAAGTTTATGTTGCATTAGGAAGTAGTCAATATAGCAGCAACAAAATTGAATTTCTTGATGAACAAGTGCTAAATTTTGAAGACAAGATTTTATGAACTTTTCCTAGAAAGCTTTTCATGCTTTATCCTAGCTTCAATCTCTATTCCACATTTTACATTTTTGGAGAGTTTATTTATGATGATTCAGACGATGAGTGTGACTGTTTTATGGATTTTTATGTTAACCTAGTGTAGAAGAACTTGTATAAAATTGAAAGGTTGTACTTATTATAACACTTGGCATAGAAAAATACGTACTTAGTATTAAAGCCGCTTAAAACACCGAACAGAAACAATGCTTACCGTTAACTGACTGGAGCAACAAGTCTGGAAATGTTTTTTTTTTTAAATAAATGCACTAAATATTTTATTTCTTTTGTTTTAGTGAGCCTCGATTTCATTTGCCAGAAAATCCAACTTCACCAATTATAATGGTAGGACCGGGTACAGGCATCGCACCATTCAGGTCTTTCTGGATGCACAGGGCAGAACTGATGAAAGGTAATTTTTCTATAGTCTAACAGCTATAAAATTTGTATCGAATATCAAGAGCCTTTAGAAAATCAGAAGAACTTCACGAGTGGTTTCAGAAAGAGGCCTTGAATTGTCGAATTCCAAAAAAGGGGCTATCCAATAAGAAAAAAAATTTTACCTCCAATAAGATGGAGGTAGTACTCGAAAGAAGGTTTGTTCTTAGCTTTAGTTAACCTGTGGTTAGGAATTATGGTCTCCATGAATAACGGTTTTTAGCCACTGAACACCGGAAGTATCAATCGCCATTCACGGTTTTAGATACCTTTAATTTTCTTAGGTACAAAACTAAGGAAGCTGCAACCCTGTTTTTAATCCCCAACAATCCCAAGGGTGCCAAAAAACCCATTTTTTGGAGTTTACATTGATCCTGACTCAACAGGCAAGGGGGTTATCTTTTAAATGCAACCCAATCAAGTACTTTAAACGTCATTTCGATCAAAACCGGTATTTGGCTTGAAATTTGATATTCTATGTTTAGCTAAAAGTCTCGCATCTAAGATTGGTCCAAAGCCCCTCTTTCTGGACCAATTATAAAATAGTGACCAAAAATATGTTGTTTTTTTTTTTCATATTTATGAATATGTTCATTCGGGAAAGTCTTTTTTCTTTATTTATTATTATATTTTCTTTTTAATAATTTTCGACCTTTTCCACTGTCTTTTTGGATTACTTGTGAACAAGTTGGAATACTTTGTTGACTAATATTGCTTGTTTTTTATTATCCGATTTACTTGCCTCGAAGAAATTTTTAGCTTTAGGTTCTGTGTCAATTTATTCATTATATACTATTGATTTTTTTCACATTTTGCAAGAGTAGTCTAATTAAACGGTTTTAATTAACAACCATAGGCTATTCTCCATCTATATCAAGAGGTGAAGATGTAGACACTGTACAATATTTCCTATTATATTGGTCGAGACTTAGCAGACAAGGTGTAGCCTTTTTTCATTCAACCCCACCTAGTACTTTAAACGTCATTTTGATCGAAACAGGTATTCGGCTTAAAATTTAGTATTCTACGTTTAACTAAAAGTCTCGCGCCTCAGATTGTCCAAAGCCCACATTTCTGGACCAATTGAAAAATAGCGGCCAAAAATATGTTTTTTTTTCTTATTTTTGAAAATCATTTTTCTTATTTATTATTATATTCTGTTTTTTAATACTTTTAGACCTTTCCCGCTGTCTTTATGGACTACTTGTGAAAAAAAGCTGATATCCATTGTTGACTAATATTGTTTTATATATATATATATATATATATATATATATATATATATATATATATATATATATATATATATATATATATATATATATATATATATATATATATATATATATATATGTAATATATATGTAATTATCCGATTTACTTCCCACAAAGAAGTTGTCAGCTTTAGGCTCGGTGTCAGTTTATTCATTATATACTAATGCTTTTTTACTTTTTTCAAGAATAGTCTAATCAAACGGTTTTAGTTAATAAACACAGGCTATTATTTTTTTTCCGTCATGCAACCCAAGCAAGTACTTTGAACATCATTTTGATCAAAACGGTTAATTGGCTTAAAATTTAATATTCTTAAGTTTGGGCTAAAGCCTCCCACATCAAAATTTGTCCAAAGTCTCCCTTTCTGGATAAATTAAGAAACAGGGACCAAAAATATGTTTCTTATTTTGAAAATTTCATTATTAACTAATGATTAATGGTATTGACTAATGTTGTTACTGTCGATCAATTAACTTGGCTCTATATCAATTCATACTAATGCTTAATACAGCAAAAGTGACAAATCCAAATGTAATTTCAGTTGAGCAACAACTGGGCACGGCTATTTTCTATGGAGGGTATAGGACACAAGAAATGGATCTTTACCGAGAGGAGAAGTGGAAATATCATAATATGGGTGCGATTGAGCTTGCTCCAACTGCATACTCCCGAGAAGCTGTAATTGAGAGAGTAAGTGTAGGCTTGACATTTTTTACTTTTTCTCTTTTTGTGCATAAGAATATTAACAAATCGACAAATAAGCTTTGCAGTGAGAATGAACTGGCATTCCTTTCCTTATATCGTGAACAAACCTTAATCTGGCCTTGGCACAGGTACGTTCACCGAAATTATTTTCACTTGAAAACGGGTAAAAAAAAAATTAAATAAATGGAAAACGTTGAATAATAAAGTCGATAGTAAACATAAAATGTTTCAGGGGGAGGGGCGTTCTCGAAGATCTTACCCTCCGAGTTTTCGCCTGTTTAGAACTTTACTTAATTTTACTTTCTTTGGTGTGTTGCTTTTCTGGGGGCGCAAAGTACATCAAATAACGTGATTGGGCGTGATTGTTTGCTAAAGTTTGAATGCATAACTTCCAAGCATATTCCTTTACCCTACAAGCATGCGTGATGATGCAGAGAGCCAATTCAAATTGAATGAGTACGCCAAAAATTCTTTAGTTTGCATTCTATCTAAAGTATGTGAAATAAGGGTCAGCTCGGGAAATAGCGAAATAATAATAGTTAGTTTGTAGCAGTCAGAATTTTGAAAAAAGGTAATAATAATTTGAGTTTGTTTGTAAAGGCACATGTATGTCTAATAGAAAGAAGTTATTTTTACTAGTTTATACTCTTCTTTTGTTTATGTTCTCTTTTTCACTTATAGCCAAATTGCATATAGATGGCTCCGTGTTTGAATTTATTTATATTTATTTTCTAGGAATTTGTACAACACAAGATGATGATAGATGCCAACGCCCGTCGTATTTATGAATTGTTAGATAGCCACGGCGGTCATATGTATGTATGCGGAGACTTTAGCATGGCCAATGATGTCAAATCGGTTGTAGTTTCAATATTTTCAGGAATATGGAAATATCAACGCGGATGAAGCTGCATCGGCTGTAGAAAACCTCATTGTAAGTTTCAGTATCAGATAAAATTTAAATAATCTCCTTCATAATGTATAAAATTATGCTTCATAATGTCTTTTGTGTACGAGTGAGCATGAGAAGTTATTTTGGCTTTCTATTGCCACCTTCTTGCCATTCCCCATGTATCAGTAACACAGGCTTGCAATCAAAAACTGCTTAGGAAGTTTTAATGTTTCTTACATACTCTTACGTGCTAAAAATAGTATTAGAGTACTCCTTTCAAGTCATTTTTTTTTTTTTTTTCAAATCATATTTCTAAGCTGAATTTTCAGTGAGGATAGCCTGGGTATAAAAGGCTGGAGTTCACCTGGTTTTGTCTCTGTTTAGGGTCTCTCGTCTCTCATAAGTTCCTACCTCCATCCTTGAAAGTGAAACCTTGCCTCCCTGGCCTCATTGTGATGCTGAAGCGGACTTTTCATGAGCCTCCTTAACTAGAGTGGGGACTACAAACATGATATCGAGGATTTGATATTGAGGAGTTTCATCCCTCGTGATGATAAAAGCCTAGTAAATAACAGAGCATTGCACTGGATTTGAGTAGTTTCCCTGTTAGTACTGCACCCCAGTTTTTATGGAATATTGGTTGAGGTTCAAGTGTGAGGATACCATATTCCTGCTTGTTCTGCTTCGTGAGTGGCGAGACCTGGCTCCAGATCCTTAGATCTAGAATAAGGTCCTAGATCCAAAGATTTGAATTTTGAAGGATTCAAGACAAACTATATATCAAGATGGCATCAAGAGTGTTTCACTTTCAATATATCTTTACATTTATCAATTTTAAATTTAACTGTGCAAATTTGTTTGTACCTTTATAAAAGCACAAAATGTTAATTTCTATAAAAAATGGATTTTGGGCCTTTTACCTTAGTACGGTACTGTGTGGCAGTTAAAATCATATTTGCTAAAACTCATATTTTTAAGCTTGATTTTTTTGTGAGGATAGACTGGATATAAAAGGGTGGAACTCTTTTGTGTTGTGAGGTCGTCTGTCTGGACGTCTGGGCATCTGTCTAGACATCTGGTCGTCTATCTGGACATCAGGTCGTCTGTCTGGACATCTGGACATCTGTCTGGTCATCTGGACATCTGTTTGGTCATCTGGACATCCGGATATATATATATATATATATATATATATATATATATATATATATATATATATATATATATATATATATATATATATATATATATATATATATATATATATATATATATATATATATAATATATATAAACAGTTCGTGGTAACGAACTCTAAGTGAGGAGCGACGCGGCTCAATCAAGGCCGTTCCCGGGTGGGGGGGGGGGGTTAAGGGGGTTGAATCTATAAAAATGGATTTTGGGCCTTTTACCTTAGTACTGGATGGCATTTAAAATCATATTTGTTATAAATCACATTTTTAAGCTTAATTTTTCGTGAAGAATGACTGGGTATAAAAGGCTTTAGCTTGCTTAATTAGAATGACGATTACAAACATGGCTTCAGGGTGAGCTTGGGCAGTTGGACCCCTCGAGAAAATAATAGCCTAGTAAACGACACAAAAGTGGACTGGATTTGCATAATGCATTATTTTTCTGGGTTGCTGTTGTTTTGGTGGAATTTTTTGGGCTGAATCAACTCTTCCTATCCACGTTATTTATTTGGGTTGTCTGTCGATTACAGTGTAATATCTGTGGGCATGGATATATCACGGGTAGGAGCTAATATCAGTGAGATAGTCGGTGCAAAATGTCGACTCTTCTTGATGGGAACGCAGTGCCAAGTGGCACTGTAGTGATCTGTAGCCACTGGATTCGTCGCGAGAAATAGCCAAAAAATGTGGCTTAATTGTCAGAAATGGCATAACGATATTAATCGAGCATCTATTAATTTTTTTTTCAGTGGCTATTTCACTAATTGTATGCTTAAATGTGCTGTTATTATACCTTCTCTCTTTTCGAGCGAACAGTTAAACAAACAAAAATCCTGAAGTTATTCTTACCCGTCAGTTGGTTCATCAATATCGATACAGTGTATCAAAGAAGTGTCTCTTCTTTTTTTTTTTCTCAGCCGCTTAGGTCAAATCTCTTAGGCCTCTGAACATTTCAAGGGACAAAAAAATTTAAATCTGGAACTGTAAATATTAAAGGAGCATCCTATCCAGTTCTAACTCATATTAATTGATTGACTCATTTATTAGGTAAAATATTTTTTTCAGTTTTTCCAAGGGCCATGATTGGCTCTTTTTTAATTAAACCCCTCCCGTTTGAATGTATATATAGGTGCTATTTTAAAAGCAAAGAACTCAGTTCCATGAAATTTTTAATTAAACATGTTTTCATTCTAGTATCAAATTTGTTGGTATGGACAAAGACATATTTCTAAATGAATTTAAAATAAAATACATTCAAATAATATAACTAACTACTATCCTATAGGAACTATCCTACTAGAACTTGTTTGGTTATTTTAGTATATAAAATAATGTATCTTTGATATATAATAAAACTCACCTAAACAATCTGTTTTTTTTGGCAAGGTTGTTATTTGAAATGCAAGTTATATGATAATAATAATAATAATAATAATAACTTTTTTTTTAATCCACATCATATGCGAAAATGACAGGTATGAAGCATAACAAAAAAAAAGAAGAGAATACGCTGCAATACATTAATACATGAAAACTTAAAAACTTCGCAAGAGCAGAGTAAAAAAGGAAAGAAAAAACAATCGAGATATCTTGTGTCTAAAAATAAAACATTGTGTTATCAGCTACAAGTTTTCAAGTTTGTTTATTTTAATAAAGTACATGCATAACTATCACAAGAGGTAGTAAATCCTTAGAATAAGTGTGTTTTGGCACATTCTTTTCATGCTTTATGCCTCTTACAAATTCCTCTTTTGTTTCGCTTATGTATTTACATTTGCAATTTTGCCCTTCCGACATCAAATGCTTAACTTTTTTTTCCTGTAGCTAGACTTGCTTTTTTACCTCTTCGTTATGTTATCTTATCTGCATTGTTATGTAGGTATGCACTATTGAATGAAATAGTTTTAAGAAAAAAGCCTTTTGTTTTACGTCTAGCGCGTATTTTACACTTAGTTATATGGAATCTGAGATACTTTTAAATTTATATTTCTCTCTCTTTCCTTTTTTGTTTGAAAGTGAAACTATTCAAGTCAAAACAAGTCAAAAACAATTTTTTGTGTATCTGTATGTGTGCATGTAGTCCTATAAAGCTGCCTGTATTCGTCAATGACATTCCAAAAATCAGTTGAGGTAAATCACTCTGCTGTTATTGCAAACTTGAGAATTGTCATATTTCAAAATCAATCGGTATGTTTGATCAATAAATTTCAACTGTAATATCTTGGTAATGTATTCAGATTGAAATCAAGTTGCTTCTTAAGTTTAAATTTAGACATCTATTCGTATCTTATAAATTAGAAAAAATCAAAAACTCAGTTTTTAATAAAAAAAAAATACCTTCATATAGAACTGTGCAGATTGACAGCCAGATTTCAGTCTATTCTTGGGGACCAATTACCAGCGGCAGGAGGGAGGCAGAAGAGGGTTATTTCCTCCCTGGATAAGTTGCTAAAAAAACAGGATGAGGAACTAATTTTTTTGATTTTTCAATGTAAATGTCAATCACATTTTGCTGAGAAATATAAGACAACTTGACAAGATCTTCATTACAAATCAGCCTTATCACGTTCGCTTTACCTATGTCTTTGAATTTGGCTTTCTCGAGACCTTGGAATTTGTTTTCAAACTTTTGTTTCGCTAGAATATCAGCGAAATTAATGATTTCGCAGAATATTAATGATTGAACTTTGACACACGAAAAGCTCCACATTATAACACTGAAAAATATGTAGTGCTGCCTTAAAAATAAACTTCATAATTTTGAAAAAGACAAAAGAAATTTTTTTAGAAAATCGTAGTTTTCAGGAATGAATAGAAGTCTCTCAGGAAGATCTAGTTTTCACGAAAGTCTAGTGGGTAAAATTTGTTTGATGTGCTTGGTACTTCGATAATGCTAACAAATTGTTCAAGCTTAGAATTAAAGTGAGATTTGGAATCCTTTAATCGTGCCAGGTTGCGACCCAATTTATCCCACTTGCTAGGCCCTATTTCCTCTTGTAAAAAGGTTTAAGAGGCAAACAAATAAATTTAAGCAATTTGGGGTAAGATCCTTTGTTAAACCAATCTTTGGTTAGAAAAAATAAATGGTAGCACAACAATAACTTAAAGTAATAGAAAAAAACTGTACTCAGTGGGCAGCAGTCAAAGACGAGACCGTACTCAGAAAGGGGGGGGGGGGGTAGGGGGGATTTCAGTATAGAGTTTCTGTGTTTCTAATTAATTGTTTATTGTTTTAGGAAAGCGGCGGCCGTTATCATGAGGACATTTTCGGTATTACTGTTGGTGCACGAAAAACTCACTTGGAATATAAAAGAAAAGCTCGTTTAATGAAGGATAATGCAGTCTGATTCAGTTGTTAGTTAAAAGTGTTCAAACATTTGTTTAATTTAAAGTAATTTGACTGTTGAAAGTGCTAATGTTCACAAAAACATTTGGAATTTATTGGTTTTAACTGTATTATAAATTTGTTATCTTAATAAACATATAAGACTTACAACAATGTGTTCCGAGTTGCTTTTTTTAGTTTTTTTTTTTAATTATATATTTTTCTTATCCGTGGCTGATTTAATAGAATAAATCCGATTTCACTTGCTAAAAATGCTATAATTACTAGATGTAATTTCGATTGTCTTTTGAGTGGCTTCTGTTATTAAGGGACAACTATTGTCTGGTCATAACCGGTTTTAGATATCTTTTGATGGACGATTCTGGTAAAATAAACTTCATATTACATTCAAAATTTAGTTTAGTAATTGGCACTTTTTTTTCGTAAGGAGAATAAAAGTGTACAAGATGTCCAGCTCTGTCCCGTAAATGTTGATTCTGTTTCGGAGCAACGCTGCTTTTTTTTATTTTTTGTGTCTTGTCAGCCTTCTATACCTTGGAAATTGAAAGAGATACAAATTTGACAGTGGATTGTAGAGCCATGGACGATAAAGCCTTAGAGCCCTGACAGAAAAAGAAAATTAAAAAAAAAAAACAATTAGCACAAATATTTTGGCATAGGCTTTTATTAAGCCATCTTTAGTGCGAAAAAGAAGCTACGACCCCAGAGAAAATACTTCTTAACTGAATCACTTAGAATATAACTGGGGGGGGGGGCAAGTGTATTTTCCCATGTCTGGGGGAAGCAAAATTGTCATTTTTAAGTTTCGTCAATGAAAATACTAACGAAGGTGATTTTCAATTAAACATCTCAGAAAAGGATATTATTCACAATCATGAGAGAAGGGCAAAAAAATCTAGGGGGCACAATGCTGTAAAGCGGGGCTGTATGTTTCTCATTACACTCTCAGATTCAAAAAGTTTCTGATCCTCACAAGAGAGTATACCCTAGGTGTTTTCTTTTTTATAGCCTGCTACTAGTGTATGTGACCAGGAGTAGGGTTGCTGAAAAAGTATTTTGATTTGTTCTTAAGAAGGTTTGTTCTTAGCTTTAGTTAACCAGTGGTAATGAATCATGGTCTGCTTGGATAACGGTTTTAGCCACTGAACACCAGAATTATCTTTGAACTTTGAGCTTTTGACTTTATTCAATATAAACACACAAATAAAACACAAACTCCAGGGACTGATCATAATCCCTAGGGCCTAAATGTAGTCCCTGGAGAACTCGAATATTCATACAAATACAACAAATTCACGAACAAACTAACTTTTAAAAAAAAAGGCACTGTACACTACATGAAAAAGAGAGAATCCTCCTAAAAACTATTTATTTGTACTAGTAGAAAGAAGATGTTTCTTATAATTATATTTAAATGACGGAACTGAAACAGAATCTTTTATTTCCAGCGGAATACTGTTCCATAATTTCACTCCAACGTATTTGATAGAAAAAGCTGCTCTTTGCGTGTGACAAATATCCAAGATAAGAGAAAAATGTGTAGATGATGATGTAGGATAAGCATGATAAAATGACGATAAATGAAAAAGGACAAGTTGTGTTGCGGGTGCTAGACTTTGCGGGTGAGGGACTATTCAAGTATTTATACATGAAAACAGCAATTTGGAGCCGACAAATTTGTCTCACTGTTAGCAACTGAGATTTAAGAAAAACTTCTTTAGTATTAAGATTATTAAAATAAATTGACTTTACAGCTCTATTTTGTAAGATTTGAATTCTCTTTAAATTATAAGTTAGGTTAGCGTCTAAAATGAAACCATATATGTTCGGTTAGCGTCTAAACCTCAAAGCGTGTTCTTCAACATGCTGAATCTGAAAGTATAATTTTAATGGAGATTATTCGACCTTTTAAGGTTATTTTAGACTAGGTTACGTGCAAGCACGTAACAATTGTTCAGCATGTTGGTTCAGGTTCAGCATGTTGGAGATCCCTAAAAGGTCATATATTCCTCCTAAATCCATTTTTCAACTTGGAGTGCACATCTTTTTCCCCTTCCACCATTACTTTCGACTTTATGTATATCCCAACACAAACCAATATTATTCAAAGGCTTTATTTTATTAATTCAATACATGTTCTTTTCTTAATATTCCTCCTAAAACCATTTTTCAACTTAAAGTACACGTCTTTTCCCCCTCCCAACATTAATTTTCGACTTTATGTATATCCCAACACAAACCAATATTATTCAAAGGTTTTATTTTATCAATTCAATACATGTTCCTTTCTTAATATTCCTCCTAAAACCATTTTGTTTTTCAACTTGGAGTACACATCTTTTTCCCCTCCCAACATTACTTTTCGACTTTGTGTATATCCCTACACAAACCAATATTATTCAAAGGTTTTATTTTATCAATTCAATACACGTTCCTTTCTTAATATTCCTCCTAAAACCATTTTTCAACTTGGAGTTCACATCTTTTCCCCCTCCCAACATTACTTTTCGACTTTATGTAAATCCCATTTACGCTTGAACAATTATTCGTATCGAGAGAGAGAACATGATGAATTATTTTATGAAACTAATTCAAAAGATGAATCGTACATTGAACCTGTAGCTGACACCCCATTCTTATAATATCCCTACGCTGACTTCCTCTCCCGATAAACTTTTTTCTTTGGCATAGTGACAAACTATCTGCCTTCATTTCAATTAATAACTCTATTTATTTTTTCAAACTCATCTTAAAAATAAAACTTTACCTCAAATGTCCTTCTGAACTCGACCCGCAAAAATAATAAAAAATATGAAAAAATTGGCAAACAAAGTCAAAAAGAAGTTGGAGGGGATCCAGTGCATGCTCATTTCCTCGACCAAAGACAAATTGTATAGATTAAATCGATCTGAAGTATTAGTACTTCCAATGCCAAACATCCCAAATCATGGGTTTCATACAACACACACCTACGAAAGGCTAAGAAACCTAGCTAAAAAAAGTACGAAATTCGGAAATATCTCACAATTAAAATCTTCCAAATTGAATAATGGGATATCTGATTTGCATTTGACAATTAAAAGTTTGTCAGTGGGTACATTGCCTTTCACGTATAGTGCTGTTACACCGAAAAAACTACATATTTCTCCAACTTCCTCTTGTACCGTGGATAGATTCTTCCCTCCTTCATAGAATGGGGGATCACTCTATTATATATAGATAGAGTAGTTTGTTTATAATCCGTAATGTCATACTCCACTTGTCTCTATTGGAAGCATACATATTATAGTTGATGTTTCAGTGATAGCAAGAGACTTCACTATGGTCTGAAGCCAACAATAAGAATGCACATTCAAAAATTACACCGCAAGCTGACTTCTTTAAACCAATGAATTCACAATCTAGAACACCATACATCTTTGAAGTTTCTGTATTATATTGATTCAACTGATAATCAAATTCAATTTATTGACTGAGATACAAAAGCATCAAACATCAAAGTTATAATATGTTGAAACTGCTATCTTAGGTTGAAGTGCAAACAATGTCTCAATGTGGAATTGTGTCATAGCAGATAATGCGTACAGTAATCTGATTTCGACAAAGAAATTACGTAAAATCCAATGCTGAAATTCCAGGGAGTCTGGTGATGTAACACCCGGCAGTAATCTAACTGGTCTAGAAATTGGTCTAGAAAGAGGCGTGTAATCTTGTTCGCACCTGTTGTTCGTCCTGTATAGGATTATGGGTCCCAACTCATGCCCGTTGACCATCTGGATATGGACCATTCTTGCTCCCCCCCCCACACACACAATAAAAAATGCTGGAGATTTGCCCGTGTTGTTCTGTATATGATTACGGCCTTTCTATGCTTTTTTTTCATATTTCAGAAAATGAGCCACGCAAAGCCTCGTTTTCAGGCTAAAAGAATAAAGTGGCAAAGATAATGTAATGTAAAAAGCTAAAGCAACAGAGTGCCAGAGTATATTTCATTTACTTTGAAAACAATATTGAAGTTTTTGCCGTAATATCAGCGTTTTCAGCTAGGAGATCCAATCCTATACTTTGGCTCTAGAACTTACTTTGTAAAACACTTCATTCACTGGGTGGATCCAAGCCCTGCTGGAGCCTGAAAATGAAGAAACAACCAATTTGGGTTCCTAGATTTTTGTAACGAAATCCTATTTCGTATTTTTCCCCGAAAATTTTGAAGACTTATTTCTGAATTTTAGGATTCGAGAGTGGAAGCTGCAATGGGACCCTTGGATGACACTACGGGGTTCTACCGTTAAAGGATTTCTCCCATTTCTAATCTCTAAACTGAACTAAGTAATCTTAATTTGTCGTTTATATTCACTTAAACCCTAAAAGACTTGATTTTCAAATATCAAGACCTAATTTTCCAATCAGGTCTTGACATTGACCTTCAAGAAATGTCAATAATGAATTTAGTTTGCTAGGAAATAGACATTAGAACATCATCATAATCTGAGACGAAAATATGTCCAACGAAACATACACATTAAAGTTTACAAATCTACCTGTTCACTGATTTGCTGGAGTATGTTTTTGTTAGGAAATGTCTGGAATTTTGTTAGGAATGACTGATTAATAAAAAATTGATCAAAAGCATCAGCACGAGATTCGTTTGCTACTGTCTCACCACGCATATTTATTATTTCTTTAGGTATAGCCACCTTCTTCCTTTTTTTTGACATATTATTTCATTAACAACCTCCCATACTTTTCTCAAGTTACTCTTACATTAATTCATTCTCTCCGCATAATACCGCCTTTTTGCATTACGTACTAACCCGCTTAATGTATTTCTGTACTTTTTGTATGTCTCTCTCGCTTCAGGAGTTGTAGATTTACAAGCTTTCAGGTACAGTCTATTTCTCTGTTCGGTAGACTGAACGAAATCTTTTGTCATCCAAGGAGTTTTGGGAACACTTTTGATCCGACTTGCTCGTAGAGGAAAACACCGTTCTGTTAACTGTTTAAGCCAGCTCGTGAGTGTATTTGCAGCCATATCTGCCAAAGACGCATGAGTTACAGCAGACCAGTCATTCGATTTCAGGGTTTCAGTGAAGCAGTCAATGTTTTTTGGGAAAAACTTCGATACGTGAAAACACGATTAGACGCTGACTTAGTGGATTGGCCTGCCCTTGTTGGCACCATTGTGATGACAGGGTGGTGATTGGAAACATCAGATGTTATAATATGCGAGGTAAAAAATGTGTGAGGGTTAAAGGAAAGGAATATATTGTCAATCAGTGTTGCAGTATTTCTAGCTGTACAATACCGTGTTTGGAAAGAATACAGTAGGGAGAAGACCAGATGATATTGTTGTATCAAGGAACGAACGCGAGTTGGCGTCACCGTCAGTCGTCAGCAAGTTGATGTTAAAGTCACCCATAAGACATGTATATTTACCTCGACCACATTCATTAATCTCCGACATAAGCGGCTCAACTTGCGAACAGTAAATGTCACTTGGAAATGGCGGTGGCTTATAAAAAAGGCCCACGAAATCTACTGGAAATGACTTTCCAAGAATTTCAATGACTATTGAGTTGACAGATCGACTACGTTCGACCAGAACATTAAAAATTGATTCCAAGTCATCGCGGCGCTTGTAAAAGATAGATTCATTTACAAATAACGTAATGCCATCGGATCACTTTGTTACGTGCCGTGGACGATGTATGGCGTCAAAACCGAGCAAAGAGTATGGTGACATGTCAAATTGAGAAGATAGCCAAGTTTCAGTTAAACCAACTAAACTAAAAGGATTTTTCTTTTCAGTAGTGAATTTAAGAATATCATCCCATTTTTGTTTAATTCCTTGAACATTATGGCAGAAAAGAATAAACTTACCATTAGTAGAAATTGCAGGAAGTATTTCATTAAGATATTCCTGGGTTTTTGCATATGAGCAGCACGAGGCATTCACCCCCTCTATCACGAGATCAGTAGCTGACTCGTCAAGGCATTCTGGCCGATTAAGAAATGCGGTTTTTAGCAGGGACTATTCAGTTAAGAATGAAAAATCATTCATCGTCGAGATCACCGATGTTTTTTATTTTCATCAAATATACTAAATAATGATAGTGGAGGAAAATAATAATAACAGGAGTGTCCCGGTGTTTGTAGTATTTCGTGATGATGTGTGCTGATGATGACTTGTACCGCCAAAAACGGGCAGCCCTCTCGTGAAAAAAAATTTCTGTTCCTCATCTCCCCCCCCCCTCTTTTTTTGAGTCTGAGAAATCCGACCGTCGATCACAACAAGAAAAGAGGCATAAGCAAGAAATAGAACAGGAAAAGCATAAGCAGGATAAGAAGTAGAAAGAGAAAAAGAAATGAGAAAGAAAAGTAGAAATTGAAAAAGAAATGATAGCACTAAGGTAGAAAAGCAACAATGTTACAAATTAATTACACCTTACACCCATGGATATTATTATCAATACACTTTCTTAGTTTTAAATGCCCCCGATCGAAGTATCAGGATATTTTTTCAAAATGATAATCTCATCCTTATTTGACACTTTACGGTCACTTGTGGGTTTTAACCATAACGTTTCCATCAGTGGTCCAGACATTTTTCAGTCCAAATCCATTTTTTGCGTATGCGAATAACTCACGTTTAGTTTTTGTTAGGCATTCAGTGACAGACATTCTAGACCCTTTGAGTTGCTTCCTATTTTTCTAAACCTGCGACCGAACTCTAAGGTTTGAAAGTGTCACGACAGTCGGTCTTGGCAGATTTGACACTTTGCGTCCTATTCTTCGGGCAGAGACAATATCAGAGGCATCTAAAGGAATGCCCGGAAATTTCTGTTCACATAGTTCCGTAAGTCTGTCTTCTACGTTCTCCTTGATAACAGTGTTCGTTGTGACGTCTTCTTTGAGGCTGAAAGATATCAGTTGGTTACCTAGCGACGCTTGTGCAAGGGTCTCATTGTGATTTTCTATTGTCCCTTTAATTTCACTGACTGACGCTTTCACAGCGTTAGTAGCTAGATCGATACCGGAAACTGACTTCTCAAGGATTTTAAACGCCGGTCAAGTTCACAGAACTTGCCTTTCACCATTTTGTCAAGATCGAGCGACAGACTATCAGAAAGGTCTGGAAATTACATCTTTGAGGATAAAAAATACCCCAGCCCTCAGGGCAAGGGTTGTAAGTTGTGCCCTGGGGACATATCGGCTGTAATAATTAAAAGGGCGACATATGCCATTTTGGTCAAAAATAAGGTATGTATGTGTAGGTGGTAACCGTAGCACGGGGAATCGAATGGTGCAGTCAGAATTGTCTTATCTCGTACCATTATGAAGATAAAAAATGAGACATACACCACTTTTGACCTACCTCACATCCGACAACTGTGATAATTAAAATGGCAACATGTGCCATTTTGATCGAAAATGACTTATGTATGTGTCATGGGTAAACTTAGCACAAGAAATCGTATGGTGCAGTCAGACTTGCCCTATTTCTTACCGTTACGAAGATAAATAAGAGACATGCGCCACTTTTGGACCCGGACAAACTTTGAAGACTAAAAAATGACATGCACCACGGAAAAACATTTTTCTGTGTTTTGGCTCTCCTGAAAAGTTACAAAAATGGCGTATGTCGCCCTTTTAATTATCACAGCCGATATAGGGTTTATATAGAAAGTGTGGTCATATAAACTTCAAAGGGGGCTCATTGGATTGGTAATCACACGCTCTAGTGCTCTTTTTAAGAGTCAAAGTAATCAGATGGCAGCTACCCTCTCACCCCTACACACACTTCATATTGTCCCGAAATGTGCCAAATAGAAATTTTGAGATAGCCATTGTATTCAAAATAGTCTAAATATCGAACAACAAGGCTTTTGGGGTTGAAACAAACTCCAGAGATTAGGGGCAAGGGTTCTAAGTTATGCCCAGGGGGGTATTAAAGGTTTTTATGGAAGGGATGGCTGTTTAATTTCAGAAGAGGCTCAGTCTTTCTCCCTGAAAAAGACTATGTCAATATTAAAACGAACATAAATTAATCAAAAAACTTTTTGTACAAACTAGGTTTCTCAAAAAAAAGAAAAGAACTCCATTAAACCAAATATGAACAAAAATAGCATTAAATAATCTACCAAACATGCAACTACCACAAATCAGTATCAATAAATAAGTGAAACCCAAAAAAATAGAAATTAAAATAAGTCAAACTCAACACGAGTAGAAATTAATCTGAGTAGGGTTCTAAACCCTATACTACTACTACTACTACTACTACTACTACTAACAACTCACCGCAGCACCAAGCCGCCTGAGGCCAACGCAGCTAAGCACGCTCCTCCTCAATCCCAATCTAATTAAAGCCTCTCTTTTTACACCTGCCCACGAAGTTCCCATTCCCTTTAAATCTTTCTTTATGACGTCCTCCCATCCCAGACGAGGACGACCTGCTTTCCGTTTAGCCCTAAACGGTTGGTCGAAAAGAACAGTCTTCGGCAATCTGTCATCCTTGATCCGCACACCGTGATCTAGCCACCTCAACCTTTCTTTCATTATAGCCCTAGAGAGCGGTACTGAACCAAATCTTTCGTATAGCCTATTGTTTGAAATACGGTCAGTCAGCCGGGTACCCAGAACAATCCTTAAGCAATTTCTTTGGAAAACATCTAGCAAATCTTCATCCGCTTTTCTGGGCACCCATGCTGACCATTGTCCATTGTCATCACTGTATCTTCTAATATTCTAATCTTGGTTTGCAGACTTATCTTCCTATCCTTCCAAACTTTTTTTAACTGTGAAAAAAACACCTGAGCCTTGGCTATTCTACTTTTAACATCTTCACTGCTCCCACCATCTTTACTAATAATACTACCAAGGTAAGTGAAGCTGCCCACCTGATCAATCTTTTCATTACCCAACGTCACCTTTTCATCTTCACTTATTCCTAGCCTTAGTGACTTAGTCTTCTTAATATTAATTTTCAAACCTATTCTAGCACACTGAACCCGCAAAGCCTCTAAAATTTCATTCATTTTGCTCACACTTTAATCTAGAATGCTTAAATCATTAGCATAATCTAAGTCCAGGAGACTTTTTCCTCCCCATTTGATTCCGTGGTTTCCCATTGCCTTTCCTGTGCTCCTTAAGACAAAGTCCATCAAAATAACCCATATAAAGGGGGATAGAACACAACCCTGCTTAACTCCTGATTTAATATAAAACCAGCTGCTAACCTCATTTCCTACCTTAACTGCAGCAGTGTTATTCTCCTACATAGCACTAATCACTTTAATGTATTTGTCTGGTATACCATACAAGGATAAAACCTTTACTAAAGCTCTTCTATCAACAGAATCGAAAGCTTGCTCTTTAATCTTTAAAACTGAGGACCAAAAGTGTTTGACAACTCAGGCACTTCTCAATTATTAGCCTAAGAGTGAAAATTGGTCGACACATCCTCTACCTTTTCTAAAACCACACTATTCTTCTCTTAAAACTTTGTCTGCGGCATCTCTCAGTCTAAAATGTATCATATTACTAAGTAATTTACTACCTACAGAGACCAGACTAATGCCTCGATAATTACCACGCTCGCTTTCATCACCTTTCTTATAAAGTGGCTTAATTAAGGTTTTCCTAAAATCATTAGATACTTCCCCTTTTTCAAAAATCATGTTAATAATCTTCAGTAAGTTATTTCTAACCTCAGAGCCACTATATTTAAGAAACTCATTTACCACCCTATCAGCACCTAGACCCTTATTATTTTTTAATCCTTTCAGTACTGTCGCTAATTTTTCCTCACAAAACAAAACTTCCTTCACATCCAAGGTATCACAAACTTTTTCATTTTCCTCTATGTCTTTCCCTGCAACTCTCTCAGTTAAGTAAATTATCAAAATGTTCGGCCCATCTCTCTTTAGTTCTTTCCTTATCGCTAATTGTGGCCCCATTTCTGTTTTAACTGGGCCAAGTCCGGATTGACTACTCCCTCTCAATTTATTAACATGCCAGTACAATATTTTACTATTATGCCGTCTAGCTGCATCTTCCAGATCCTCGGCAATTTTATCCATTGCCTCCACTTCACACCTCCTTAGTTCATATTTTAAAGTTTTCTCCACTTTCTTAACATTCCTTTTTTTTCATATGATCTATCACTCAGATAATTATTGTACAAGTCCTTTCTCCTTTCTATTAAACATAAATCTTTTTCACTATTATTCTTAGCTGCAGTTCTAGCTTTCTTCCCTAAGACACCTTCAGCAACTTCACAACATATTTTTCTACAATTATTCCAACCATCTTCCACATTATCAAGTTTTAAACTCTCAAGTTTAGTATTCAACTGTTCCTGGAAAGTTTCTCTCAAATTCTCATCCTGGAGTCTACCAACATCATAACTTCCCGGGAGGTAGTTACCCTTCCGATATTTCAGCTTTAAATTAACCCTTGACACTACTAGATGGTGATCTTTACTTTTAACATCAATAACAGCACTTCTAAATACCCTAGTATCTTGTATTGATCCTGCCAGTCTTCGATTTCCTATAACATAATCAATAAGGTTTGCTGTCTTACCATCACATGAATACCATGTTAACTTATGAGCCATTTTATGACCAAACACCGTATTGGTTATAACTAGATTGTTATCCCTACAAAATTGCAAAAGTCTGTATCCATTACTGTTTTCTTTTCCTACACCAAATTTACCTAGGCTAGGATACTACCTATCCCTATTTTTACCGACCTGGGCGTTAAAATCTCCAAGTAAAAACATCATATTTCTACCTGGGACCCTGTCTATTTGCTCCTGTAACTGTAAGAAAAATTCATCTGAGTCACTAGTATCTCCGTCAGTCGGTTCTATAGGGGAATATACTACTATAAATGATACCCTGAACTTTTTAGTCATAAAATGAGCAATTAGTATCCTATTATTAATACCTTCCCAACCTAAACAAGACTTAGCAGCTTCCTTTTTCATCACGAGCCCTACTCCTTGTCTATGTACCTGCCTGAGTAAACAAATTCTGTATCACCTAGTTTCATGCTTCCTACCCCTGGGATATGAGTTTCTGGAACTCCTAATAAGTCCAGTTTGAACCATCTGAATTCGTCAGTCAAAATGTCGGTACGATGGTCATTTTTTGACGTCGTAACATTCCAAGTTCCAATTTTAATGTTCTTTAAATCATTGAAATTATTTTCACATCAGGAAAAGCAATGATCCCGGATACCAGTGCAGGACGGGGATCACATATCTTCTCAAGTCTACACCGAAGTGCTTAAGCCGGCTTAGAACCGGACAGCAAGAAGTCCCTGGGACCTCCATGAATGGAGGCTTTGTGCATTTCTGGGCCCATCTTTGTCACAACATGGTTTTCAGCACTTGGCGATGCTCTTCTATCAACAAGAGTTGAAATCCTGCATAGACAATCTCAAGCCTATTATCTCCGACTCATTATATATTCATGCCTACAAATATTATGTTACTACGGGGAGGCAGTCCATAATAGATAAATTAGCTAGAAAGAGGTTTTTCAGACCGAAGACGCCCGTCAAAACATACCCTATGCTTTCTAAAATCCAGAATATAATTTGTACTTTACTGAAAAAAATTTTCTTAAATGTTTTCACTTATAACTTTAAGAAAACAAAAATTAATTAAGATTTTAATGAACAAATATCAGTATATGCATATTAAACTGACAATGCACATTTTTTTCAGTAAATTCATTTGAATTTTTGTTGCCATTTTTGTTGTTGTTGCCTTTGCAATCTTTGTCAAAGACGTCGAAGGCATCTTTGATTTCTTTTTCAGCGTCAATGTCGTTGACGCTCTTAGCCATCGCAATCACAAATTCAGGAAACTCGATCGTGTCGTTTCCTAAAAATAGTTTCTTTTATAGCTTTGTATAGCGTGTAACAAATATGTTTTCCTATTGGGATTTTGAAAAACCCTCTAAAGCTGTTACGTGACTTTTTTGTGTCAAATCAATTTGGCAACTCCATATGATCGATCAATATGTTTAATCAGTAATTTAGTAGGTTGTCTACCTAAGAATCCAGTAGGATGTCCGTAAAAATAGCAACAGCTTGTAGTTTTTTAAAATACGTTAAAAGTTTTATTTTCTCGCTTTCAGGAATGGTTGAAAACTGCTTTTGATATCCAAAACACTTGCAATTTTTAAAGACTACGAAACAAACATTTTCGCTAAAAAAAAAAAAAGGTAGTTTTCGCAGGAGAAACCCCAAGTACATTAATTGGACAACAAGAAACACTGTTTCTGCCTCAAGAAAGTTTCCACTTGCTTTTAAACCAAATTTGAATGCTAATCTAGATGTCATATTTCTATTGTGATAGTTTTTGCATTTTTTTTTTATGTTTGTTGTTGTTGTTCTTTTTGGAAAATTGGACTTTTCCTTATTTTTCAAGGGGTTAACTTGAATTGTATTGGACAGATTTCTAACGCGGTCCCGCATAATTATTGCATTACAAGTTTTGTTTTACTCTCTTCAGTTGAATTGTTGGTACTCAATACTGTGAAAGACGAGAAAACTGTGATTACATATTCAGATTGAAAGTAAATAGTTTTTCCCTCACAATAAGAGTTGCTGTAAACACAAGTCTATTCTTCAAGGCTCAAAAGAATTCCTACCCTATGGTAGGACAATGTTTAGATCTTCCAGTATGGGAAGGGAGTTCAATTCTTACCGCCGCAAGGTTGGGCAGCAGCAGGCCTGGAATTTGCCCTGCAAAGAAGACCCAGCAACTGAAGCGTTGATTTGAGGCCCTATGCACCATCAATGATTGTGGAGAATGTTTATCATTAAAAAAAATAGAACCCCTGCATATTAAAAAGAAAAAACTTCAAAGAGCGAACATGTTTAATTAATTTAACTTGCCAAAAGAGAAGTAAAAAGCTACATTTATTCCGATTCACTGTACAAGATTGATCTTGGAAGACGTCAACTTAAGAAAGGCGCTGATTCAGTTTCATCATTCTGGAAAAATCTGGAAAAAGAGAAATTATCGGTACAAGAAAAATGAAATATTACAAAAGATTTTTGAATAAAGATTAATTCTAATAACAATAAGAAAACGTGCTTAAACTTTTTCACACCCATTTGTAACCGGATTTTGAGCCAAGGAGACATGCAGAACCTCCGAATCCTGCAATACCTGCTTATTATATCCTTCTTTTCATGTGTCTCGCACCTCTAGACTCGCAAACCCAATCATTGTACTATGGCAGTCGGGGATCTTGTGAACTCTTTTAAGCCTGTAGGGTCTAATTTGTGGTATAACCAAGCGTTAGCACTGATTGGAACACAGCGCTGTACCTAAGAGAATCCGTAACTCACCCTCCCTTCTCACCGAAGATAAAGAGAAAATCCTACGCTGTAACCAAGTTGAATATGTTTCGGCGGGGGGGGGGGGGTAATATTGGCAAAATTGAAATTGGGTAATAAGCGATAGACAAATAGACGATAGCGATATACGATAGCCCCTTGCACATACAGAAAAACAGAGTATACAATATTTCGTCATATAATTCTTGAGTTTAGGAGAATTTCTCGAACAGTTCGTAGTAACGAACTGCTAGTAAGGAGCACTGTACAAATATTCGTTTTTCACATATGTTAATGATATTGGTTTGATTTTTATTGTCTGTAGTACTGAGTATCTCATGAAGGAGATAATTAAATACTAGTTTTTAAACATTTTTTCGTTACCGAGAAGGAAAACGTCTTGACGCTCCATGGCGCAAGATTACTATCTAAAACCACAGATTATTGTGAAACATAATAGATAATCTGTGCTAAAACTATTAGGTTGCCCCTTTATGGTAAAACGTTTTGTCGCAAATTCCGAATAGTCCTGCCACTTCGTGGATCCCTCTCCTACTATTTATGAAATTCTGGCTATTTCCCTGTTGCAGCGTTGATCAGAAGTTAGCACTGGAAGTTTCCGCATTTGCTAAAATTTAATAAAACCGCCCTTTTAGAAATCCTAGATCCACCGCTCAGTCAAGTCATAAGTCATACCTGTGAGATTGGAAATTAGCGAACCATTTTGCCGGCTCTCCTTCTTTCTTTCTCCTTCCGCAATGATAAATAATACAGGTTCGCACCATATTTCACATTTGATCAAGGAACTGAGAAATATACAATGGATTGCTTAAACCAATTAAATTGGAGGAGATTTTAAGCGCGCTGAGACTCTAGGTGACAGATTATTTTTAGGATGATTGTACTGTCTAGATATCTCTATAGTGGCAAGGAGCGACACGGCTCAATAGTAACTGAAACTGTAAAAACGGAATTTTTATATCAATAAATATATCAAAAGAATCGAATTATTATCCTGATTCCAAATATATGAGATTCACTGAGCTTAGTGTTACCCATAAAAAGGCTACGTACCTCAGGAAATTTGCCCGATTTTCAGAAAAGGGGAAAAATATCCTTTGAAAGTCAAGGAATCCTAATGAAAACCACACCCTCAGATTCAGCATATCAGAGAAACCTACTGTAGAGGTTCCAAGCTCCTGTCTGCAAAATTGTGGAATTTTTTTTTTCAGAAGACGGATTAATGATGCGTGTTTATTTGTTGATCTTTTTTTCTTTTCCCCAGGGGTGATCGTATCGAACCAATGCTCCTAGAACATTGGATCTTTGATCTAAGTAAGTCGATTTGTCGGTCTACCTTCGAAGATAATTAACTTAGTCTCAGTGAAGTAAACTACTATACAGGTATATCTTAATTATTAAATATGAAACAGTTCGTGGTAGCAAACTGTAAGTAAGGAGCGACCCGGCTCGATAGAAACCAGAACTATAAAAAACGGAATTTTGATATTAATAGATAAATCAAAAGAATCAAATTTTTATGCTGATTTTAAACATACAAGTTTCATCAAGTTTACTCTTACCCATAAAAAGTTAAGCGCCTGCGAAAATTTCCCTTATTTTCGAAAAAGGGGAAAACACCCCCTAAGCGTTATAGGACTTTAATGAAAATCACACCATCAGATTCAGCTTATCAAAGAACCCTACTATAGAAGTTTCAAGCTCCTATCTGCAAAAATGTGAAATTTTGTGTTTTTTTGCCAGAAGAAAGATCACGGATGCGTGTTTATTATCATTATTTATTTTTTTTTTGTCTTTTTCCAGGGGTGATCGTATCGATCCAGTAGTCCTAGAATATCGTGAGCGGGCTCATACGAACGGAAATTAAAAGTTCTAGTGCCCTTTATAAGTGACCAAAACAATGGAGGGCAACCCCTCTCACGCTCATTTTTTTCCCAAAGTCACCCGATAAAAATTTTGAATTAGCCATTTTGTTCAGCATGGTCGAAAAATACAATAACTATGTCTTTGAGGATGAATTAATCCCCCCAGTCCCCGAGGGTAGGTCTGCAAGTTATGAACTTTGCCCAATGTTTACACATAGTATTGGTTATTGGGAAGTATACATAAGTTTTCAGGGGTATTTTTTCTGGTAGTTGGGGGGGGGGGGTATATGGGAGGATATTTCCATTGGGGAAGGGACATTGCTATGAAGGGGGTGCCTGATTTCCCAGCATTATTCAAAAAAGGATCCGAAATTAAATAAAAAAAAAAACAATTTTTTCAACTGAAAGTAAGGAGCAACATCAAAACGTAAAACGAACAGAAATTATTGCGTATATGATTGGGTTCGCCCCCTAGTCATTACTTCGCTCTTTAAACTAAAGTTTTTTTGTACTTTCATCAGAGCTATTTATTCTAATTAATGGCCTTTGTGATTAAGTGGTTATTCCTAAAGAATTAGAACAAAATTCGGACTTTAGCGTAAAGAGCGAGGTATTAACAAGGCGGCAAACCCCCTAATATACGTAATAAAAATATACGAATACAGAAATTCGTTACATAAGTTAATTCGTAAGTCATGTCAGATCAAAATTTCGAGAAAGCCATTTAGCAAAAAAAAAAAAGTAAAACTAATACGCAAATTTCGTTTTAAATTATTCACGTACGATGAGCCAAAATCAAAGCTATATTAATTCAAAAACGTTCAGAAATTAAACAAAAAAAAAAATTTTCTAACTGAAAGTAAGGAGCGACATTAAAACTTAAAACGGACAGAAATTATTCCGTATATGAAAGGAACTGTCCTCTCCTCAACGCCTCACTCTTTATGCTAATGTTTGACTCTGTCTCATATCTTTATTTTTTTAAACAATAAAAGACTTTAGTGTAAAGAGCGAGGCGTTGAGGAGGGGACAGCCCCTTTCAATTACGGAATAATCTTTGTTCGTTTAAGTTTAAGTTCATCAAGAGAGACGAACCTTACCCAGTATACGCCCAGCAAAACAATAATTCCAAAAAAATATTCACAAAACCGACGTGTCAATACCCAACCCCCACCCCAAACCAACACGGAAATTACTAAAACAATAAAAAAAACAATAGGGGACTCGATACCTTAAAATGATCACCCCATCTCGTCCATTGTCAACTTTTCTGGTTTGTGTGGCAAAACTATTTCAAATTGATTAGAAGGTCTTGCAATAAATTGCAGAGCTTGGTTAAGACACTCCGAATAAACGACAGAAAACTGAAATCCGGCACCTAATTTCCCAGAAATCACAGACAAATATATATATATATATATATATATATATATATATATATATATATATATATATATATATATATATATATATATATATATATATATATATATATATATATATATATATATATATATATATATATATATATATATATATATATATATATATATATATATATATATGCGTGGCCTCGTTTTGCCACGCAGTCAACTGCTGTCAGTCGCGTCTTGGGTAGATACAATTATACAAGATGGCATTTAAATATACATAACCAACTTTGAGGTATAGATTATGGATCATTAAGACGCCAACAAAAGTTGCCTTTTTAACCGATATGTGTTCCAGGTTTAAGCCACGAGAAAGGAAAATTTTCGGAGGTAGAGAATATATATATTTAAATACATTTATACACTGCAGATGTTTCGAATATGTTCCATTCGAAAATTTATATAATTTCCATTTTCTTCTGTTCTGGCTGTACTTGGTACATCCGAGGCTCAGAAACTTTTTTTTGCGAACCCAATCATGGAGATTAACGACTTATTAGGGTATTGACAGCACGTCTCTGGCCCCAAGATAGTTGTAGCCTATACGTTATCATTAAAAATAACGTGTAGTTTTGGAAATTTATCTAAAATCTTTTGAAAAAGGAAGAAAAACCTGTATAAATAAAATTATAATTTGCACATTAATGAGAGCGAGTACGATCACTATTTTAAAACAACTATCTGTATAATAGCTGACCGATATATTTAAAAAATAATTTCAACTCTAAAAATGACAGAATATCAATCTTATGGTTTTCAATTTTATTTTTAGGTGAGCCAAATATCTTAATAGATCAATAAATAGATTTGTTCACGCGAAAGCCCTATTGGGCCATGATGAAACACTACAAACAAGTAAAAAAAAATACAACCTCAAAACACAAACTGGCAAAACGCTAAAGCTGATTATTCAAGAAAATTTTCCCGATACTTTCTTTATGCCTACCTGGACGATCCTTCCAATATTTTTTATAGCCAAGTAACACCTACTCTTCAAAATTTCAAAAATACAATTTCTCTCCCCTCCCCCCCCCCAACCTCCATATTAAAAATTGTCACCCGCAAATCCCTCAATTCCTTACATTCCCCTAAAAAAACGATACAAAGACTCATCCATCTCTACACACATTGAGCAACTGTGAGGACTATCCTTAATCTAGCCCTCCCTAGATATTTCCTTCGTTCTCCAAGAGGCATATAATTAATTAAGATGTCTGATTGCGTTTTCCAGATCTTGATTAATCCTATCTATAGCATCCATTGTGTGTCACCTAAGCTCATACTTTAAGGCTTTCCCTGCCTCCTTTCCCCTTCTTATTCTTATATAACATCTATAACTCAGAGACCTCTTGCAAAAAACCATTCTATCTACTAACAAGCAAGTATTGCTAGCAACTTTTCAAGTTTTTCTCCCTAAGCAAACAATTTATCTCAAATTTTCCTCCTGAGGTTTAGCAACACCACAAATACTCGATTGGCACTTAGCCTCCCTAATAGCCTGTTTTAATAAGAAATCCTCGTTTCAGTTGATTCCTCACTCGCTATGTTTTATTAAGGAATGGTGTTAACTTTGATTGCCAAAAAACAAATAGGCAAGCATTTCTTGTATTATTAAGGAATAATTCCTTCCCTGCCTAACTAAGCTGAGGAATGATAAATTGAAACTAAGTTGAGGAATGATAAAAAAAAAAAACTTTAAAGAAAGTGATAAATGAGCTAGAATGAGACTTTATGCAAGCACCATTTTAACTAAAGGGCTGCATTAGGATTAACACCACGTTGTTTATAACTAACTAGATTATTCCACCTATAAAATTGTAGTAGTCTATTGCCATTACTATTTTCTTTCCTAGCACCAAATCGGTGTAAGGTAGGATACCATAATTCCCTCTTTGTACTAGCCTGGGTATTAAGGTCCCTTAATATTATCAATACCGTGTTGTTGCCAGGAAATTCTTCATTGGTTCCTGTGGCTGTAAGTGTACTGGGATTTAAGGTTAAAATTATGGGACAAGGCAGTATCTGTCATAAATACAAATGAAAGTCTCTCAACATACGATCAAACCTTTTGTTGGTGTCTCTTGGCCTCTTCTCCGTTCAACAGATACACCTTGGGCCCTACCTCTGTGCTTCATTTTTAACGGTACACAGAACTATTTTACGAGATTCCTTATTCAATTCTAAAGACAAAGAATAGTAAAGGATCAAAATTTTTATCAGATGAAGTACACAAATTTTACGACGTATTCTGGCAAGAATGAACACACTACTACAAAATCCAAAAATCCCTCTCCCAGGCTCAGGAGCGAATCTAAAGGCTATGTTGGTCCATACGCGTATCAAACATTATACATGGCTATTCCCAAGCAATTGATATTATACATCTAGACCCAAGCATAACTGAACATGTAGCTATCCAATGGATAAAGCTGCAGATATTGCGGATTTTTTCCCTTTTAAATTCAAAAGACAATATTGCCCCAAATCAGTTGGCTTCAGATGAAATAATGGTAAGCCTAAGCATAATTGCCTAATTTTAATTTTGATTCTACTTTAAGGTATCAAGAGTCAAAACCATCATCTATCGACAATTCAGGTAAACAAACACTAGCTTAATAATATAGGCCGTCAAATTCCAATGGTGTTAATTTTCAAAACAGTCTAAACCCTTACTTTGCACATCTGAAAGAATATTTTGATTAACCTTTTATTCATTATTGATATGTTAAATGTAATATATTGATGATCTTTTTTTATAACCAAAATGTTTTAATAGGTATGCACAAACGTTTTGTTTAAAAAAGACAACAGCCTACATTTCATTAAAAAAAAAAAAATATATATATATATATATGGCCTGGATACATAGACGTCTCTTTTGAAAATAATATTTGGACACTGGATCCAAAGATTCATATAGTAATTTTTACACCAGCATTATCAATTAAGATTTTCAAACACAAAGAAAAGCGTCAGAGCGAAAAAAGCTAGACGACATTTCGGAAATCTCTCTTGTTCTGGATGCCAGTTATATACAACAGCCATCTACATATTATTTCCCTAGCTAAAACAATCTTTGTAAACCCACTTTCGAATGAAACGACACAAGTTCTTAAGCATTTGGGTAAAACCCATTTCTAAGCAATATAAAAAAATGGTACCAAAGCTCAATTTATATACCAGACAGGTACAATTGTGACGCCCCTGGGAGTAAATGTTAACAGGCGCCACTTTCAACAATGTTGGGAGATACGGTAGAGAAATACACACACACTTGAGAATTAGTAAAGCCGCCATCACATGTGTATCTAGCTAAAATCCCATGTCTAGACACGTGTCTGGCAAGAAATAAAAGTTTGGGCAACTACCGTTCACAAGTAAAATTTGGTGCTTTGCTAAACAATTTACAGCCAAGCATCCAGTTCTAGACTTTAGGACTCCAAGTCTGGGATTTTCGACTACAGACAATGAAAATGCGTCAAGTTCACTATTTTCATCATCTATGTTTACATTTTTAAATTGAAATTTAATTTTTGCTTATTCATTAATCTTTTTTTTTCATTTTAAGCAAATATGCAACATCAGACATAATATTGAAGAACGCTAAAGCAATTGTTTAGCTGGTCTCATCCAATATCTTAGTGACAATAAAAATAGGAAAAGTTGAAAGTTTTGCCAGCATAAGCTGTCTTGCTTGGTAAAAAATGACGACTGTAATCCATTTGAAACTAAATTTTTTAGTTTAAGTTAAGCACTGAATTTCACATATGAACGGTAGTTGCCAAGACTTTGATTTCTGGTCAGACACCTGTCTAGACATGGGATTCTAGCTAGACCCGGATATGAACGCCGCTTAGTGAAAAGTTCTAGTTTCGAATTAAAGTAAGATGTTTATGTGTATTAAAATAAAAGTTAATAAGCTGAATTTTTGCATCTATCTAAAACGTTTAGACCAATAGCCAAGTATAAAAAGGAAAAAAAAAAAAATACCTTTATAGTTTACAACACCGTCACCATCGAAATCAGCTTGTTTAAGCATCTCGGCTGTATCTTCATCAGAGAATGTTTCACCTAAATTAACGGAAACATATCGAAGTTCTTCGACACTAATACGCCCGTTGCCGTCTTTGTCAAAAAACGTCGAAGGCTCTTTGATTTCTTTTTCAGCATCAATGTCGTTGACATTCTTAGCCATCGCAATCACAAATTCAGAAAACTCGATCGTGCCGTTTCCTAAAAATAGTTTCTTTTATAAGTTTCTATTGCGAGTAACATAAATGTTTCCCAATTGGGATTTTACAAAATCCTCTAAAGTTGTTACGTAACTTTTTTGTGTCAACTCAATTTGTCAACTCCATATGATCCATCAGTTTTTTTAATCAGTAATCCAGTAAGATATCTATCTTGGCCCGTAAAATATCAAAGGCTTGTAGTTTTTCAAAATACGTTAAAACTCTTCTTTTCTCGCTTTTAGGAATGGTTGAAAACTGCTTTTGATATCCAAAACACTTGCAATTTTTAAAGACTACGAAACAAACATTTTCGCTAAAAAAAAAAAAAAGGTAGCTTTGCAGGAGAAACCCTGCGACACTAGTCATTAGCTTTATATTGCTATAAAGACACTAATGACACTGCTATAAAGACATTGCTATATTGCTATATTGCTATAAAGACAGCTAATGACACTAGTCATTAGCTTTATATTAGCTTTAATATTGCAACACTAGTCATTAGCTTTATGCACGGATCCTACTTCCGAAAGTGAACAAATGTACCCATTCTTGACGTGACGGATGAGGTTCAGTATCTAGACGTCCAGTAGGTCTCTCTAGGATATTCAGCGCAAGAGGAACTGGTGCTTGTGTGTTAAAGGAAACACAACCAAGAAGTGAAGTTAGGTTACCAAACATGTTAGGTTACCAAACCAAAACATTACGATAATATAATGCTATAGAAACAAAATTATGGAAACTACGACAAAGTATTATGGAAAGCAGACCGCGCAGAACACATCTAATACCGCGCTGATATATAAACGTATCAGTCTTGTTTTTTTTTCAGTTCCTTTGGTAAAAACGAAAAGACGATAAAAAAAAGAACATGTCTACGGTCCTTCATAAACCTGGTTCCAATACTTGTGAAACGTTTGGAACAAGAAAATTATGTTTTTGCGGTTTGTCTCACCAAATGACAAACCATGCCATGTCTCTTTCGCATTTGCAACTTCCAATGTTATAACTTCCAACCATGTTACACATATTTTACCCTCAATATAACTGGTTCCATGATTGTAAACGTATCTCCCTTTTGTTCTTTCCATCAACCTCAGTTTAGAATAAATGGAATTTTGCACTCTAAGTCCTTCATTCAATTTCATTTAAAAATGCCTAAACTAAACTTTTCAATTATAGAAAATAAGCCTAAATAAAATCATGAATGCAGGCAATACTGATGTTGTTGCCAAGATTTTGCACAAACTAAAAGAAAAAAACAAATGAATTAAGGGTTGATGATAATATTCTGGAAATTGGACTAGATAAATTAATTTTTAAGAAAATGAGCTGAATACAGGAGAGGAAGATGAAAATCAAGATTCTGGTGAAAATTTTAAGTTCTAAAGCAAACGACAGAGAGAAAAATATTAAGAAAAGAGCAAAGATTAAACAAAAAAACTATAATACTAATGCATTAGCCTATATTTGTAGTGAATTTATTAGTGCTTTAACAGGAAAACTAAAATTGTAAATTTGTTCTCTTTAAATGCAAAGTTGATTATGAACTTCATTCCCAAACACATCTATTACCCTAATTGCATAACACATTAACGGGACCTATGTGTACCTGACAAAATAATTGACCCCAGATCCCATAATAAAAATTGTACTACAGCCTACGTTGGATTACGTGACTTAGGTAGCCTAGACATACCTTTTGCATATGTATACGTATCCCGTCATTATGGAACCATACAAATATGTAACTTATTTTAAGAGTAAATATGTAACTTATCATACTTATTAAACTCATAAAATTTTAAGAGTTTCAAAAAAGTAGGGAGACAGCCTTGACAGTAGGGAGTGCGAGGTTATTTCACAATACATAGGTAAAAACATAAGTTATCAGCCCATGCTGCAATTTTATTTTGAACAATTCTTTTTCAAGCAATTTTCATGTCACTTACTTACCACCTGGTAGAGGTGGTTTGACTGGTAGAGATTTTGCTCCTGGTCCTTAACTTCTAAAAGACACAAGATTAAAAACTGGGCTTTCAAATTGTTTGCTATAGGTTTTAACTAAAATTTATGCATTACAAGTCTTTCAAAGATATCTTTCAGAAGAAGTTAAAATATCTATCTTAAAAAACAAAATCACCACTAAGAAAAATCACAATACTACTACTATTACTACTACCATTAACACTCACTGCAGCACCAGGCCGCATGAGGCTAACATAGCAAAGAATTTGGGGAAAAGGGGAAGATTGAGAAAAAGAATAAAAATTTCTCACCGTCAGCATCTACTTCTTTTATTATGGCTAAGATTTCAGCATCCGTGGGGTTTTGTCCAAGACACTTCATGACTGCTGTTAATTCTGAGGTGGTAATGTGACCATCTCCATCCTGATCGAAAAGGGCAAATGATGCTCTCAAATCTTCCATTTGCACATCAGTAAATTGAGAAGCCTGAACACAAAAAAACGTATATGAGCAGGATATATACTATCGTCTGCTCTGCGACTTGTTCTAAAATGTCATGAAAAAGCCCAAATAACTTACGCTAGAACAGCTAAGTTGGTGCTTTAAAATTTTTAATGCAGCCTAGGTAGACTTTATTTCTAGGTAGATGGTAATTTATAGGTTTTAAAATACAATACAAGTCTTGACCTTCAAACAAAAATTTCAGGTTATTATAGGAAAAAACTCGGTGAATTGAAACTCAGTGCTTTATAAAAATGCTGTAATCTCGTAACGGTGTAATGTGGTAATAACGTCTTAACACAAAAGTGAATTGATGTACTCAATCACAGGTAATAGTAAACAATATACAATTGATAATGAGAAGGCTGATGGTGAACGAAGTAAAAACTGAAAAGTTACATTTAATATGAAAATAGTTGAAAGCTCAAAGAAAATATTACAATAAAGGCAAATATGATTGATTATTGGATTATATGGATATTTCGGTGTCAAAGTGAACTTACTCCATTTTCTACTTTTCCCAAGAATAAACACCCCAGTTTGGCTTAAATTAGTCTTACATATAAATTGATTATACATATAAATTGGCCTTACAATGACCAATAGAACATTGCATTACAATAACCATCGCAAAATTAGTCTTGTATATGTCAACTGAGCTTACACACATATAACCGAAAGTACGACGTTCAATTCTACTCGCTTCCACTCAGGCCCTTGTCTTGAAAAAAAAACCTCTTTCTGGACTGGGTCCACTATATTATTGAAGCTCTACAAACACGCACTTTATTTTTATTCGTCAATGATCATTTTATTGGTTATTTTTCATAAGTATGTGACTATTCAGTTCTGGCCTGCTATTAGTAGCCTATATGCAAAAACCTGAAATTTCAGAAATTGTCTCAGACGTTTTTCTTTACAGCCTTGGACACATTTTGGTAGTAATATAAGATCAAAGTTGTTTAGGTTGGTTGGGAACTAAAAATAGTGAGCCTTTGATGCGCAACCAGGTGGGAGTGAACATTCACTGTGCCAGCCCGAGGGGGAATTCGAGAGGCTGAAATCCCAATGGCAAGAAATACAAAATACATGGCATATACACTGAGTTTTGGAAATTTGGAGGTAGTCATATTATGAAAACTCGCTATGAACACTTCGCAGTAGAAATACTTTTTTTTTCTACTGTCTCGCCCATGCCGTCTTAATCGTCTTTAGTTAAACTATTTTTGAAGTATAAAATTACACTTGGTAAACACTTTTACATTATGTAAGCTAGCCGTCCATGAGCATACCCTCCCCTCGATTAGTTCTTACTCAAATACAAAGAAAAATGTAATCTATAGGCTAAATAGAATTTTAATTGGAAATTTTTCAAAATTTTAATTGGAAATATTTTGGAGATGGTCGAATCTCCATCAGTTATTATGAACTGGCTACTAGGAAAAAATTTTGAGGGGAGGAATTTGATATCCCCTCTCTAGTTACAACCAAAAACTATTCATAAGACAACAAAGAAAACAACAAACTTTCCAAAAATCAATGGATTTTCAAAATTATATCCATTTCCTGAGTCTATATAGCTAATTTAAACAAAGCTAGGTGGCTCCTAGCCTAAACATAATATCGTTAATTGATAAACCTAAAATAAGCTAAATCAGTTAGGTTAATTGCAGACAAAGTGCGTAAATTGGGAAACACATACCATTTCAATCGAAAAACTAAAAAGCTAACTTGTGTCCAACCAATTTAGCGTTGCGTTCAAGACTGGTCTTTTTCAGGCTCTAAACTTGGCGTTTTATGTCTAATCGCTGTGGAATTTTGGAGTTTTGTTTAAGAACCTACAGCTGATTGGCTGACGTTGTTTCAATGTGAGTCAGAATGATGAAGCAATTCTGACGTCACATGTTCTCCATAATTTTATACGGAAACCAAAAGAGAAAATCATTTGTTTTTTATAGAGAGATATATATATGCCTTTTAGGTACTTGTTAATTATACAGAACCCACCCAAGAACTGAAGTCGGGTTAATCATGATGAAATATACCAAAATATAATGAAAATATAATACTTTAGTGACAAAATTATGTAAACTATAGCAAAGATTTATAGAAAGCAGGCCGCCCAGAACGCATTATATTAAATACCTAACCACCTATATATATTAAATATTTAATTAAAATATACCTGCATCATACTTTATTTCACGAAAGAATAAGCTAATTATAACTGGATGCGAGAGAAAAATCGGATGCTTAGATCAAAAAAAAGCAAATTTCTTGAGTGTGTTCTGGATAATTAACAAGTACCACCTTCCCCCCCCTTTTTTCTAATGCGAAAAAATATTGGCTTTGAATGTAGCCTATCCTTTTTTAATCTTCACGCATTCTAGACTATTGAAGGATACTTGGATCACTTTATTGCTAAGGTGTGCATAAAAGTTTGCTGATTTAGATATATTTTTTAATGACTTCATTTTAAATTAGCCTACACTTAGCTAACGAATTATTTATGTCTGACCTTCAGGGGACAGTCTAATTTGGAGCCGTCTCGAAACAGAAACATGACTAGCCTAATTCCAGTCTTTATCTCTAAGGCGTATCTTTCAAATTCCATGAAGTTATCCTTTCACTAGCTGTAAAAACCTGTGGAAAGTATTCACCTTTCTTAAATGAAATAAGCTGAACGCACCATGGGCGCATAAGGGGGAAGGGGGGGGGGGGTGTCAGCCCCTCCCCCCTGAAAGAATGATGCTGCCTTATTTTTATATTTTTGTTCTGAGATTTTTATTATATAGCACTAAAAATGGGCGCCCATGGAACGCACAGTATTTCAGTATTTGTTGTATCCCAGCACAGAACGTCCTTGTCACATATTTCTCCTGATTACTGCTGTGCTGTGATTTCTGGCTATTTTTCGTTGACTGTCTGACTAACCACCTGTGTTCGTAAAACCTTTTTCGTAGACAAAAACTCTTACGATGGTTCTAATCAAAAGCATTATCCGATATATTCAAAATGGACCTCGTAAGCAGGGTTGCAACCGCTGGTGATTTTTCATCCTCCTGGTGATTTTTCTGTTTTTTTTTAATCTACTGATTTCTGGTGATTTTCTTTTTTATCTGGTGATTTTCATTTAATTTGATGATTTTTTACAAAATTGGTTGACGTTCCATGCATGATTAGTTTCGCTGTCTTACTGAGGTGAAATAATCAGTGACTTTCATATTTTATGTCTTGTTTTTATTCGTTATTTCAAAAGAGTGGCGTTATTTTGGGCTTCTGTGTATCCTTTTAGCTTGGCAATCGGCTTCCCCATAGTTACAAATTTTAATTTATAAAATACATACAAGTGTGTCCCATGTGTGATAAAAACGGATTAAGGTTCAGAAACAAAAAAAAAATTCTCAGGTAAAGAAAGCATAGTCCCACATGAACATAGATTCAGCAGCCTAGGCTAGGTCTTTTTCAAGGGACTTACAGTCTCAAGAAACCAGGGGGCTCAGTCTCAAGGGGCTCTCGTCTAAGGAACCAGGGAAATAAGATTTATCACCGCTTGTCTGATATTTCAGCTTAGACTTGACCCACGAAAATTTTCCGGAAGTAAAACAAATATATAAGAAATTGAAACCATTTGAGTCGTCTTTTTCAGAGCTAAAGTTTACCACTAAGTATACCAACTACGGCAGGGGGGGGGGGTTAAAAAACGCTCATAAGCAAACGAAATTCGATTTGAGGACGAAAGAGGATTATTGGGGTTATTCTTTCAAATGGAAACATCGAAAAAAGGAAAAAGAAAAGATTTTGCAAAGTAAAGACAAAGAAAAGTATAATAGTAGTTAATTAAATAAAAAGGCTCTTCATGTCAAGTAACAGGATTTTAAGTAACAATTTCAGTCTTTGGCTGGAATTCCGGTTTTAGGTATAAATTCTCGTCCTTCTTGAGCAGTTGACGGCCTTTTAAAAACATAATGTCTTAGCTCAGGGTGCCCAACGTGTCTTTTTGATGTAAAGCTTATGATTATTGACCACCGATTTCTGGTGATTTTTGTGAAATATTGGTGATTTTCTTGGTGAAAATCTGGTGATTTCATGTGATTTTCTCGGTGAAAAACTGGTGATTTTTATTTGGTTGTGGTGGCAACCCTGCTAGTAAGTCGAGTTACCATGGACGAGCCTCCAAGATCGCAGATTCTACGAATCCCTGAAGTGCACGAGGGGAGGTGGGGATTATGAAACAGAAATACCTTGGAAACCTACTGAGGTAGCAAATCTCCGGATTGGTGGGCAGAGGGCTTTCAGCCGTCCCCAAGAAACCAAAAATATTAAATAAATACATAATTTTGATTTGGGAAATATTACGTTTGTGGTACTTATGTATTATAGTGACCCCACTGAAAAGTTCAGTTAGCTTAATCCTAATGAAATATACCTAAATATGATGAATATATAATACTTAACTTACAGAATTATGGAAACTATAACTAAGACTTATGAAGAGCAGGTCCCCCAGAACGCGTTATATTAAATACCTAACCAAAATACCAACTCTATATATTAAATATTTAGTTAAAGTATACCTATATAGTAGTTTATCTCACTGTGTTTTTTCGAAAGTGATTCTAAGGCAACTGACACCCCTTCCACGCCCACCATTTCCCCAAACACATCCAATCAAAATTTTGTTATAGCCATTTTGTTCAATGTAGTTGAAAGTTCTGGAAATTATATGTTTGAGCAGGACACTCCCCCCACAGTCTTCAGGGGCAAGGGTTATAAGTTATGTCCTGGGGGCATATATGGGTTTTTATGAAAGGAATGCTCGCATAAACTTCAGAGAGGGCTCATTTGATTGGAAAATGGAAGTCTTATTTCACTTTTTAAGAGTCAAAAGAGTCAAAAAAAGAGGCACCTAGCCCCCCCCCCCTCCCACGCCCTTTTTTCTCCTAAAAACTCATCCGATAAGAACTTTTAAATAACTTTTTTTTAAATAGTTCAAAGACCATATAATCAAAACTCCAGGGTCAACACAGCCCCCCCAGGGCCCGAGGGCAGGTGTTGTAAGTTATGCCCTGGGGAAATATATAGTTCTTATTGAAGGGATGCTCGTAAAAACTTCAGAAATTGCTCATTTGATTGGAAATTGAAAGTTCTAGTTCATTTTTTTAGAGACAAAAGAGATTGGAGGATAACTAGCCCCCCACGCCACTTTTTCCCCAAATGCATCCGATAAAAATTTTGAAATAGCTATTAAGTTAAAAATTGCTCAAAGGTCAGATAACAAAACTCAGGTGTCGTCACAACCCCCCAGGGCCGGAGCGCAGGCGTTGTAAGTTATGCCCTGGGGCATATATTGTTCGTATGAAAGGGATGCTCGTATAAACTCCACAGAGGGCTCATTTGATTGGATATTGAAATTTCGAGCTCACGGAGATCCGAGGGCAGCTAGCCCCCCTACCCCCCACGCCTTCTTTTTCTAAACACATCTGATGAAAATTTTGAAATAGACATTGACAAAATGTTATCTCATATCCAGTTTGAATCCAATTTATTGGTTTTACTAATATTTGAACGCTGGAAAAATCAAGAAAGGTAAAGACACACGGTAGATACATGATTTTTATTCAAATATAGTATTGTATAATTCACATTAAAAAAAAATATGTGTTAACACCGAAACATACTGACTCTCATTGAATCTTCAGGCATATACAGAATTAGTTCAAAGGAAGGGGCTGGGATGGTTGTAAAAATCGATACTTAACCAATTAAAAGTAAAGAATAGGGGATTTTACCAGGGGGGATTTTCCTTGAAAATCTTTCCGACGGATTGGGGAACTTCTCGGAAAGGGGAGACCGGTTCCCTATCTAACTTGAAGATTCTATAAAATGTCGTAAATTCTGAGGTATTTATTGGGAGAGGGTGGGGGAAGAGGTTCTACCCAACTTTCTACATTTTGCATTAGTGGAGAGGCAGAGGCTCCCCAGTTACAGAGAATATTTCCTCACGAACAATGATCTAACGTCAGGTTCAACAAAACGTTTTGCAATTAGGTTCAATAGATTGTCAAATAATTTATTTTTTTGTCATTTTTGTACCCAAAATATACTTCTGAGTGGCGTCCTCTGAAGAAATTATTAAAAGATTAAAAAAAAACCTTTTAAACTACTTATTTATTATTCTTAGCGGTACTTCACCTATTTTTACCACAATTATCCGCCGCCCTCCCCCGCAAACACTAAAATATATAGGCCTAACCAGAATTAATCCTACTTATTTTCAATGAATTTACCATGCTTGATTTTTTCTTTAAGTTTATTCAACGACTAAAGGAGGAAAACCTACGTCAATTTAGCAATGAAGAAACTCATGGATAATATTTAACTTGAGCTATATATTTGCACATTAAGAGAGAGGTTAAGTAAAGGGAGGCAGTTTTAGGAATGATATAAATAAATAAAAAGTAAATCAAAAGAAATTTTCAATTTTTCCATTTAGCCTACATAAGGGCTATTAATTAATAAACATGTTTAGAGAACAATTCTTTCTCCATAGTATGCAAAAAAATCCAATAAGAAATGAACTTACGGTATCCGTTTCCATTTTTTCAAAGGTTTCAATAACTGTAACTATTCTGTATAACTGTATATAGAAATTTTGAGGGGACGTTAAGACACATCAAAATACACCAATTAGAACTAGATAAAGAATTGGCTATACAACAACTCCCAGAAATTCTCTCAAACTGAAAATGCTAAAATAATTAAAATTACTGCAATACTTTAAAAAAAAGGTTAAAATACATACTCTGCGATAGATGCAAAATGCTTTGGCACACAAAATCCTATTAAGGTCAATTCCAAACAGTCCTGATCTCTCTGTTTCAGCACGTGAAATGGTATAAAACACCCTTATTGAAACTATTTTTTTCAATCCATTCATTGTTGTCAATCGCTGTCCACAAGTTATGCAAGCTGTCCATTGTTCATATATAAGGTTTTTATCAAAGAGGCAATCGTATACACTTTGAAAAAGCCTCATTAGATTTAAATCAAAAGTTCTAGTTTCGTTTTTTAAAGTCAAGAATAATCGGACAGTAAGCAGCCCCCCCCATGCCTTAAAAACTAGAAAATTTTTGCCATCAAAAACGAACAAAAATTAATTAAAAAAAACTTTCCGAAAAATAAGTTTTCTAAAGAAAAGTAAAGGTCAATAAGTTTTCCAAGAAAAGTAAAGCGCCAATGACGCATTAAGTTTTAGGCTTCTGCAGTGAGGCGATACCCAAACTCTTGTTTGTAGTTATTTTTATTCGATTCAGGCTTGATTTGCATATTCAATTTAAGTTTCACTTGTTTTAAGAATATTTATTTATTCATTTACATTAATATCTATTGCATGTTTGTTCGCATTGATTGTTTATTTAATTTCTGTTCGTTTCAAGTTTCATTTATACTTCAATAGCTAAATATTTGTTTTTCGTCTTAATCTTGATTTTCATATTCAGTCTAAGCATTACTCGCTTTAAGATCTATTTATTCATTTATATTATCACTTGTTGTATGTTTTTTGCTATAATTATTTATTTAATTTCTGTTCGTTTTTGGTTTCATTTATTCTTTAATAGTAATTTCTGATCGTTTTGAGTTTGCATTTTAACAGGTATTTGTATCTGCTGAGCTTAAGTTTAAAATGACCTTTACTTTTCTTTGAAAAACTTATTTTTCGGAAAGTCTTTTTTAATTAATCCCTGGCAGATATCCAGATGTTCTAGTATTTCTCCAGTATTAAAAAATATTTCAGCGTGTCAACATCAAAATGGATGCTTACACATTACTGGACATTGAAATTATTAGCGAGATGGAACCTAGAGTGCCTAAAGTAGCAGTGGACATTGCAAGGGGTTGCTCACTAACCCTTGAATGGGACAAGATGTACGCAGGATATGTTATATCATTAAGGAAGTTCAAGTCGGAAGAATAATTATGCTTTACAGCTAAAGTGAATATAGTGCATATACAGAGACTACAAGACGGATTAAATGTGTTAGCAAAATATATTGAAGAAAAGAATTTATAGAAAATGGTTTGTTACTAGCAATTGTTACTCTGTATTTGGTAGTGAGAGTGTTAAAATGGCTAGATTTGAGAACCAGAAAATTTTACGTAATCTAGTAAAATTGGAAAAAAGTTTAATTTTAGATGATAAAGTCCAGGAATTATCTCTTCAACGGGAAATATTTTCTCGAGAAATGCTTAACGACACAATGGGAACTTATTCCCCATTTGTGGACTATTGCATGAAACTTTGCCGTCGTTCTCCAGCTGCTTTTACTCAATTTATAGATATATTATTTGAAAAAAACTACGTTTTCTAAAGAGTTAAAGAGGCTGAGTCACAAGTTCGAACCTTAAAACGTACAGGGATTAGAAGGTACAGTTGGGGGGCTGCCGCCCCCAAACCCCCCGCTTTCGCAGCCGTTAAATAAAAAAAACTTTAAACTGAAAGTAAGGAGCGACATTAAAAGTTAAAACGAACAGAAATTATTCCGTATATGAAAGGGGCTGCGCCCCCCTCAAAGCCTCGCTCTTTACGCTAAAGTTTTTATTGTTTAAAAAAAGAGTTGTGAGAAAGTCAAACTTTAGCGTAAAGAGCGAGGCGTTGAGGAGGGCACAGCCCCTTTCATATACGGAATAATTTAATGTGAGATGTGTAGAGTTTAGATTTCTTTGGAGTACCCAAGAATTCCCATTATACAAATGCTGGATATGCGAAAGTATCATTTCCAGAGATTATTGCACTCAAAGAGAATACCAACATAAAAATAACAGTTGATGAAGAGGGGTATCTTCTTGCTAATGGTTATGGTAACATGCTACCTATTGATAGATCCTATCGTCATCTTTTGGGTATTAGCAATCAAATTAAAGCAAAGGGGAAAAAAGACCTACTCTTCTACTAATATCATAAAACATATCTTGTCTACGTGTCGGAATTGTTACCTGTGAAAAAATAATGTAATAATAGACAGTGAAATTGCCGTAAAAATAAAAAGGGCATTGACAGAGAATATCACTAAGGAATATAAAGATGAATCAATGAAAAACAAAGTGCCACCAAACGTTACTACCTTTTATCAAACAGTCAATGAACCAAATAATAGCAAAGATGAAACGCATATTGAATCTGTCGGTGACACACCAGTAAAAATTGTGTATGACTCAAAATGGGATAATGATTACTCTACTGCTTACGATCTAAGAGAAGAGAGTAAACACAATATCAAGAGAGAATATAATGAATTATTTTATGGAACAGATTCAAATATCCAAAGCTGTTCAATGATATTAATAATGTATAATAATATATTTTTCTTATTAATATTCTGCATGTCATTATTTCATTAAAAATCTATTATGCATTACATTGTTATGGGTTCATTATTTTTAGAGTATGCTAGCATATCAAACGTTTAGAATGTCTATTAAAACATCGGAGATGTAAGAAAAGGAATTGTCATACATCATATGTCGGATTTATAGGTTAACATAGACAAAATCTAAGCATCGGAATCAATAAATTCTTTATCAACATTTTTTGTCGGATAGGTCAGGATAAAATTGATAAAATCTAAATATCAGAGTGAATAGATTCTCTATCAACATCCTTTGCCGGATATGTCGGTTAACATTATCAAAACCTAAGTATCAGAGTGATGAAATTCTGTATCAACATCTATTGTCAGATACATGGGATAACATTGATAAATCTAAGCATCAGAGGGAATAAATTTTTTCTATGAACATCTTTGTAAGATACATTAGATAAAATTGACTAAATCTAAGTGTCAGATTGAATGAATTCTTCATCAACATCATTTGTCGGATATGTCGGATAACATTGTCAAAATCTACATATTAGAGTGAATAAATTCTTTATCAACTTCCTTTGTCTGATACATCAGATAACATTCACAAAATCTAAGTATCAGAGTGAATAAATTCTTTATTATCGTCTTTTGTGAGATATGCTTGATAAAATTGAGAAAATCTAAGTATCAGAGTGAACAAATTCTTTATCAGTGATTTTTGACAGATACGTTTGATAACACTGACCAATTCTAATTATTATAGTGAGTAAATACTTTATCAACTTCTTTTGTCGGGTACATCAGATAATATTCATGAAATCTAAGTATCAGAGTGAATAAATTCTTTATCATCGTTCTTTGTCTGATATACCTGATAAAATTGAGAAAATCTAAGCATCAGAGTGAATAAGTTCTTTATCAATGTCTTTTGACAGATATGTTTAATCACACTGACAAAATATAAGCATCAAAGTGAAAAAAATTCTTTATTAACATTCTTTATCGGTACCTTTTGTCGGATAAATCAGATAACATTGACAAAATCTATGTATTAGAATGAATAAATTCTTTATCATCATCCGTTGTCGGATACGTCAGATAAAATTGAAAAATTCTAAGTACTATAGTGAATAAATTCTTTGTCAGCATCATTTACTGGATTCCTCGGTTAACATTATCAAAATCTAAGAATCAGAGTGATTAAATTCTATAGCAACATCTATTCTCGGATACATAGGATGACATTGACAAAATCTAAGTATTAGAGTGAATAAATGTTTTCTATCAACATATCTGTCAGTTACATCGGATAAAATTGACAAAATCGAATTATCAGATTGAATAAATTCTTTATCAACATATTTTGTCGGATACATCGGATAACATTGTCAAAATCTATGTATCAGATTGAATAAATTCTTTTATCAACTTCCTTTGTCAGTTACATCAGAAAACATTCACAAATTCTAAGTATAAATTCTTTATCAGCATCATTTACTGGATACATCGGTTAACATTATCAAAATCTAACTATCAGAGTGATTAAATTCAATATCAACATCTATTCTCGGATACTTAGGATAACATCGGCAAAATCTAAGTATTAGAGTGAATAAATGTTTTCTATCAACAACTCTATCTATTAGATCGGATAAAATTGAAAAAATCAAACTATCAGATTGAATAAATTCTTTATCCTCATCCTTTTTCGGATACGTCGGATAACATTGTCAAAGTCAAAGCATCAGAGTGAATAAATTCTTTATCAACTTACTTTGTCAGTTAAATCAGATAACATTCACAAAATCAGTGAATTAATTCTTTATCATCATCTTTTGTCAGATACGTTTGATAAAATTGAGAAAATTTAAGCATCAGAGTGAAAAAGTTCTTTATCAATGTCCTTTGACGAATATGTTTTATAACATTGACAAAATCTAAGTATCAGAGTGAATACATTCCTTATTTACATTCTTTATCAACATCATTTGTCGGATACATCGGATAATATTGGCAAATTCTGAGTATCAGACTGAATAAATTCTTTATCAACACCCTTTGTCAACTACATCGAATAAATTGTCAAAATCTAAGTATCAGAGTGAGTAAATTCTTTATCCACTTCTTTTGTTGGATACATCGGATAACATTCACAAAATCTAAGTATCAGAGCGAATAAATTCATTATCATCGTCACTTGTCAGATGCGCTTGATAAAATTGAGAAAATCTAAGTATCAGAGTGAATAAATTCGTTATCAATGTCTTTTGACCGATACATTTAATAACATTGACAAAATCTAAGTATCAGAGTGAATAAATTCTTTATTAACATTTTTATCGAGATCATTTGTCGTATACGTAGGATAACATTGAGAAAATCTAAGTATCAGAGTAATAAATTTTTTATCATCATCTTTGTCAGATACATTGTATAAAATTTACAAAATCTAAGTATCAGAATGAATAAATTCTTTATCAACATCTTTTGTCGGTTATGTCAGATAAAATTGACAAAATATAAGTATCAGGGCGAATAAATTTTATCAACATCCAACATCCTATACATCAGTTATCCGGATAAAATTGACAAAATCTAAGTATCAGATTGAATAAATTCTTTATCAGCATCTTTTGTCAGATATGTCGGATAGCATTGTCAAAATCTAAGTATTAGAGTGAATAAATTCTTTATCAACTTCTTTTGTTGGATACATCGGATAACATTCTCAAAATCTAAGTATCAGAGCGAATGAATTCATTATCATCGTCATTTGTCAGATACGCTTGTTAAAATTGAGAAAACCTAAGTATCAAAATGAATAAATTCGTTATCAATGTCTTTTGAAAGATACATTTAATAACATTGAGAAAATCTAAGTATCAGAGTGAATAAATTCTTTATTAACATTTTTTATCGAGATTATTTGTCGGATACGTTGGATAACATTTACAGAATCTATGTATTAGAATGAATAAATTCTTTATCAACATCTTTTGTCGGATACGACAAAATCTAAGTGTCAGAGTGAATAAATTCTTTATCAACGTGCAAAAAATTAGGTTAATTTAGGTTCACTTCGATTGGTGCGCCACACTAAGTGAACCTAAATTAACCTAACTTTTTGCATGTTGATAAAGAATTTATTCACTCTGACACTTAGATTTTGTTGTATCCGACCAAAGATGTTGATAAAGTATTTATTAATTCTAATACATATATTTTGTCAATGTTATCTAACGTATCCGACAAATGATCTCGATAAAAAAAAGTTAATAAAGAATTTATTCGCTCTAATACTTATATTTTCTCAATGTTATTAAACGTATCTGTCAAAAGACATTGATAACGAATTTATTCACTCTGATACTTAGGTTTTCTCAATTTTATCAAGCATATCTGACAAATGACGAGGATAATGAATTGATTCACTCTGATAATTAAACTTTGAGAATGTTATCCGATGTATCCAACAAAAAAAGTTGATAAAGAATTTATTCACTCTGATACTTAGATTTTGAGAATGCTATCCGACATATCTGACAAAAGGTGGTGATAAAAAATTTATTCAATCTGATACTTAGATTTTGTCAATGTTATCCGGATAATTGATGTATCCGGCATAGGATATTGATAAAAAATTTATTCACACTGATTCTTAGATTTTGTCACTTTTATCCGACATAACCAACAAAATTTTGATAGAGAATTTTTTCATTCTAATACTTAGATTTTGTAAATTTTACATGATATATCTTACAAAGATGACGAAAAAAATTTATTCACACTGATACTTAGATTTTATCAATGTTATCTTACGTATCCGACAAATGATCTCGATAAAAAATGTTAATAGAGAATTTATTCACTCTGATACTTAGATTTTGTCAATTTTATTAAATATATCGGTCAAAAGACATTTATATAACGAATTTATTCATTCTGATACTTAAATTTTCTCAAATTTATCAAGTGTATCTGAGAAATGACGATGATAATGAATTTATTCGCTCTGATACTTGGATTCTGTGAATGTTATCCGATGTATCCAACAAAATAAGTTGATAAAGAATGTTAATAAGGAATGTATTCAATCTGATACTTAGATTTTGTCAATTTTATCAAAACGTATTCGTCAAAGGACACTGATAAAGAATTTTTCACTCTGATGCTTAGATTTTCTCAATTTATCAAGCGTATCTGACAAAAGATGATGATAAAGAATTAATTCACTGATTTTGTGAATGTTATCTGATGTAACTGACAAAGGAAGTTGATAAAAGAATTTATTCACTCTGATATTTAGATTTTGACAATGTTATCCGACGTATCCGACAAAGGATGATAATAAAAAATTGATTCAATCTTATAGTTCGACTTTGTTAATTTTATCCAATGTAATTGACAGAAATATGGATAGAAAACATTTATTCACTCTAATACTTAGATTTTGTCGATATTATCCTATGTATCCGAGAATAGGTGTTGATATAGATTTTAATCACTCTGATAGTTAGATTCTGATAATGTTAACCGTTGTATCCAGTAAATGATGCTGATAAAGAATTTATACTTAGTTTTTGTGAATGTTATCTGATGTAACCGACAAAGGAAGATGATAAAAGAATTTGTCCACTCTAATACTTATTTTGACAATGTTATCCGACGTATCCGACAACAGATTTTGTTAAAGAATTTATTCAATCTGATAGTTCTAGTTTGTCAATTTTATCCGATGTAACTGACAGATATGGTGATAGAAAATATTTATTCACTCGAATACTTAGATTTTGTCAATGTTATCCTATGTATCCGAGAATAGATGTTGATATAGAATTTAATCACTCTGATACTTATATTTTGCTAATGTTAACTGAGGTATCCGGTAAATGATGCTGATAAAGAATTTATTCACTATGATACTTAGAATTTCTCAATTTTATTCGACGTATCCGACAACGGATGATGATAAACAATTTATTCATTCTAATACATAGATTTGTTAATGTTATTCGAAGTATCCGACAAATGGTACCGGTAAAGAATGGTAATAAAGAATTTGTTTACTTTGATGCTTAAATTTTGTCAGTGTTATCAAACATATCTGTCAAAATACATTGATAAAGAATTTATTCACAGCGATACTTAGATTTTCTCAATTTTATCAAGCATATCTGACAAAGGATGATGATAATGAATTTATCCACTCTGACACTTAGATTTTGTGAATGTTATCTGATGTATCCGACAGAAGAAGCTGATAAAGAATTTATTCACTATGATACTTAGATTTGGTCAGTGTTATCAAACGTATTTGTCGAAAGACATTGATAAAGAATTTATTCACTCTGATGCTTAGATTTTCTCAATTAAATCAATCATATCTGACAAAAGACGATAATAAAGAATTTATTCACTCTGATACTATCAAACGTATCTGTCAAATGATATTAATAAAGAATTTATTCACTCTGATGATTTTCTAAATTTTATCAAGGATATCTGACAAATGACGATGATAAAGAATCTATTCACTCTGATACTTGGATTTTGTGAATGTTATCTGATGTAATAAACAAAAGAAGTTGATATAGAATTAATTAACTTTGATACTTAGATTTTGACAATGTTATCCGACGTTTCCGACAAAAGATGTGGATAAAAAATTTGTTAAATCTGATACTTAGATTTTGTCAATTTTACCCGATGTATCCGAGAAAGATGCTGATAGAAAAAATTTCTTCACTCTGATACTTAGATTTCGTCAATGTCATCCGATGTATCTGACAATAGATGTTGATAGGGAATTTCATCACTCTTTCTTGATAATTTTAACCGACATATCCGGCAAAGGATGTTGATAGAGAATATATTCACTCTGATACTTAGATTTCGTCAATGTCATCCGATGTATCTGACAATAGGTGTTGATAGGGAATTTCATCACTCTTTCTTGATAATTTTAACCGACATATCCGGCAAAGGATGTTGATAGAGAATTTATTCATTCTGATACTTAGATTTTTTCTATGTTAACCTATCTATCCGACATATGATGCATGAAAATTCCTTTTCTTACATCTCCGATGTTTTAATAGACATTCTAAACTTTTGATATGCTAGCATACTCTAAAAATAATTAACAAATAACAATGTACTCTCACTGTCATGACAACTTACGCATACGTTTTCGATAGTGCTACCACTTGTACTTGTTTCATAGTTCAAAAACTTCTCCTTGTCAGCATTCAATGCTACAATAACACTATCATGTGAACACATTTTTACTGGGGGGTCATCAACATGTTCAATATGCATTTCATCTTAGCTATTATTAGATTCATTGACTATATCGTCAATGATGGTAGCAACGTTTGCTGGCACTTTTTTTCATCGATTCATCTTTGTATTCCTTAGTGATATTTTCTACCAATGCCCTTTTTATTTTTCCGAAAATTTCACTGTCTATTACCTCATTATTTTTACACAGGTAACAGTTCCGGCCCGTAGACAAGATATGGTTTATGATATTAGTAGAAGAGTACGCCTGTCTTCTTTTGGCCTTTAGTTGAATGCTAATACCCGAAAGCTGACGATAGGGTTTAACACAGGGTAACATGTTACCACAAGCACTAGGAAGAAGATTTCCCTCTTCATCAACTATTATTTTTATTTTTGCATTCTCTTTCAGTGCAATCATCTCCGGAAATCTCAATCTCACATATCTATCATCATAAGAGTTGAATTTTTTGGTACTCCAAAGAAATTTAATTCCTTACAGTCATGACAATGCAGACATACGTTTCCGATAGTGCTACCACTTGTAATTGTTTCATAGGTCAAATACTTCTCCTTGTCAGCATTCAATGCTACAATAACACTATCGTGTGAAAACACTTTCTTAAAATGCTTCATCTTCAGTTTTTTAAAGATATGACTTATGTGTTTATCCTTCCACTGCGTAAAAATTACTGATTTAATACATGCAATAAACTAGGTAGTGTCGATACCCTGCCATAGAGTACCAGTGGGAAAGCCACGTCGTGTCTATGAGCAAGCATAGAGTACGATTGGTAGAGCCGCAGATATATTTTATGTCATTTTAAGATACGTAAAAACGAATGACATATTTTATGTTATTCTAAGACATGTAAAAAAAAGTTGAAAAAACACCATGTTAAAAAAAATAGGAAAAAAATTTAATAGGTATACTTATCATTTTGATCTGAGACCATTATCGAGGGGTTTCAGGCTTTTTTCAAAATCATCATAAATTTGTTCTCGCAATAAACTTTTACTTTTAAGACGAATCAAAATAATAGTCACCATTCCTCAATCAGTGTCAGATAGCAATTTGTTTCACTATGCAGTTTTTTTCCTAAACATGATTTTTGACGTTTGATTCTGACCGTGTTAAAGAGTTTATAGTAAGTTCTCCCAACAGAATAATGAGACTTCTTAAGGGGGCTGGGAGGGGGAGTCTACGGGAAGGGTAATCTGGAGGGAAATCTCTTTTAAATCTCCAGTGAAGGGTTTTGGAACATAATTATTACAATGGTGCCGTTTTATGCTTCAAAGCTTTTCAACTTAAGAAGTGGCACAAAACGTGCCGTTTTTTTGTGCTATTTGGAAGCTACGAATGGTAAAACTGATTTAAATCACGTAGATATGAGCAAAAGCTTTCAAATCAGCCATTAAACATCTCTCTAAGAAACTCTGGCAGTCAACTAACCCCTAGCTTTTTCCACTTGGGACATGGCATCAATAGTGCCATTTTTAGGGCCATTTGGCAGTTGCAGTTGGTAGAATTTATAAATATAATTTAGATATGAGAAATAGCTTTAATGTGAGCTATTAAACATCTGTCTACGATTTTTTTTTGTAGCCCTCTAGCCCCACCCCTTGAGAAATGGCACATAATGTGCCATTTTGTGCCTTATGGCACTTGCAGATGATATAAATTTATAAAAAGCACGTAGATGTGAAACAGCTTTCTAATGAGCCTGTAAGCATCTCTCTATGATGTTCTGATTAACTTCTAGCTTTTCTCTCCTTTTTTGGAAAAAGAGGAGAAAAAAAAGGGAGAGAGATCAGTGCTACCCATGCAAAAAAGTGATTTTTCTTGCTTTTTTAAGGTTGGGGACTGTAATTTCCCCGAACAAGGTTTTCGACTATGCTGATTCCAATGGTATACTTTTCATCTGACGCCATTTTGGAGGGGTTCGTGCTTTTTTCGAAATAACCATAAATTTTTTTTTCCGAATAAACTTTTATTTTTAATACGAACAGAAACGATAGTTACCATTCCTGAATCAGTGTCAGATGAAAATTTTTTTCACAAGGCAGTTTTTTTTTGAAAACGCGTTTTTTAACTTTGGTTAAATGGGCTGTGATTCACTCTTTACTAGGTTGCAGCTGCCGCTGCAACCATGATCCCAAACACTGCGCTATATTCTGCTGTTAATTAAAAAAAAAGCTTTCCGAAAAATAAGTTTTTCAAAGAAAAGTAAAGGTCATTATAAACTTAAGCTCAGCAGATACAAATACCTTTTAAAATTCAAACTAAAAACGACCAGAAATTACTATTAAAGAATAAATGAAACCCAAAACGAACAGAAATTAAATAAGCAATCATAGCAAAAACGTACAACAAGTAATAATATAAATGAAGAAATAGATCTTAAAGTGAGTAATCCTTAGATTGAATAAAAATATCAAGCTTAAAATGAAAAAAAATATTTCCTATTGAAGTATAAATGAAACTTAAAACGAACAGAAATTAAATAAACAATCAATGCAAACAAACATATAATAGATATTAATGTAAATTAATAAATAAATCTTAAAACGAGTGAAACTTAAATTAAATATGCAAATCAAGCTTGAAACGAACAAAAATCACCACAAACAAGAGTTTGGGTATGACCTCCTTCTCTCACTGTAAAAGTCTAAAACCTATTGCGTCATTGGTGCTTTACTGAAAATTAATTAAAAAAACTTTTTTTTTTAAATAAAAGTTTTTCTAAGAAAAGCAAAGAACTCAATTAAAACAAAAAAAAGAGCAAAAATAAAATCAAATAATCTACCAAGCGTGAAACTACCACAAATCAGCATCGATAAATAAATGAAACCCAAAACGAGCAAAAATTACAATAGATAACCGAGTCAAAGTTGGGCACAAAACCCCTATGCCTTCCCAAGGCCAGAACAAAATTTGCACTTTACTGAAAAAATACAAATGAATGTGCATTGTCAGTTTAATATAGATATACTGATATTTAGTAATCAAAATGTTAATATTATTTGATTTATTAAAGTTATAAAAGTAAAAACATTTATATTTTGAAAAAAAGGAAAAAATGTGAAAAAATGGGTTTGTGTCAACCTCGGATTTTTTATTATCTCATGATTGAACTATTTTTAACAAAATTGCTATCTCAAAATTTTTATCGGATGGGTTTGGGGAAAAAGGGCGTGGGGGGACTAGATTAAGCTTCGGTCTCTTTTGACTCTTGAAAAGTGAACTAAACTTTCTATTTTCAATAAAATGAGCCCTCTCTGAAGTTTATACGAGTATCCCTTATATAAGAACCATATATATATCCCCAGAGTATCACTTACAACGCCTATCCCTGGGCCCTGGGGGGTTGTGTCGACCCTGGAGTTTTAATATCTGATGGTTGAACTATTTTTAACAAAATGGTCACCTGAAATTTTTAACGGATGGGTTTATCCATCCGATACGCCCAAAGGCGTTGAGGACGGGAGGGGTTAGTTGCACTCTGATCTTTTTCACTCTGAGAAAATGAACTACAACTTTTAATTTCCATTCAAATGAACCCTCTCTGAAGTTTATGAAGTCTATACGAGCATACCTTCCATAAGAACCATATATGCCCCCAGAGCAATACTTACAACGCCTTCCCCAGTCCTGGGGAGGGGGGGGGGTTTGACACAGGAGTTTTGCTTATGAACTTTGAACAATTTTTAACGAAATGACCATACGTAAAGGTGTTTTTGTTATATGACCTTTCAACTATTTTTAACAAAATGGCTACCTCAAATTTTTTATTAGATGTATTTGTGGAAAAGGGCTTGGGGGGTCATTTGCCCTCTGATCACTTTTGACTCTTAAAAAGGGCACTAGTACTCTCGATTTCCAATCGAATGAGCCCCCTTTGAAGTTTATACGACGACCCCTTCTATATGAAGTGCCTTTGGGAAAAAATAAATAGAGTACGGGGGGAGGATAGCTGCCCTCCAATCACTTTTGACTCTTAAAAAGTGAATTACAACTTTCAATTTACAATCAAATGAGCCCTCTAGGAATTTTATACGTGCATCCCTTCCATAAAAACCATATATGCCCCCAGGGCATAACTTACAACGCCTACCCCCTGGCCTTGGGGGGCTGTGTCGACACTGGAGTTTTTGTTATCAGAACTTCGAACTTTTTAACAAAATTTCTATCTCAAAATTTTTATATGATGCATTTAGGGTGTGGAGGAGGGGAGGGCTAGTTGCCCTCCGATCTCTTTTGACTCTTAAAAGTGAACAAGAACTTTCAATTTCAAATCAAATGAACCCTCTCCAAAGTTTATACGAGCATCCCTTCCATAAGAACTATATATGCCCCTAGAGCATTACTCATAACGCCTGCCTCTAGCTTTGGCGGGTTCCGTCGACACAGGAATTTTCTTATCTGACCTTTGAACTATTTTTAATGAAATGGCTTTTATAAAAATTTTATCAGATGGGCTTGGGGACAAAAGGGTGCAGGGGGGCTAGTTGCCATCGGATATCTTTTGACTCTAAAAAAATGAACCAGAACTTTCAATTTCCAATCACATGAGCTCCCTCTGAAGTTTATACGAGCTTCCCTTCCATTAGAACCATAAACGCCCCCAGGACAACACTTACAACGCCTAACCCCCGGGCTCTAAGGGGTGTTTTTTTGTTATCTAATTTTTGAACAATTTCCAAAACACTGGCTATCTCAGAATTTGTAGGGGACGGGTTTGGGGAAAAAGCGTGGGGGGGGGGGGGGGCTAGTTTAACTCTCTTGACTCTTAAGTGAACTAGAACTTTCAATTTCCAATCAAATGAGCCCTCTCTTAAGTTTATACGAGCATCCCTTTCATACGAACAATATATGTCCCAGGGCATAACTTACAACGCCTGCCTCCCGGGCCCTGGGTGGCTGTATTGACCCCTGAGTTTTTGTTATATGGTCATTGAACTATTTAAAAAAAAAAACTATCTCAAAGTTCTTATCGGATGGGTTTGAGGAAAAAAAGGAGCGGAGTGGGAGGGGGGGGTCTAGGGGCCCTCAAATCTCTTTTGACTCTTAAAGAGTGAACTAGAACTTTCAGTTTGCAATCAAATGATCCCTCTTTGAAGTTAATACGAGCATCCCTTCCATATGACCCATATATGCCCCCTGGGCATAACTTACAACGCCTGCTCCCAGGCCCTGGGGGGTTGTGTCAACACCGGAACTTTTGTTATATGATCTTTGAACTATTTTTAACAAAACAGCTATCTTAAAATTTTTATTGGATGCAATTGGAAAAAATGGTTTGGGGGGGGGGGGGGCAGCTGGTTACCCTCCAATATCTTTTCACGCTTAAAAAGTGAATTAGAACTTTCAATTTCCAATCAAATGAGTCCTCTCTGAAGTTTATATGAAGAATCCTTCCATAAGAACCGTATATGCCCCCTGGGCATAACTTATAACCCTTGCACCTGAAGACTGGGGGGGGGGGTATCCTGCTCAAACATATAATTTCCAGAACTTTCAACTATGTTGAACAAAATGGCTATACCAAATTTTGATTGGATGTGTTTGGGAAAATGGTGAGCGTGGAAGGCGTGTCAGTTGTCTTAGAATCACTTTTGACTATTAAAAAGGGAACTAGCCATTTAAATTTCCAATCGAATGAGCCCTTTCTGAAGTTTCTACGACAACGTTGTCTATACAAAACCTTATATACCCCCAGGGCATAACTTACAACCCTTGCCCTGAGGGCTGTGGGTGAGTTGTCATCCTCAAAGACCTAATTTCCAGAACTTAAAACTACGTTTAATAAATGGCTGTGGTTATCTCAAAATTTTGATTGGATGTATTTAGTGAAAAGGTAGGCGTGGGGGGGGGGGCTAGTTGTCCTCAAATCACTTTCGACTATTAAAAAGGGCACTAGCCCTTTAAATTTCCAATCGAATGAGCCTTTTTTGAAGTTTCTACGACAACGCCTTCTATAAAAAACCTTATATGCCCCAAGTAAAACCCTTGCCTTGAGGGTTGTGGGGGAGAATCCTCCTCACAAACATATTTTCCACCTGGAAATCAACTACACTGAACAAAATGGCTATCTCAAAATTTTATTTGATGCGTTTGGGGGAATGATGGGCGTGGGGGGGCTAGTTGCCCTCCAATCACTTTCGAATATTAAAAAGGGCACTAGCCCTTTGAATTTCTAATCGAATGAGCCTTTTTTGAAGTTTCTACGACAACGCCTTCTATAAAAACCTTATATACCCCAGGACATAACTTAAAATCCTTGCCCTGAGGGATTTCGGGGAGTGTCCTCCTCAAAAACATATTTTCTATCTGGAAATCAACTACGCTGAACAAAATGGCTATCATAAAATTTTGATTGGATGTGTTTGGGGGAATGATAGGCGTGGGGAAGGGACTAGTTGCCCTCCAATCACTTTCGACTATTAAAAAGGGCACTAGCCCTTTAAATTTCCAATCGAATGAGCCTTTTTTGAAGTTTCTACGACAACGCCTTCTATAAAAACCTTATATGCCCCAAGTAAAACCCTTGCCTTGAGGGTTGTGGGGGAGAATCCTCCTCACAAACATATTTTCCACCTGGAAATCAACTACACTGAACAAAATGGCTATCTCAAAATTTTATTTGATGTGTTTGGGGAATGATGGGCGTGGGGGGGCTAGTTGCCCTCCAATCACTTTCGAATATTAAAAAGGGCACTAGCCCTTTGAATTTCTAATCGAATGAGCCTTTTTTTGAAGTTTCTACGACAACGCCTTCTATAAAAAACTTATATACCCCCAGGACATAACTTTAAAATCCTTGCCCTGAGGGATTTCGGGGAGTGTCCTCCTCAAAAACATATTTTCTATCTGGAAATCAACTACGCTGAACAAAATGGCTATCATAAAATTTTGATTGGATGTGTTTGGGGGAATGATAGGCGTGGGGAAGGGACTAGTTGCCCTCCAATCACTTTCAACTATTAAAAAGGGGCTATCCCTTTGAATTTCCAACCGAGTGAGCCTTTTTTGAAGTTTCTACGACGATGACGCCCTTCTATAAAAACCTTATTTGCCCCCAGGGCATAACTTAATACCCATGCCCTGAGGGTTGTGGGGGAGTGTTCTCCTCAAAAACATATTTGCTATTTCTATCCGGAAATCAACTACGCTGAACAAAAATGGCTATCTCAAAATTTTGATTGGATGTGTTTGGAGATGAGGGATGGGCGTGGATGGGCGTGGGGGGGGGGGGGGGTAGTTGCCCTCCAATCACTTTTGACTATTAAAAAGGGCACTAGCCCTTTGAATTTCCAATCGAATGAATCTGTTTTGAAGTTTCTACGACAACGCCTTCTATAAAAACCTTACATGTCCCCAGGGTATAACTTAAAACCCTTGCCCTGAGGGTTGTACCTCAAAAATATATTTTCTATGTGGAAATCAATTACGCTGAACAAAATGGCTATCTCAAAATTTTGATTGGGTGTTTTTGGGGGAATAATGGGCGTGGGGGGGGGGGCTAGTTACCCTCCAGTCATTTTCGACTATTAAAAAGAGCACTAGAACTCTCGATTTCCAATTGAATGAGCCCCCTTTGAAGTTTCTACGACGATCCCTTCCATATGAAGTGCCTCTGGGGAATAAAAATAATACATAAGTAATAAAACATTATGGAGCCGTATGGCCTCTACTATAGGCAACGCTACAGCGTTGCCTTTGAAATTAATGCAGACATGGAGACCCCTTAAACGGGTATTTGCTATCTAAATTGATCGCAAAGCGTGGTTTCTCATTGAATTCACGATATTTAACTGTTGTTTTTTTGGGGTTTAGGGGGAGAGAAAAAGGTATTTAATATATGGTATGCTTTAACCCCCGCCCCCCTAATGTGCAAATATATAGCCCAAGTTTGTTTCTTAACTATTATATATTCATCATATTTTATTTTTTTTCATTAGCATTAACCAAACTTGAGTTCTGTCGTTTGTTAGGTATAATGCACCAGTACCGTTTGTTTCCTACTTATATATATATATATATATATATATATATATATATATATATATATATATATATATATATATATATATATATATATATATATATATATATATATATATATATATATATATATATATATATATATATATATATATATATATATATATATATATATATATATATATATATATATATATATATATATATATATATATATATATATATTATATATATATATATATATATTATATATATATATGTTTTTCTCTTCGTGTTTTTAGTTGTTGTATTTCTGTGTGTGTTATTTTCTAAAAGAACAATTTTTTTTTTTTTTTTTTTTTTTTTTTTTTCCGTTAAGTAAGGCTCCCGGACGTGGGGCCGAAATATTCGGAGTATTTTTTTAATTGTTGTTATTTCTTGTTTCACTGCTTTATTAAAATTAAAATCCGTTTTTTTCTTACTTAATTTTTCGTAAATGGAGAAGCAGTTTGGTCTAAGAAATTATCTATAGTTAATAAGTACCATAAAATGAACTAATTTTTTCAACTGAAAGTAAAGAGCAAGTTTAACCTTAAAATGAACAGAAATGATTCCTTATATGAAGGGGTTTGCCCTTCAATACCATGCTTTTCACGCTAAAGTTTTTAGCACTTAGAAAAAAATTCCTATTCTAATTAAGCGACCCTTGTATTTCAGAAGTCGTTCTTAAAGAACTAGGACAAACACTCAAACTTTAGCGCAAAGAAAAAGATATTCAGTAGGCGGCAACCGTTTTGTATACGGAATATACGGAATATTGTATACGGGAGTCTCGGCACGTGTGAAAGCTCCTCTCATTTCCTTTTTTTAAGCGATCCATTGTATATTTCTGAGTTTCCGTATTATTTATGATTGCGGAAGCAGAAAGAAAGGGGGTGAGCCTTCGAAGCGGTTCGGTACTGTCCCATCTCGCAGGTATGACTTATGACTTGACTGACTGGCGGATCCAGGATTTCTAAATTGGGTTTGGGTTAATTTTTTAGAAAATACAGACATTTTCAGTGTTAGCTTGTGATCAACGCTGCAACAGGAAAATAGCCGGAATTTCGTAAATAGTGGGAGAGTGATTCAAGAAGAGGCGGGGCTATTCAAAATTTGCTACAAAATGTTTTACCACAAAGGTACAACATAACAGTTTTTAGCACAGATTATCTATTAGGTTTCACAATAATCTATTGTTTTTGATGGTAACTTTGTGCCGTGGAGGGTCAAAACTTTTTTGTTCTTGGTAAGGATTTTTTGTTAAAACTTGTATTTGATAATCTCCATAATGAGATCCTGAGTACTACAGACCATAAAAATCAAACCAATATCAATAAAAGTATATGAAAAGACTATATCCCTGCAGTGATCCTTACTTAAATTTTCTTACCACGAACTGTTTTAAGAAATTCTCCTAAATTCAAGAAGTATATAAAGAAATATTGTATACTCTGTTTTTTTTTTTTCTATATCTGTATGGGGCTCTCAACTGGGTTTGTCTATCGCTTATTATCCAATTTAATTTTTCCTATATATTACCCCCCCCCCCCCAAAAAAAAAATTGCTAAAGCGTAGAATTTTTTGTTTTACCTTCGGTGAGAAGGCAGAGTGAGTTACGTAATCTCTTGGGTACAGCGCTGTGTTCCAGTCAGTGCTAACACTTGGTTATACTACAAATTAGGGTGTGCGCGTAACTGAACCACTGTGTAACTGAACCACAAGCAACTGAACCCCTGTAACTGAACCACCGTGTAACTGAACCACCGTGCAACTGAACCACCGTGTAACTGAACCCCCGTATAAACTGAACCCCCGTGCAACTGAACCCTCGTGTAACTAAACCCCCGGGTAACTGAACCCCATTTAACTAAACCCTCGTGTAACTAAACCCCTGTGCAACTCAACCCCATTTAACTGAACCCCTGTGTAACTAAACCCCCTTGTAACTGAACCCCCGTACAACTGAACCACTGTACAACTGAACCACCGTGCAACTGAACCACCGTGCAATTGAACCATCGTGCAACTGAACCACTGTGTAACTGAATCATCGTGCAACTGAACCACCGTGTAACTGAACCATCATACAACTGAACCACTGAACTCAGATTTTCGGTTCTCTAAAACTATTAGGCAATATCATTGGGTAAAACACAAGTTAGAATTTTTATATGTTCAACCTTGTTGAGGCATCCTTCTTTAGGCTTTTTCCCAGTGTTGTCTTCTGTCGCCCACGTCTTTTGATGCCAGAAGGAACCCAACACCATACATCGTGGGGTAGGCGACCCTCACCCATCAGCACCATGTGACCCGAATATCGCCATCGGTTAGTCACAATTCTATCGATCACGAGTGGCTGCTTTGTCTTTTCACGTATAGAGGCGTTAGTGAGCTTATCAGTCCACTGAATACCAAGGATACGCCGAAGACAGATGTTCTCAAAACCCTGGATTGGCTTTTCCAGTTGCTTAGTCAACGCCCAAGATTCGCAGCCGTACATTAGTATGGAAAGGACGTTACTATTAAAAAGCCGGACCTTGAGCTGTAGGGAGTATGCTGGATTCCTCCACATATTTCTCAATTTACTGAAGGCACTTCCTGCGCATGCAATCCGTATGGTAAATTCCGGCTCAAGGCTACCATCATATTTAATGACACTACCAAGGTACTTGAACTCTTCAACCTCCTCTAGTACATCAGATCCGATTTTTAGCGGTAGGGCAGGTAGGGTATTGACGCTGAGTCACAAGACTTTTGTTTTCCGTGTACTGATTGACACACCAACTTGACCGGCCATGCTGGAGAGTACAGTGATATTATTCTGTAGCTCCTCTCTTAAATGAGATAGGAGGGTTATATCATCAGCAAAATTGCCGTCACAGAATGTGCGGTTTAGGTTCAGCTGAATTCTACCTCTGAAATTACATTTTTGAAGTACGTAGTCGATGAGAATAGCAAACAACACTAGGAGAGGATACATCCTTGGCGCATATCAGACTTCACACTGAACAATTCGGTAGGGTCCCCATCATCAGTCCGTACCGCACAGAACTGATTCTCGTATAGCCTTACAATCATACACAGAATTTTGTCGGGGAATCCATAATACCGAAGGATTTTCCATAGCGAGTCTCTATGGACCAAATCAAACGCTTTCAAAAAGTTAATGAAGGCAACAATAATATCTGTCTGTCATTCGTTTGCTTATTCTATGAGTACCCTCAAACTGAATATCAAATCAGCGCACGATCTCCCTGGTCGAAACCCATGTTGCTCATCTCTTAGTATTTTGTCGACTTTTAACTGAATACAGTTCAGTAGTAGTTGGCAGAAAATCTTACTACCTACAGACTGATACCTCGCCAGTTATTACAGTCGGATGTTCCGCCTTTCTTAAAGAGCTTGACGATAACACCTTTCTTCCAATCGGTTGGAATATTCTCAGTTTCCCATATCTGAGAAATAGCCTTGTGAAGGGGCTCGGCATTGACTTCAGCTCCGTACTTAAAGAGTCCAGGCAAAATGCAGATACAACTTCTTTTTAAACTGGATGCACATAGTACCTCTTGATTTAGTTGAAGATGCTCCTAAATATTTCCCGAACAATGTGACGGCTGATACTATCAGCCATTGTAAATGTTCCTGGCATTTTCTTTTCACAACCAACTAAGGAATAAATGATAGATTCTGTTTGGCATTCTTCTTGACATTTCCCTAAGGTTTGACCTTAATGCTGCATGCTTTTTTTATTTATAGGATCAAACATGCCATCTTTTCTTGATAAAAAAAAAATTAATACTAACAATTGGCAACTTGTATAACTTACAGCCCTTGCACCAGAGGCTGAGGGTTGTGGACCATAGTTATTTAACTATGACATAGTTATTTAACCTTTAAAGTGACAGGGTGAATGGAACCCCCATTAACCGACATAAAAAGGAGAAATAAATCTGGATTTAAGAGTTTATGACGTCCGATTTTCTTTGCTTTTGTGACAACAAAACAGAGCATTTTTGCAAATCATCTTGACAGTAACTTATGTAAAGACTTAAAAAAGCAAACAATTCCAACAAGGTTGAACATGTAAAGATTCTAACTTGTGTTTTACCCAATTTAAGTACGGTGGTTGAGTTGCACGAGGGTTCAGTTACACGAGGGTTCAGTTGCACAGTAGTTCAGTTGCATGGCGATTCAATTGCACGGTGGTTCAGTTCCACAGTGGTTCAGTTGCGTGGTGGTTCAGTTGCACGGTGGTTCAGTTACAATGGAACCACAAATTAGACCATGCAAGCTTAGACGAGTTCACAAGATCCCTGATAGCCATAGTACAGTAATTGGGTTTGCGAGTCTAGAGGTCTGAGACACATGAAAAGAAAGAAATAATAAGTAGGTATTGCAGGATTTTGAGGTACTGTATGTCTCCTTGGCTCAAAATGTGGTTACACATTTGTGTGAAAATTTTTAAGCATGTTTTCTTGTTGTTATTAGAATTAATCTTTATTCAGAAATCTTTTTTATTATTTCACCTATTCTTGTACCGATAATTTTTCTTTTTTCTAGATTTCGCCAGAATGATGAAACTGAATCAGTGCCAATCTTAAGTTGACGTCTTCCAAGATCAATCATGAACAGTGTATCGGATTAAAAGTAGCTTATTACTTCTCTTTTTGGTAAGTTAAATTAATTAAACATGTTTGCTCTTTGTTTTTTTTTTTTTTCTTTTTAATATGCAGGGATTATCTTTTTTTTTAAAGTATAAACATCCTCCACAGCCATTGATGGTGCCTAGGGCCTCGAATTAAGGCTTCAGTTGCTGGGTCTTCATTATGCGGCAAATTGCAGGCCTGTTGCCCAACCTTGCGGCAGTGGGAATCAAACTCCAGTTCCATACCGGAAGATCTACCATTGTTCTTCCCCAGGGTAGGAATTCCAATGAGCGTTCAAGAATAGAGTTGTGTTTACAGCACCTCCTATTGATTTAGTTGTCTTTTTTCTTTCTTTGCAGAAGAGCCTTCCTTGGTAGTGACAAGGTGTCTATCGTTGTTTTTCCCATCCCAAGAGCCACACCAGCCACCTTCAGATCGTCTTAGGCAGGTAAAATCCCACAAAAAGAGAGAGAAGACTTACCCCCCCCCCCCTAATCGCCAGCTGCCAGCATCAAATATCACTAGATCCTCAGAATAATTACTAGCAAGAGAACTTCTCTCTCGCAGTTCGGACTGCTCCTCACGGATCTTTTCGTGTACCACAGTCAGCGCTTCGTATGTCCAAGGGGATTGATAGTCCCCTCTTACATGATTTTGTCAGCCTTTACTGACTTCAAAATATCTAGTCTCGGCAACCATCAGCAGCATATTCCATAAAACACACTGCCAGTGACCAGAAACTGGGAAGGATGACCTATATCTGGAGTTTGACTGAAATTAGCAGCAATAGGCCCCTATTTGTTCCCACGAGTCTAACGATAAGGTTGTTTTCATTGCCCCGATCGGCTTCAAACTGATATCTTTAACTCCTTGGGCTATGAAGACTCCATTGCAGAAGTAAAAATTGGAAAGTAAATTTGCCCCCCCCCCCGAAAAAGGGTTAAATTTTCCTTTTTCTTTTATTGGAGGACAAGCCTCCCAAAGATGGGGGCTGAATAGTGCTCATTTTTATTCTGATAAGCTTTAAATATCTAAGGTTCATGGTCTGGGCTAAAGGACCTCAGATTTATTGTTTGAGGGGGGAGGGTGCTAGAAGGCCTGGAAGCGGGCCATTCATCACGTTGTCCCTGATCAATTTGCAATCGTAAGTCTCCTGACCAAGAAGAACCTAATATAATTTTGAAGGCATTGTCCCCCCCCCCCCCCCAAGGAGATCCCGAAAAGGGCAATAATTGTTTTTGTGTCTCCAAAGTGGCTTGAAACTTACTTATGTAAGTTCCTGCATTAATTTAATGGGTGACGGACCTACACACTTATTTGTGGCAATATCTTCACGTTTTAATTTTACTTGACTATCCATTTTAATTTCTATTGCTTTAGCAGTCATCTATTTCTTCATAGCACATATACCATCTAAAGTAAAATCAATCAATCTTATCCTGTAGATTAAAACTTAACTATACGTGCTATTCTCGAACCAAATGCCTTCATTATGTCTTTATATGAAAGCTTCGAAGCCATGTCGTGTTTTGTATCAGATATGGATTATACTCAAGCTTTTTCAACTACTGCTTGGCCGTCCTGTTTCTAAGATAGTTTTTAATTAACTCTAAATTGATGGAGCTTCTTTCAGTAAAAGCAACTGAACAAGGAATAGTTATATACATCTTCAAAGTAAACGTTGGTGCGTTACGGAGTTGGGAAATTAGGGTTCGAATTTTATTTGACCACACCCAAAGTTACCTTACGAGCTGGCTCCCCCTCCCCTACATCCGTCCCTGCCATAGCAATATCTGTTAACTTTATTTTGAAATGACTATTCATTTCAGTTTCTCTCCATTTGGATTGTCACATAGCACTATAGAAATTTATCGTAAAAATCAGAACTAAAGAATGGACTTCATCCCTAATCTATGAAATAATTTCTGTTTGTTTTGATTTTTAATGTCGCTGTTTACATTTATAGGAAAAGCTTCTTTTCATTTAATTAGAGATAAGGTTAATAATTTCTTCAGAAGAAAAGCCTTGTACATATAATCAGATTGTGCTTTCTGGTCTTAAGTGCAATGATGATGGTACTCGGATAACTAATATTTGGATAAAGTCCCTGACTAGGCTAATATTGAGAAAATACATGATATTTGATTCGTCTTCTAATTTTTTTGTTTTTTATGATAAAGTTTTAAATGAAGCATTGTATGAGTGTTTTATATTAAAGTTTCCTATTTTGCCGACAACCTCACGGAATACTTGAAAAATTTCAAATTAGAATAATGGCAAAATTCTAAAATGATTTTATAAAAATCCTCTGCATCAAAACTTAGCAAACGTATGGAAACTTAAACCAAATAGCCTAAGCAAAGAAAACGAAAAAAGGAAGGCTCTTACAAGGATTGAACTTTTATGCAAGGATTTGATTGTCTCTTGCAGGACTACCACGCCTAATGATTTATCACTATTTCTATTGATGTTTTATGTTGCCTTATGATTTTCTTCTGGCTAGTGATTTATAGTGGTTTTTGTTCTACAATTAGTGATTTTTTAATAAATCTAATGATTTTTCACTATTTAGCATGTAGATTCATGATTCAATCGCATAAATTATACAGGAAGCTGTTTAATGAAAAAAAGAAAAAACTAGTGGTTCATTACAATTTCTAATGTGGTCAAAATTGGCATTTATGCAAATATACCGCCTTTGAAACTTCCGATTTCCCACCATATGTCCATATTAGATTTAGACCCTAAAGCGTTATCAAGAAGATGATAGGTGAATCTAGGTAATCGCAAAACTGCAAAAATGTTCTATACTTCCTATTTGACAAAATTTGCTCAGATCGAATTTTTGTCTTCATATTTATGGTTTTTACTCTCTATTATCTATCAGTTCCAAATCAGATTTCCTTCTGTTAAATCCTTTGAAAATGGAATGAATAGTGGCTATGAATAAAACCCCTACATCTGCAAATAGAACCGGAAGGGGAGTAATTGAAAAATAAAATGGTAGGTAAAAACAAAGCGGAAGAACTGGGGTTTTAACCGAGAAGAAAATAATTAAAAAAAAAGTAAATATTTCAATAAGGTCATCGATAACCAAGTTTTAGTGTTCTGGATATAGGCCAAGGGTACCAATTCAGTAAAATGCTTGGAGGAAATAAGGATTTTGTTCTATTCTCTGCATAATGATGTGAAAAGGTATTTTAAAAAATTTCAAGGGTAATTTTCGCTTGAAAAAAACAAAACATCAATCTAAAGGTATTTTTCTAGGGGGCTAATTTTACTCCCATCCTACAGGTGCGCTTTTATAGAGCATGGTAAAGAAACAAAAAACTATTTATTACATTTTTAAAACGTATTATAATTCTAGTGATTTCTATTCAGTAATCTAGCGATTTATGTGCAGATTTAGTGGGTTTTCCAAGAATCTAGTGATTTTTTTCATCGGCTGACAACTATGGCCCTCTGTTTGCAAGTTGCAGACAGAGGACCCATTAAATTAATGGTTGCAGACAGTGTTGCCACCGGTGACACTTTAGTGTCACTTTTGACACTTTTTTTTAAATGGCACTTTTTGGAACACCTGACACTGTTAGGACACTTTTAGCAAAAGTGGCACTTTTTTTGCTAAGTAGCACTATTTTACAAAAAAAAAAATTTTTTTCAGACAAAAAACCGGAAGGAAAACTGTCAATGTAGATATGCATCGATATCCGTTTTCTTTCAGTTAAGATCCTTATCTTAACTCCGCGTGCGGCAATTATTGGATGCCAGAATCTTTCTGTGCGGTGAAAAACTTAAATGTGTTTGTCTCTATCTGTGTGTGAGAAATTTTTATATTCCTATTCTTATCACTAATAAGCAAACTCAAGCGAAGATCACCCAGTAATCTTCGGTACGGAAATACTTGGCAATAAAGAGGACAGTGACAGACATTTAACTGCAATGTGGTGGAGAAGCCTTCAATTATTTTTAGTTTGTTTAGTTCAACTATTTTGTGTTGTTGCAATAATTTGTAGGCTCATAGACGATAATCAGTCAAGGAGTTTGCAATTTTTAAGTGGGTCCGAATTTAATTCTTATGTTTTATTAGTTGAGGGTTGACTACAATTCAAAGAAGAAAAGAGCAAGAACAGCTAAGAGTGTATTTTTGCGCCACTATGTTAATAGCTATTACTATGTTAACCATTCACTGGGCCAGTGACTGCTTAACTTTATGCGTCTTTTCATCGATTTCCGTGACTGGAACTCTTGAAGCCTAGTGACTGAAAAGCTCACTTGTGACATCACACAACGACTCAGCAACGCAAAAACATCCACTGAGCTCACTGGTGTCCCACAAGAATATCTAGTGACCTCTTCAGTGACTGGGCAAGTGACACAAAAATGCGCTCTAACATTTCCGTTCATAATTTTCATATTTTTTCTTTGAACTCTTGGCAAGAGACAAATGAATATTCATACATAACCATCATACTAAAAACAAAATTGATACCAAAACTTCCATTATCTTAAATCCTATGCAATCATTAGCAAAATCACAATATAATTTCACTTTTTATCTTACTTAAATTTATGTTATATCATTACATAAATTGAATTGGACGCACTTCCTCATTTTAGTAATTTCATTCCCACTAATTTTTGATTGTAAATGTGCTTTCACGCTGATACTCTAAATGTTCGTTTTTTATTATAAAGTGCTTTCATATTTGATACTTAAAATACTAGTTGACTGTTCCTATGCCCTAGTCCATGGAGACATCGTAAAGAAAAATTTATTGGGAGTGGCAAGAGTTCTCGTGAAACTTATTCTATTCCGGTTGTGATAAACAGACTAGATAATATAGCTGTCTTATTGTTTTTTCCACTAGTTTTTGCCTAATAAATTATTTGAAAGAGTAAGTGTCTGACAAGGCCGTATCCAGTGGGGGGGGGAGGGGGGGGTTACCCGGTTTGAACCCCCCCCTCGATGTTTGACCGAGTAGAAAATAAGTCGAAAATTAGTGAAACCTAGGTAAAAATCAGTAAAATTAGTCGAAAACTGAGTAAAAAATTAGTACCCCCCCCCCCCCCCCACGAAAAAATCCTGGATCCACCCAGACACTGTCTGAACCACTATTCTTTGTGTTTATCATAGGGTCATCAATAGCTACGATCTATGTTCGTGGCATTCTCTTTAGCATTTTCGGAGAAAAGAAAAGTTTCAAGCACCTGAATGCACTGCAATAATCCAGATAGTCCATTTTATGGAAAAACTGGATAAAAAACTTTTAATGTAGACGAGTATTGCTGTCCCTTTTTTCCGTTTTCTCAAAAGAAAAAAAATGAAGGTTTTTCTTCTTTTCTTTTTCCGTTCCTTTTTCAAGCTATGAACAAAGCTTGCTCAGAAAAAAAGAGAAGAAAGTACTTTGTGGGACGAGTTCTCATTTTATGCAGTAAGCACCATTTGTATTTTAGCAGGTTCTTAGGAGGGAGCTGGAAAGTTGACAAGAGTGGAAGTGCTGCGCAAAGCCGGAAATCAGCACCGACTAAGTAAAATCAAAATTTCTTTTTTATAGTTGATAGATTACGTTAGGTCCAATATTTGATGTTGGAGAATTTAAAGTTGCGGGAAACCAAGTGGGGGTGATCCCAAGTGGATTGGCTAATTTAAAAAGCTTGTTGATATGAGCGCGAGCGACGCGAAGCGTCACGAGCCGCAAATTTTTGGAAAATGACAGTTTTTATTCAAAATTGACGCTATTTTGTCACCCAAAGTGGCACCAAAAAAAACTGCTGAGTGGCAACGCTGCTTGCAGACTGCAACTATTAGGCTAGTTTAAAATTAGAGAATGCATTTGTTCCACTTTTTGCTCAAACTTTGTGGTGATAGCCTACTATTGGCCTAATAGCTAGGTGAAGGTTTATTTTAAGCTTAAATAGAAATCAGATAGATCTAAATAAAAATATTTTTAATCTGGTTATTTTCTTGAATGAGGATGCATATATGCTTAGTTAAGTAGCCTACTAGTCTAGAGAAGGAAACATATTAGCCTAAGAAAACAATTCTTTCTTCAGAATATGGAAAATAATTCTGTAAATTCCTACCAAATCATATTATTGACTTATGAATAAAGTGAATATACCACTCAATGCCTTTTTTATGCTCTTTCCAAATATAAAAATCATTTTTGTCAGAAATGTATTTTACCCCCCCCACCCCTATATACCAATTCAGGGTATATATTTGCACATTAGGGGGGTGGGGGTAAAGTTTAAACTTACCTCCCATTTACATCAGAAATAAAAATTCCCCCCACCCCCTCTAATGTGCAAATATATACCCTGAATTGGTATAGGCCTATACAGGGATGGGGTAAAATCCATTTTGGTAAATATTTACCAATCATATTATTGAGTTATGACTAAAGTGAATATAGCCTACCACTTGATGCCTTTTTTTATGCTCTTTACAAATAGCCTATAATAATCATTTTTGTCAGAAATGAATTTTATAGCCCCCACCCCTATATATACCAATTCAGGTATATATTTTGCACATTAGGGGGATAGGGGTAATTTTATTTCTGATGTAAATGAGAGGTAAGTTTAAACTTTCCCCCCACCCCCCTAATGTGCAAATATATATACCCTGAATTGGTATATATAGGGGTGGGGGCTAAAATTCATTTCTGACAAAATGATTAAGTTATATTTGTAAAGAGCATAAAAAAAAGGCATCAAGTGGTATATTCACTTTAGTTGTAACTCAATAATATGATTTGGTAAATATTTACCTTCATTTCCAACAAAAATGATTATTATATTTGAAAAGAGCATAAAAAAAAGGCATTGAGTAGTATATTCACTTTATTTGTAAGTCAATAATTTGATTTGGTAAAATTTTTTACCAATAATTCTAGCCATAATGCTTTGTATGCACCTCTGCTACACTTTACTCCCAACAATGCTATTGTGCAAATATTTAGACCCTAGCTCAGATTATATATTTCCTATTTAGTTCCCAATGTGGTTCTTGTGTTTCAACCTATGTGCCTGTAAATTGAATCAACTGTGACAAAACAAGAATCTTAAAAGAAGCAGCAGGGTCAAAATTATTGGTATTATTCAAAGAGTCAACTAAAGTTTTGAATCTTGACACAATTCTACTTTTAAAGCAATAAAAAAAAACTTTAGCATTAGAAGTGAGGTTGTTGAGGAGTGGAAAGCCCTTTTCATATAGGCCATGGAACAATTTCTGTTTGTTTTGAGTTTTAATGCTGCTCCTAGTGTAAGCCTAGGAGACCAGCCATAAGTACCTAAGAGAGGAGACCAAATGAAATCAAAGCCCTAAGGAAACATGTTAAGAAAACAATTATCACTTCATAATATGCAGAATAGTCTTATTTAACATATTTTACAGGGGGGAGAACCTTCATCTTAACTTCTTTCCTTTTATTTTGGGTTTCCTATTGCATTTCTAAACATTTGTGTCTATTCTCTAAGTCTTGAAAAGCATTTTATAAACAAAATGCCCCAAATGCTATCTAACCTTACCCATTTTATCACTATTTGTCTATTTACATGTTTTTTGTGAGAAATAATTAGCTGGCTGCAAGGGCTTGAGGGGGGAGGGGGGGGCAGGGTTGTGCTGTCCACCCAACCTTTTTTTGGAATTTGTGAGAAAATTTAATTTTTCACTATTTTCAATGCATAGTGACCCCCTCATATAAGGTCTGTGGATTATCATCAAGGGCTCAGGATGCAAGTTTTTAATTAATTAGGCTATTAGACAAAATTTGGACATTTTTGGCATTGGGTCAAACTATCTGGGCTTTAATTTTAAGGCTTGAATGCTAAGGAATGGACATGGGCTAGATTTGGACCCCATTTGAAAATGAAACAAATATTGTTGGTATGCATGTAGCACATGGTTACCACTAGGGAAACAGTCTAACCTTTCATGGCCTTAGGCATCCATGAATAAGTTTGAAGGCAAAAAGAGGAATTTAAGACAGTTTTTTCGGAGGCTCCCACCTGCCCAGAGTCTCAGGCAAATCTGACCCAAAACTTGAAAAAAAATAAGGAAATTTGCTCAGACTGATGTACTGGGCTGAGGCAATGACAAGATACTATTTGGAAAGTGACTAGAGATAGTGGGCATCCATGAACAAGTGCTAAATTGAGAGAGGAATTTGGGGCACCCACCTGTCCTAGAGTCTCAGGCAAGTGACCCAAAAAATGAAATTTTCTCAGAATGCAGGGCTGAAGAAATTTTGCAAAATCAGCCAAAATTTAGCAAAATTCTTGATTTCTGCAAAAATTTGGCATAAATCAGGTAGCAATATGTTAAATTTACAAAGATTGCCCCCTCAATAAAATAAGCATTGGGACATCCCTGGGCACTGATGGTCGTTTTATTACATATATCCGAATATTTGAACACAGAAAAATACAGTCAAATCCATGTTTATTTTTCAAAAATTTGTTAAAAGAATTGTGCAACAGTGAAAGAAGGGAAGATAAAGGTTCTCTCCTGCAAAATGTGTAAACTAGGATTATTCTGCATATTATGAAGTAAGAATTGTTTTTTTAGCATGTTTCCTTATGTATAGCTGGTCTCCTAGGCTTATACCTGCTCCTTACTTTCAGTTGAAAAAATCCATTTTTTTTTATTTAATTTCCAATTGTTTTTCAAATAATGCTGGTAAATCTAGATCACCCTGAATCTGAAATGAAGTTCTAGAGTGAATGTATAGTTGAAAACAGTGGCTTTTGCAGACACCAAGAGTTTTCATAAAATTTATCAGGACAATAAGACTTGCCTGTAGACCTCAGTTTGATTTGCCAGACAGTCAATTCTACAAGGAGATTAGTTTCAGAGAAACAAAGCTGTTCATAGTTTTGTAGCTTCATCACAACCTTGGGTAATACAGCTTTAATATTAGAACAAGGTAGCAGAAGCTGGATTCAATAAAGATCATGATTAGGAGAAAAATGTGCTTCTTCTAGCTCTTTTAATGTGGACTTGCATAGATTGATATGTTTGCAACTGGTAAATAGATCCTAAATTTTGTTTTGCAGAGAAACAAAAGTTGAAAGCAGGATCAAAGTTACTCTTCTATAACAAGAATAAGAGAGAAAATTAAGTTGAACTGGGTTATGGCTGCTAACTTAGAAGTTGGCTTTTGCCATTAGGCCTGAATTGGACTGGTGTGTCAGCAAAGATCTCCAGTACTCCAATGACAGCAGGGAAAAGCTCCAGATAAGTGATAAAATTGTCATGTCTTTCAATTCACTGTGTGTTGGAAAAGCAAAGGTGCTTTTGCTTTTTTTTGGATGCAACAGAAAAGATGGCACCAATAACTCTGATGTTTTTTTGAAGAGAACAGGAAAAATAAACTTTTTGCAAGTATCCATATGGCATTTGAATTAAGTCCAGTCTAGAGGCCTTCACCAGGGTAAGGTTTCAAATGTGAAAACCTCAATGTATGTAAATGGCAAGGTGATACTGCATTTCTATCTCTGCTTGAACACCATTGTATAAAACTAATCATGTTATTACCTTCATCAAAGCAACTTCAAACTAAATTGTTTGTGTCTAATCAAAACTCTAAGTGCAGTCTAATAATCTGCTTTGCAAGACCTACACCAGTCAAGTCATATGCAATGTTGAAGCACAAAACCTTTCTTCTATTTGATTGATCATCATTGAAAACAGATAACAAGACAGTCATTCTTTTCAATTTACATCACTTGCCTCATTGGACCCATATCAAACAACACTTTTCATTTTTTGCTCTATTCAAATTTGTATTGCAATTGAACATTCTTACATTATTGATGTTATCATTATGTACTTGTAGAGATACATATTTAATGTTTTTAGCTGATTATTCAAAATGTTCCTGCAATTTTGACCTTTGCAACTACATAATTGTTAGCCATGTTTAATATTTTATTTATTTCTTATGCCAATTCTAAGGGGAAATAAGAGAACTGACCTCAGAGTTGCCATTCTCCTTTCAATGTAGGCATTAGGAGAAAAGCTTGGTTCTAAAACTGGAAAAATAACCAAGGCCTCAGAAGATCAGGGACAAAATACAACTATTGTTGTCCAATAATTCTTTCTTGAATGCCTTGAATTCTTCCTTTATTCAATAAGGATTTTATGGCACACATTGTTGGTGAAATCAAACACTAGTCATACAAGCGTTTTTTCTCAGTTTGAATCATGAGATTAGAAAGTTGATCAAGCAGCTGCTACATCTCTAGTTCTTGTATCTGTCTTCATCTCAGCCAGGGCTTGAAAAAGAACAATTGGAACAATGGGGCCCTGCCTTTGAAAGGACTCTGTGCCACCATAAAAATGAAATATTGATTCTCAAAATTGTGAAATGTTCTTAACAATTCCAGTAAGTGTTGCTTCTGGAGAGAGATCATATTCCAGGCTTAAAACCAATAAAAAAAAAACTATGTCATGTCAACAATAAATCAGGATAGACTAAATAGTTTATCAATTATGTTGACTGAAAGTGAATACACAAAGAAAATTGATTTTAAAACCATTTTAGAAGCATGTTGCAGAACACACAATTTTTGAAAAATGTAAATTTCTTTGCAATACATCACCAATTTTGGTGATGTAAATTTTAAAAGGCATTTTCAACAGTTTCATAATATCTAGGGGACACAAATGTAAATTAACATTTGCACAAAATGAAGACAAAAAAGAACAGAAGAGGACAAAACTGTAAGCTCAAAATGAACAAACTGGACCGTCAAATGAGATAAGATCAAGAGAACCAACTGAGAAATAAAAATGTATGACAGGTGATAATGAACAAACCCTAGACCACCAAAAGTGACAAGATCAATCCAAGCAACTAAGGCAAAAGGTGGTGAAAAAATATCTGAAACAATGATAAACAAAAATAAAGATCAAAGAGATATGCAGTTAAAATATTAGCAAAAACCCAACAATTAGAACAAGTCAAAAACGAAATTGAAGAATATAGAAATATGCTGTTAAAAGATAAGTGGCAGCAAGAGTCACAGCAACTCAAAAACGAGATTGACGAAAAAAAAAAAAATTGCAGTTACTAGACATGTGACAGTCAGGATCAGAACAGATGGAAAATGAAGAACAGAGAAATGTGGGGTCACAATTTTAGAAAATATACAACTATGAGAACAAAGAAATATGCAATTAGAAGATAATCAGCAGTGAGAATTACAAGCAACAGCAGGAATCAGAAACTTGCCAATGTTGAAAGTGAAGAATGAAGAATTGTAATGTTAGCAGACACACTAAAGCAAGTATCAAGAGTGTCAAAAATGACAGCAAAGAAGAAAGAACTGTGCTGTCAAAGGACAGCAAGAGTCAGAATGATTGTTAAAAATGAAAGTGGAGAGGAAAAAAAGGTACTTAAGTACATAATGGTACACACTCAAGAAAAAAAAAAAACGGGTTTTATCTGTCTGTTTTAAGAGACAGTTAGCTTATGCTCAGTGGAAAAACAAGTGATGGGTGACGAGAATACATTGGACTTCTATAATTTGGGCTATATATTTGTAAATTAGGGGGGTGAGGGTAAAGTATTTGGACAGCCTGAAAGTTAGAAAAACAATTCTTAGTTTGTAATATACAGAATAATTGTAGCTAACACATTTTGCATGTAGACCCACTATGCTGTAACCCCCCCCCCTAATGTGCAAATATATTGCCAAATTTGTTTCTAAAGTATTATATTTTCACTATATTTTAATGGTATATTTTAAATTAGGATTGACCTAACTTCACTTCTCGAGTGTGTACCATTATGTATCCAAGTACCGAAATAAATATTATGTTATAAGAACAACACCATCCCAATCTTTGATGAGCAAAAAAATTGTGGCATAGAACCCAGTAAAAACCTACAAAGATGCCATAAACCATGCAAGTGTTATTTTACAAGTCGTTGGGACCTTTCAACTCTGTTTGTTTTCACTGTGGATGGAGTCCTCCATTATGCACAGGAAAAAAGTAAGCCAACAAAGATGATTTACTCAGGGCTGCTGCCTGCTCGGTTTGAATTGCATTCCTGCATCAACAATTTCCAAATGAATTTTTTTGGCCTGTTATAGGATATCACTTGCTCTTTAAAGACTTCCACAAACAAATACAAACTGAAACTCATGTTTTGCTTTAGCTTCATTCAATGTAAGCAATGATTGAACAAAAATATTGTAATATTTTCAGCTTAAAAATAGGGCTATACGGAAAGCAGGTTGTCCTTGTCTGGGGTGGGAGGATGTCCATAAAGAAAGATTTGGTGCTGTGGTGAGTTGTTAGTAGTAGTAGTAGTAGTAGTCGTTCAATAGCTGGACAAATTTATCACAAAATCAGTTTAGCAGCACACCAATCAATAGACCCCCTGAAAGGTGATTTTGAACTATATTCATGTGGCCAAATGTACCTTTTAGAACCAATGGAGATGTTAAAGAACACTTTCACATCTTTTAAATTATTAGATCAGTTGTATCCCAACAGATCTGAAGGACGAAATATTGTGAGACACAAATAGCTATGCTAAAGGTTAAATGAAAATGCAATATATATATATATATTATATATATATATATAATATATATATATATATATATATATATATATATATATATACTAAAATAATATGTATAATATATATATATTGGGAGGCGGATGGAGTCTCGTCCGAAATGATGCAGACCTTGTCTGCTGACCATGTGCCTCTGGATATGCGGGTCATCCCCTAACTAAACACTCCAATCAGGGTGGCCTGCAACCTCATGTGGAGGGTGGAGCCCACCCGGGGGGGAATCTCAGTATCAGTTAAACCCTAGCTCTACTTTGATTCCAGGCCTAGGGTTGGTTGGGCTAGTGACCCTCCACTTGAAAATCAAGTGCTACGCAAGTGACTACATAGCTCGGATCCGGTACCTCCTTTTAAGATCTCGACCATCACGTGTCAACGACCTGCTGACAACGTCAGAAAGACTGACAGACTGAACATTCTAGACACAAAGGGGGCTTTTGAATAGCCACCTGGAATGTTTTGACCCTGAATGCAAAATAACCTGCATCAAAGACCCTACTTTCTCAAGAACTTTTGTAAGAATAAAGTGGCGATTGCAGGTCTCACAGAATCCCGTCCTTACTGAAGTGAGAAGAGCGAATAGGTTGATAAATCACTCAATTAGTCTGGTCTGGAGGGAGCATGAGAAGAAATGGTGTTGGCCTTGCGCTAAATGGCCTTGCAAGAAAGGCCTTACTCTTGCACGAAGCTGTATCGGACAGAATAATGAAGGCCCGCTTTGGTACAGCATGGCAAGATGACAATTTTCGTATGCTATGCCCCGACCAACGATTCCGGACGACGACGTAACCAAGGAAGAGTTCTACTCTGCTCTGTCCAGATGTCTGTCAACAGATTTCCTCCCATGATGTCACTGTTCTTCTCGGTGACTTCAACTGCTACAGTGCGAGATGATATGGTGTTTGGCGTGCACAATTGGACCTGGTATCCCCCAACCCACTGAACGATAACGGCCTTTGCCTACTCGAACTGTGCTGATCCCATGAACTTGTGATCGCAAACACCTATTTTCAACATAAGACTATCCACAAGTACCCGTGGTATAAGTAACGGGCGGTCGCAACAAAGAAGATGATTGACTGCGTGATTATTTCTAAACGCTGGAGATCATTGCTGAAGAACTGCAGAACCTTACAGATCAGCAGAGCTCAGAAATGCAGATCACAGGCTTGTGTGTGCTGATGTCCAGCTTCACCTCCATTGCACAGTGCGATCGGAAAAGAAAACCAGTAGCAGCGGATAGTGGGAAACTAAAGGAGCCAAAGATACTCGCCAGAAGTATAGTGTTGAGATATCAAATTGCTTTGAGGGCTCCTTGGCACACTCAACAGCAGCGAAGACGCCTGGAAGTATTTAAATCGTAGAAAACAGCGAAGCAGCACAGCTGGTGCTTTGCAAGCGAAGTTTCCCGAAGAAATCGTGGCTAACTGACGAAACACTGCAGGTCATAGAGCAAAGGCGGGAGGCAAGACTTCTTGGGGACATGGCCACCTATCGAAGGCTCAATGGAGTGCAGAACAGACTTAATTCACCGAGACCAAAGTCAGTTTGTTGCAAGGAAAGCCGATGAAATTCGAACTAACAGCAAAAAATAAAGACATGGGTAGCCTGTTCAAAGCCCACCTCCGCGATCTCACAGAAAATAAAACACCCAGCATTGGGACCCGTCCTATCCAGGGATGGAGGACACTTCTCTCTGATGAGGGTTTCTTGTTGTCTCTTAGCGGTGGAAAAGACCACTTTGCTCGCTCCTGAACAACACTAGCCCGTCTATGCCTCACTACTGATTAGTCCAGCCAACTGACAGTCCAAGATCCAAAAGGCAGATGCTCCTTCAGACGAGGCCTTTCAGCCCCTCAGAAATTGGAAAATGCATTAGTAAAACGGCTCAAGAACAATAAAGCTGACGGTAATCTGTGGCTTTCTGAGTTCGGAGCTGCTAAAATATGCAGGTCCTGTTTATGCTTCTGTTTCCTCCACCCCTGGTCTCTACAATCTGGCAAACCATATAAAGATAATTCCCGAAGATTGGCGGAAGGGTGTCATTATCCCGTTATGGAAGAGGAAAGGTTCTAGAAGCGACTCTCGACTACCGTTGAATACCCGACTGTCCCCCTGTCCTGGGAACCTTTTCTCATGG
>JAPEVW010000103.1:375479-518316 GCA_027921565.1 Artemia sinica | reverse complement strand
ATTAATATTCTGCATGTCATTATTTCATTAAAAATCTATTATGCATTACATTGTTATGGGTTCATTATTTTTAGAGTATGCTAGCATATCAAACGTTTAGAATGTCTATTAAAACATCGGAGATGTAAGAAAAGGAATTGTCATACATCATATGTCGGATTGATAGGTTAACATAGACAAAATCTAAGTATCGGAATCAATAAATTCTTTATCAACATTTTTTGTCGGATAGGTCAGGATAAAATTGATAAAATCTAAATATCAGAGTGAATAGATTCTCTATCAACATCCTTTGCCGGATATGTCGGTTAACATTATCAAAACCTAAGTATCAGAGTGATGAAATTCTGTATCAACATCTATTGTCAGATACATGGGATAACATTGATAAATCTAAGCATCAGAGGGAATAATTTTTTCTATGAACATCTTTGTCAGATACATTAGATAAAATTGACTAAATCTAAGTGTCAGATTGAATGAATTCTTCATCAACATCATTTGTCGGATACGTCGGATAACATTGTCAAAATCTACATATTAGAGTGAATAAATTCTTTATCAACTTCCTTTGTCTGATACATCAGATAACATTCACAAAATCTAAGTATCAGAGTGAATAAATTCTTTATTATCGTCTTTTGTGAGATATGCTTGATAAAATTGAGAAAATCTAAGTATCAGAGTGAACAAATTCTTTATCAGTGATTTTTGACAGATACGTTTGATATCACTGACCAATTCTAATTATCATAGTGATTAAATACTTTATCAACTTCTTTTGTCGGGTACATCAGATAATATTCATGAAATCTAAGTATCAGAGTGAATAAATTCTTTATCATCGTCCTTTGTCTGATATACCTGATAAAATTGAGAAAATCTAAGCATCAGAGTGAATAAGTTCTTTATCAATGTCTTTTGACAGATATGTTTAATCACACTGACAAAATATAAGCATCAAAGTGAAAAAAATTCTTTATTAACATTCTTTATCGGTACCTTTTGTCGGATAAATCAGATAACATTGACAAAATCTATGTATTAGAATGAATAAATTCTTTATCATCATCCGTTGTCGGATACGTCAGATAAAATTGAAAAATTCTAAGTACTATAGTGAATAAATTCTTTGTCAGCATCATTTACTGGATTCCTCGGTTAACATTATCAAAATCTAAGAATCAGAGTGATTAAATTCTATAGCAACATCTATTCTCGGATACATAGGATAACATTGACAAAATCTAAGTATTAGAGTGAATAAATGTTTTCTATCAACATATCTGTCAGTTACATCGGATAAAATTGACAAAATCGAATTATCAGATTGAATAAATTCTTTATCAACATCTTTTGTCGGATACATCGGATAACATTGTCAAAATCTATGTATCAGATTGAATAAATTCTTTTATCAACTTCCTTTGTCGGTTACATCAGAAAACATTCACAAATTCTAAGTATAAATTCTTTATCAGCATCATTTACTGGATACATCGGTTAACATTATCAAAATCTAACTATCAGAGTGATTAAATTCAATATCAACATCTATTCTCGGATACTTAGGATAACATCGGCAAAATCTAAGTATTAGAGTGAATAAATGTTTTCTATCAACAACTCTATCTATTAGATCGGATAAAATTGACAAAATCAAACTATCAGATTGAATAAATTCTTTATCCTCATCCTTTTTCGGATACGTCGGATAACATTGTCAAAGTCTAAGCATCAGAGTGAATAAATTCTTTATCAACTTACTTTGTCAGTTAAATCAGATAACATTCACAAAATCAGTGAATTAATTCTTTATCATCATCTTTTGTCAGATACGTTTGATAAAATTGAGAAAATTTAAGCATCAGAGTGAAAAAGTTCTTTATCAATGTCCTTTGACGAATATGTTTTATAACATTGACAAAATCTAAGTATCAGAGTGAATACATTCCTTATTTACATTCTTTATCAACATCATTTGTCGGATACATCGGATAAAATTGGCAAATTCTAAGTATCAGAGTGAATAAATTCTTTATCAACACCCTTTGTCAACTACATCGAATAAATTGTCAAAATCTAAGTATCAGAGTGAGTAAATTCTTTATCCACTTCTTTTGTTGGATACATCGGATAACATTCACAAAATCTAAGTATCAGAGCGAATAAATTCATTATCATCGTCACTTGTCAGATGCGCTTGATAAAATTGAGAAAATCTAAGTATCAGAGTGAATAAATTCGTTATCAATGTCTTTTGACCGATACGTTTAATAACATTGACAAAATCTAAGTATCAGAGTGAATAAATTCTTTATTAACATTTTTATCGAGATCATTTGTCGTATACGTAGGATAACATTGAGAAAATCTAAGTATCAGAGTAATAAATTTTTTATCATCATCTTTGTCAGATACATTGTATAAAATTTACAAAATCTAAGTATCAGAATGAATAAATTCTTTATCAACATCTTTTGTCGGTTATGTCAGATAAAATTGACAAAATATAAGTATCAGAGCGAATAAATTCTTTATCAACATCCAACATCCTATACATCAGTTATCCGGATAAAATTGACAAAATCTAAGTATCAGATTGAATAAATTCTTTATCAGCATCTTTTGTCAGATATGTCGGATAGCATTGTCAAAATCTAAGTATTAGAGTGAATAAATTCTTTATCAACTTCTTTTGTTGGATACATCGGATAACATTCTCAAAATCTAAGTATCAGAGCGAATGAATTCATTATCATCGTCATTTGTCAGATACGCTTGTTAAAATTGAGAAAACCTAAGTATCAAAATGAATAAATTCGTTATCAATGTCTTTTGAAAGATACGTTTAATAACATTGAGAAAATCTAAGTATCAGAGTGAATAAATTCTTTATTAACATTTTTTATCGAGATTATTTGTCGGATACGTTGGATAACATTTACAGAATCTATGTATTAGAATGAATAAATTCTTTATCAACATCTTTTGTCGGATACGACAAAATCTAAGTGTCAGAGTGAATAAATTCTTTATCAACGTGCAAAAAATTAGGTTAATTTAGGTTCACTTAGATTGGTGCGCCACACTAAGTGAACCTAAATTAACCTAACTTTTTGCATGTTGATAAAGAATTTATTCACTCTGACACTTAGATTTTGTTGTATCCGACCAAAGATGTTGATAAAGTATTTATTAATTCTAATACATATATTTTGTCAATGTTATCTAACGTATCCGACAAATGATCTCGATAAAAAAAAGTTAATAAAGAATTTATTCGCTCTAATACTTATATTTTCTCAATGTTATTAAACGTATCTGTCAAAAGACATTGATAACGAATTTATTCACTCTGATACTTAGGTTTTCTCAATTTTATCAAGCATATCTGACAAATGACGATGATAATGAATTGATTCACTCTGATAATTAAACTTTGAGAATGTTATCCGATGTATCCAACAAAAAAAGTTGATAAAGAATTTATTCACTCTGATACTTAGATTTTGAGAATGCTATCCGACATATCTGACAAAAGGTGGTGATAAAAAATTTATTCAATCTGATACTTAGATTTTGTCAATGTTATCCGGATAATTGATGTATCCGGCATAGGATATTGATAAAAAATTTATTCACACTGATTCTTAGATTTTGTCACTTTTATCCGACATAACCAACAAAAGATTTTGATAGAGAATTTTTTCATTCTAATACTTAGATTTTGTAAATTTTACATGATATATCTTACAAAGATGACGAAAAAAATTTATTCACACTGATACTTAGATTTTATCAATGTTATCTTACGTATCCGACAAATGATCTCGATAAAAAATGTTAATAGAGAATTTATTCACTCTGATACTTAGATTTTGTCAATTTTATTAAATATATCGGTCAAAAGACATTTATAACGAATTTATTCATTCTGATACTTAAATTTTCTCAAATTTATCAAGTGTATCTGAGAAATGACGATGATAATGAATTTATTCGCTCTGATACTTGGATTCTGTGAATGTTATCCGATGTATCCAACAAAAGAAGTTGATAAAGAATGTTAATAAGGAATGTATTCAATCTGATACTTAGATTTTGTCAATTTTATCAAACGTATTCGTCAAAGGACACTGATAAAGAATTTGTTCACTCTGATGCTTAGATTTTCTCAATTTTATCAAGCGTATCTGACAAAAGATGATGATAAAGAATTAATTCACTGATTTTGTGAATGTTATCTGATGTAACTGACAAAGGAAGTTGATAAAAGAATTTATTCACTCTGATATTTAGATTTTGACAATGTTATCCGACGTATCCGACAAAGGATGATAATAAAAAATTGATTCAATCTTATAGTTCGACTTTGTCAATTTTATCCAATGTAATTGATAGAAATATGGATAGAAAACATTTATTCACTCTAATACTTAGATTTTGTCGATATTATCCTATGTATCCGAGAATAGGTGTTGATATAGATTTTAATCACTCTGATAGTTAGATTCTGATAATGTTAACCGTTGTATCCAGTAAATGATGCTGATAAAGAATTTATACTTAGTTTTTGTGAATGTTATCTGATGTAACCGACAAAGGAAGATGATAAAAGAATTTGTCCACTCTGATACTTAGATTTTGACAATGTTATCCGACGTATCCGACAACAGATTTTGTTAAAGAATTTATTCAATCTGATAGTTCTAGTTTGTCAATTTTATCCGATGTAACTGACAGATATGGTGATAGAAAATATTTATTCACTCGAATACTTAGATTTTGTCAATGTTATCCTATGTATCCGAGAATAGATGTTGATATAGAATTTAATCACTCTGATACTTATATTTTGCTAATGTTAACTGAGGTATCCGGTAAATGATGCTGATAAAGAATTTATTCACTATGATACTTAGAATTTCTCAATTTTATTCGACGTATCCGACAACGGATGATGATAAACAATTTATTCATTCTAATACATAGATTTTGTTAATGTTATTCGAAGTATCCGACAAATGGTACCGGTAAAGAATGGTAATAAAGAATTTGTTCACTTTGATGCTTAAATTTTGTCAGTGTTATCAAACATATCTGTCAAAATACATTGATAAAGAATTTATTCACAGCGATACTTAGATTTTCTCAATTTTATCAAGCATATCTGACAAAGGATGATGATAATGAATTTATCCACTCTGACACTTAGATTTTGTGAATGTTATCTGATGTATCCGACAGAAGAAGTTGATAAAGAATTTATTCACTATGATACTTAGATTTGGTCAGTGTTATCAAACGTATTTGTCGAAAGACATTGATAAAGAATTTATTCACTCTGATGCTTAGATTTTCTCAATTAAATCAATCATATCTGACAAAAGACGATAATAAAGAATTTATTCACTCTGATACTATCAAACGTATCTGTCAAATGATATTAATAAAGAATTTATTCACTCTGATGATTTTCTAAATTTTATCAAGGATATCTGACAAATGACGATGATAAAGAATCTATTCACTCTGATACTTGGATTTTGTGAATGTTATCTGATGTAATAAACAAAAGAAGTTGATATAGAATTAATTAACTTTGATACTTAGATTTTGACAATGTTATCCGACGTTTCCGACAAAAGATGTGGATAAAAAATTTGTTAAATCTGATACTTAGATTTTGTCAATTTTACCCGATGTATCCGAGAAAGATGCTGATAGAAAAAATTTATTCACTCTGATACTTAGATTTCGTCAATGTCATCCGATGTATCTGACAATAGATGTTGATAGGGAATTTCATCACTCTTTCTTGATAATTTTAACCGACATATCCGGCAAAGGATGTTGATAGAGAATATATTCACTCTGATACTTAGATTTCGTCAATGTCATCCGATGTATCTGACAATAGGTGTTGATAGGGAATTTCATCACTCTTTCTTGATAATTTTAACCGACATATCCGGCAAAGGATGTTGATAGAGAATTTATTCATTCTGATACTTAGATTTTGTCTATGTTAACCTATCTATCCGACATATGATGCATGAAAATTCCTTTTCTTACATCTCCGATGTTTTAATAGACATTCTAAACTTTTGATATGCTAGCATACTCTAAAAATAATTAACAAATAACAATGTACTCTCACTGTCATGACAACTCACGCATACGTTTTCGATAGTGCTACCACTTGTACTTGTTTCATAGTTCAAATACTTCTCCTTGTCAGCATTCAATGCTACAATAACACTATCATGTGAACACATTTTTACTGGGGGGTCATCCACATGTTCAATATGCATTTCATCTTTGCTATTATTAGATTCATTGACTATATCGTCAATGATGGTAGTAACGTTTGCTGGCACTTTTTTTTCATCGATTCATCTTTGTATTCCTTAGTGATATTTTCTACCAATGCCCTTTTTATTTTTCCGAAAATTTCACTGTCTATTACCTCATTATTTTTACACAGGTAACAGTTCCGGCCCGTAGACAAGATATGGTTTATGATATTAGTAGAAGAGTACGCCTGTCTTCTTTTGACCTTTAGTTGAATGCTAATACCCGAAAGCTGACGATAGGGTTTAACACAGGGTAACATGTTACCACAAGCACTAGGAAGAAGATTTCCCTCTTCATCAACTATTATTTTTATGTTTGCATTCTCTTTCAGTGCAATCATCTCTGGAAATCTCAATCTCGCATATCTATCATCATAAGAGTTGAATTTTTTGGTACTCCAAAGAAATTTAATTCCTTACAGTCATGACAATGCAGACATACGTTTCCGATAGTGCTACCACTTGTACTTGTTTCATAGGTCAAATACTTCTCCTTGTCAGCATTCAATGCTACAATAACACTATCGTGTGAAAACACTTTCTTAAAATGCTTCATCTTCAGTTTTTTAAAGATATGACTTATGTGTTTATCCTTCCACTGCGTAAAAATTACTGATTTAATACATGCAATAAACTAGGTAGTGTCGATACCCTGCCATATAGTACCAGTGGGAAAGCCGCGTCGTGTCTATGAGCAAGCATAGAGTACGATTGGTAGAGCCGCAGATATATTTTATGTCATTTTAAGATACGTAAAAACGAATGACATATTTTATGTTATTCTAAGACATGTAAAAAAAAGTTGAAAAAACACCATGTTAAAAAAAATAGGAAAAAAATTTAATAGGTATACTTATCATTTTGATCTGAGACCATTATCGAGGGGTTTCAGGCTTTTTTCGAAATCATCATAAATTTGTTCTCGCAATAAACTTTTACTTTTAAGACGAACCAAAATAATAGTCACCATTCCTCAATCAGTGTCAGATAGCAATTTGTTTCCACTATGCAGTTTTTTTCCTAAACATGATTTTTGACGTTTGATTCTGACCGTGTTAAAGAGTTTATAGTAAGTTCTCCCAACAGAATAATGAGACTTCTTAAGGGGGCTGGGAGGGGGAGTCTACGGGAAGGGTAATCTGGAGGGAAATCTCTTTTAAATCTCCAGTGAAGGGTTTTGGAACATAATTATTACAATGGTGCCGTTTTATGCTTCAAAGCTTTTCAACTTAAGAAGTGGCACAAAACGTGCCGTTTTTTGTGCTATTTGGAAGCTACGAATGGCAAAACTGATTTAAATCACGTAGATATGAGCAAAAGCTTTCAAATCAGCCATTAAACATCTCTCTAAGAAACTCTGGCAGTCAACTAACCCCTAGCTTTTTCCACTTGGGACATGGCATCAATAGTGCCATTTTTAGGGCCATTTGGCAGTTGCAGTTGGTAGAATTTATAAATATAATTTAGATATGAGAAATAGCTTTAATGTGAGCTATTAAACATCTGTCTACGATTTTTTTTGTAGCCCTCTAGCCCCACCCCTTGAGAAATGGCACATAATGTGCCATTTTGTGCCTTATGGCACTTGCAGATGATATAAATTTATAAAAAGCACGTAGATGTGAGAAACAGCTTTCTAATGAGCCTGTAAGCATCTCTCTATGATGTTCTGATTAACTTCTAGCTTTTCTCCTTTTTTGGAAAAAGAGGAGAAAAAAAAGGGAGAGAGATCAGTGCTACCCATGCAAAAAAGTGATTTTTCTTGCTTTTTTAAGGTTGGGGACTGTAATTTCCCCGAACAAGGTTTTCGACTATGCTGATTCCAATGGTATACTTTTCATCTGACGCCATTTTGGAGGGGTTTCGTGCTTTTTTCGAAATAACCATAAATTTTTTTTCCGAATAAACTTTTATTTTTAATACGAACTGAAACGATAGTTACCATTCCTGAATCAGTGTCAGATGAAAATTTTTTTCACAAGGCAGTTTTTTTTTTTGAAAACGCGTTTTTTAACTTTGGTTAAATGGGCTGTGATTCACTCTTTACTAGGTTGCAGCTGCCGCTGCAACCATGATCCCAAACACTGCGCTATATTCTGCTATTAATTAAAAAAAAAGCTTTCCGAAAAATAAGTTTTTCAAAGAAAAGTAAAGGTCATTATAAACTTAAGCTCAGCAGATACAAATACCTTTTAAAATTCAAACTAAAAACGACCAGAAATTACTATTAAAGAATAAATGAAACCCAAAACGAACAGAAATTAAATAAGCAATCATAGCAAAAACGTACAACAAGTAATAATATAAATGAATAAATAGATCTTAAAGTGAGTAATCCTTAGATTGAATAAAAATATCAAGCTTAAAATGAAAAAAAATATTTTTCTATTGAAGTATAAATGAAACTTAAAACGAACAGAAATTAAATAAACAATCAATGCAAACAAACATATAATAGATATTAATGTAAATTAATAAATAAATCTTAAAACGAGTGAAACTTAAATTAAATATGCAAATCAAGCTTGAAACGAACAAAAATCACCACAAACAAGAGTTTGGGTATGACCTCCTTCTCTCACTGTAAAAGTCTAAAACCTATTGCGTCATTGGTGCTTTACTGAAAATTAATTAAAAAAACTTTTTTTTTTAAATAAAAGTTTTTCTAAGAAAAGCAAAGAACTCAATTAAAACAAAAAAAAGAGCAAAAATAAAATCAAATAATCTACCAAGCGTGAAACTACCACAAATCAGCATCGATAAATAAATGAAACCCAAAACGAGCAAAAATTACAATAGATAACCGAGTCAAAGTTGGGCACAAAACCCCTATGCCTTCCCAAGGCCAGAACAAAATTTGCACTTTACTGAAAAAATACAAATGAATGTGCATTGTCAGTTTAATATAGATATACTGATATTTAGTAATCAAAATGTTAATATTATTTGATTTATTAAAGTTATAAAAGTAAAAACATTTATATTTTGAAAAAATGGAAAAAATGTGAAAAAATGGGTTTGTGTCAACCTCGGATTTTTTATTATCTCATGATTGAACTATTTTTAACAAAATTGCTATCTCAAAATTTTTATCGGATGGGTTTGGGGAAAAAGGGCGTGGGGGGACTAGATTAAGCTTCGGTCTCTTTTGACTCTTGAAAAGTGAACTAAACTTTCTATTTTCAATAAAATGAGCCCTCTCTGAAGTTTATACGAGTATCCCTTATATAAGAACCATATATATCCCCAGAGTATCACTTACAACGCCTATCCCTGGGCCCTGGGGGGTTGTGTCGACCCTGGAGTTTTAATATCTGATGGTTGAACTATTTTTAACAAAATGGTCACCTGAAATTTTTAACGGATGGGTTTATCCATCCGATACGCCCAAAGGCGTTGAGGACGGGAGGGGTTAGTTGCTCTGATCTTTTTCACTCTGAGAAAATGAACTACAACTTTTAATTTCCATTCAAATGAACCCTCTCTGAAGTTTATGAAGTCTATACGAGCATACCTTCCATAAGAACCATATATGCCCCCAGAGCAATACTTACAACGCCTTCCCCAGTCCTGGGGAGGGGGGGGGGTTTGACACAGGAGTTTTGCTTATGAACTTTGAACAATTTTTAACGAAATGACCATACGTAAAGGTGTTTTTGTTATATGACCTTTCAACTATTTTTAACAAAATGGCTACCTCAAATTTTTTATTAGATGTATTTGTGGAAAAGGGCTTGGGGGGTCATTTGCCCTCTGATCACTTTTGACTCTTAAAAAGGGCACTAGTACTCTCGATTTCCAATCGAATGAGCCCCCTTTGAAGTTTATACGACGACCCCTTCTATATGAAGTGCCTTTGGGAAAAATAAATAGAGTATGGGGGGAGGATAGCTGCCCTCCAATCACTTTTGACTCTTAAAAAGTGAATTACAACTTTCAATTTACAATCAAATGAGCCCTCTAGGAATTTTATACGTGCATCCCTTCCATAAAAACCATATATGCCCCCAGGGCATAACTTACAACGCCTACCCCCTGGCCTTGGGGGGCTGTGTCGACACTGGAGTTTTTGTTATCAGAACTTCGAACTTTTTAACAAAATTTCTATCTCAAAATTTTTATATGATGCATTTAGGGTGTGGAGGAGGGGAGGGCTAGTTGCCCTCCGATCTCTTTTGACTCTTAAAAGTGAACAAGAACTTTCAATTTCAAATCAAATGAACCCTCTCCAAAGTTTATACGAGCATCCCTTCCATAAGAACTATATATGCCCCTAGAGCATTACTCATAACGCCTGCCTCTAGCTTTGGCGGGTTCCGTCGACACAGGAATTTTCTTATCTGACCTTTGAACTATTTTTAATGAAATGGCTTTTATAAAAATTTTATCAGATGGGCTTGGGGACAAAAGGGTGCAGGGGGGCTAGTTGCCATCGGATATCTTTTGACTCTAAAAAAATGAACCAGAACTTTCAATTTCCAATCACATGAGCTCCCTCTGAAGTTTATACGAGCTTCCCTTCCATTAGAACCATAAACGCCCCCAGGACAACACTTACAACGCCTAACCCCCGGGCTCTAAGGGGTGTTTTTGTTATCTAATTTTTGAACAATTTCCAAAACACTGGCTATCTCAGAATTTGTAGGGGACGGGTTTGGGGAAAAAGCGTGGGGGGGGGCTAGTTTAACTCTCTTGACTCTTAAGTGAACTAGAACTTTCAATTTCCAATCAAATGAGCCCTCTCTTAAGTTTATACGAGCATCCCTTTCATACGAACAATATATGTCCCAGGGCATAACTTACAACGCCTGCCTCCCGGGCCCTGGGTGGCTGTATTGACCCCTGAGTTTTTGTTATATGGTCATTGAACTATTTAAAAAAAAAACTATCTCAAAGTTCTTATCGGATGGGTTTGAGGAAAAAAAGGAGCGGAGTGGGAGGGGGGGGGATCTAGGGGCCCTCAAATCTCTTTTGACTCTTAAAGAGTGAACTAGAACTTTCAGTTTGCAATCAAATGATCCCTCTTTGAAGTTAATACGAGCATCCCTTCCATAAGACCCATATATGCCCCCTGGGCATAACTTACAACGCCTGCTCCCAGGCCCTGGGGGGTTGTGTCAACACCGGAACTTTTGTTATATGATCTTTGAACTATTTTTAACAAAACAGCTATCTTAAAATTTTTATTGGATGCAATTGGGAAAAAATGGTTTGGGGGGGGGGGCAGCTGGTTACCCTCCAATATCTTTTCACGCTTAAAAAGTGAATTAGAACTTTCAATTTCCAATCAAATGAGTCCTCTCTGAAGTTTATATGAAGAATCCTTCCATAAGAACCGTATATGCCCCCTGGGCATAACTTATAACCCTTGCACCTGAAGACTGGGGGGGGAGTATCCTGCTCAAACATATAATTTCCAGAACTTTCAACTATGTTGAACAAAATGGCTATACCAAATTTTGATTGGATGTGTTTGGGGAAATGGTGAGCTTGGAAGGCGTGTCAGTTGCCTTAGAATCACTTTTGACTATTAAAAAGGGAACTAGCCATTTAAATTTCCAATCGAATGAGCCCTTTCTGAAGTTTCTACGACAACGTTGTCTATACAAAACCTTATATGCCCCCAGGGCATAACTTACAACCCTTGCCCTTAGGGCTGTGGGTGAGTTGTCATCCTCAAAGACCTAATTTCCAGAACTTAAAACTACGTTTAATAAATGACTGTGGTTATCTCAAAATTTTGATTGGATGTATTTAGTGAAAAGGTAGGCGTGGGGGGGGGCTAGTTGTCCTCAAATCACTTTCGACTATTAAAAAGGGCACTAGCCCTTTAAATTTCCAATCGAATGAGCCTTTTTTGAAGTTTCTACGACAACGCCTTCTATAAAAAACCTTATATGCCCCAAGTAAAACCCTTGCCTTGAGGGTTGTGGGGGAGAATCCTCCTCACAAACATATTTTCCACCTGGAAATCAACTACACTGAACAAAATGGCTATCTCAAAATTTTATTTGATGCGTTTGGGAGAATGATGGGCGTGGGGGGGGGGGCTAGTTGCCCTCCAATCACTTTCGAATATTAAAAAGGGCACTAGCCCTTTGAATTTCTAATCGAATGAGCCTTTTTTGAAGTTTCTACGACAACGCCTTCTATAAAAACCTTATATACCCCCAGGACATAACTTAAAATCCTTGCCCTGAGGGATTTCGGGGAGTGTCCTCCTCAAAAACATATTTTCTATCTGGAAATCAACTACGCTGAACAAAATGGCTATCATAAAATTTTGATTGGATGTGTTTGGGGGAATGATAGGCGTGGGGAAGGGACTAGTTGCCCTCCAATCACTTTCAACTATTAAAAAGGGCACTATCCCTTTGAATTTCCAACCGAGTGAGCCTTTTTTGAAGTTTCTACGACGACGCCTTCTATAAAAACCTTATATGCCCCCAGGGCATAACTTAATACCCATGCCCTGAGGGTTGTGGGGGAGTGTCCTCCTCAAAAACATATTTTCTATCCGGAAATCAACTACGCTGAACAAAATGGCTATCTCAAAATTTTGATTGGATGTGTTTGAGGAGATGATGGGCGTGGAGGGGGGGGGGGTAGTTGCCCTCCAATCACTTTTGACTATTAAAAAGGGCACTAGCCCTTTGAATTTCCAATCGAATGAGCCTGTTTTGAAGTTTCTACGACAACGCCTTCTATAAAAACCTTACATGTCCCCAGGGCATAACTTAAAACCCTTGCCCTGAGGGTTGTATGGGAGTGTCCTCCTCAAAAATATATTTTCTATGTGGAAATCAATTACGCTGAACAAAATGGCTATCTCAAAATTTTGATTGGATGTTTTTGGGGGAATAATGGGCGTGGGGGGGGCTAGTTGCCCTCCAGTCATTTTCGACTATTAAAAAGAGCACTAGAACTCTCGATTTCCAATTGAATGAGCCCCCTTTGAAGTTTCTACGACGATCCCTTCCATATGAAGTGCCTCTGGGGAATAAAAATAATACATAAGTAATAAAACATTGGAGCCGTATGGCCTCTACTATAGGCAACGCTACAGCGTTGCCTTTGAAATTAATGCAGACATGGAGACCCGTTAAACGGGTATTTGCTATCTAAATTGATCGTAAAGCGTGGTTTCTCATTGAATTCACGATATTTAAACTGTTGTTTTTTGGGGTTTAGGGGAGGAAAAAGGTATTTAATATATGGTATGCTTTAACCCCCGCCCCCCTAATGTGCAAATATATAGCCCAAGTTTGTTTCTTAACTATTATATATTCATCATATTTTATTTTGTTTCATTAGCATTAACCAAACTTGAGTTCTGTCGTTTGTTAGGTATAATGTACCAGTACCGTTTGTTTCCTACTTATATATATATATATATATATATATATATATATATATATATATAATATATATATATATATATATATATATATATATATATATATATATATATATATATATATATATATATATATAATATATATATATATATATACATATATATATATATATATATATATATATATATATATTATATATATATATATATATATATATATATATATATATATATATATATATATATATATATTATATATATATATATATATATATATATATATATATATATATATATATATATATATATATATATATATATATATTATATATATATATATATATATATATATATATATATATATATATATATATATATATATATATATATATATATATATATATATATATATGTTTTCTCTTCGTGTTTTTAGTTGTTGTATTTCTGTGTGTGTTATTTTCTAAAAGAACAATTTTTCGTTTTTTTTGTTTTTTCCGTTAAGTAAGGCTCCCGGACGTGGGGCCGAAATATTCGGAGTATTTTTTTAATTGTTGTTATTTCTTGTTTCACTGCTTTATTAAAATTAAAATCCGTTTTTTTCTTACTTAATTTTTCGTAAATGGAGAAGCAGTTTGGTCTAAGAAATTATCTATAGTTAATAAGTACCATAAAATGAACTAATTTTTTCAACTGAAAGTAAAGAGCAAGTTTAACCTTAAAATGAACAGAAATGATTCCTTATATGAAGGGGTTGCCCTTCAATACCATGCTTTTCACGCTAAAGTTTTTAGCACTTAGAAAAAAATTCCTATTCTAATTAAGCGACCCTTGTATTTCAGAAGTCGTTCTTAAAGAACTAGGACAAACACTCAAACTTTAGCGCAAAGAAAAAGATATTCAGTAGGCGGCAACCGTTTTGTATACGGAATATACGGAATATTGTATACGGGAGTCTCGGCACGTGTGAAAGCTCCTCTCATTTCCTTTTTTTAAGCGATCCATTGTATATTTCTGAGTTTCCGTATTATTTATGATTGCGGAAGCAGAAAGAAAGGGGGTGAGCCTTCGAAGCGGTTCGGTACTGTCCCATCTCGCAGGTATGACTTATGACTTGACTGACTGGCGGATCCAGGATTTCTAAATTGGGTTTGGGTTAATTTTTTAGAAAATACAGACATTTTCAGTGTTAGCTTGTGATCAACGCTGCAACAGGAAAATAGCCGGAATTTCGTAAATAGTGGGAGAGTGATTCAAGAAGAGGCGGGGCTATTCAAAATTTGCTACAAAATGTTTTACCACAAAGGTACAACATAACAGTTTTAGCACAGATTATCTATTAGGTTTCACAATAATCTATTGTTTTAGATGGTAACTTTGTGCCGTGGAGGGTCAAAACTTTTTTGTTCTTGGTAAGGATTTTTTGTTAAAACTTGTATTTGATAATCTCCATAATGAGATCCTGAGTACTACAGACCATAAAAATCAAACCAATATCAATAAAAGTATATGAAAAGACTATATCCCTGCAGTGATCCTTACTTAAATTTTCTTACCACGAACTGTTTTAGAAATTCTCCTAAATTCAAGAAGTATATAAAGAAATATTGTATACTCTGTTTTTTTTTCTTTATCTGTATGGGGCTCTCAACTGGGTTTGTCTATCGCTTATTATCCAATTTAATTTTTCCTATATTACCCCTCCCCCCCAAAAAAAAAATTGCTAAAGTGTATAATTTTTTGTTTTACCTTCGGTGAGAAGGCAGAGTGAGTTACGTAATCTCTTGGGTACAGCGCTGTGTTCCAGTCAGTGCTAACACTTGGTTATACTACAAATTAGGGTGTGCGCGTAACTGAACCACTGTGTAACTGAACCACAAGCAACTGAACCCCTGTAACTGAACCACCGTGTAACTGAACCACCGTGCAACTGAACCACCGTGTAACTGAACCCCCGTATAACTGAACCCCCGTGCAACTGAACCCTCGTGTAACTAAACCCCCAGGTAACTGAACCCCATTTAACTAAACCCTCGTGTAACTAAACCCCTGTGCAACTCAACCCCATTTAACTGAACCCCTGTGTAACTAAACCCCCTTGTAACTGAACCCCCGTACAACTGAACCACTGTACAACTGAACCACCGTTCAAATGAACCACCGTGCAATTGAACCATCGTGCAACTGAACCACTGTGTAACTGAATCATCGTGCAACTGAACCACCGTGCAACTGAACCCTCGTGTAACTGAACCATCATACAACTGAACCACTGAACTCAGATTTTCGGTTCTCTAAAACTATTAGGCAATATCATTGGGTAAAACACAAGTTAGAATTTTTATATGTTCAACCTTGTTGAGGCATCCTTCTTTAGGCTTTTTCCCAGTGTTGTCTTCTGTCGCCCACGTCTTTTGATGCCAGAAGGAACCCAACACCATACATCGTGGGGTAGGCGACCCTCACCCATCAGCACCATGTGACCCGAATATCGCCATCGGTTAGTCACAATTCTATCGATCACGAGTGGCTGCTTTGTCTTTTCACGTATAGAGGCGTTAGTGAGCTTATCAGTCCACTGAATACCAAGGATACGCCGAAGACAGATGTTCTCAAAACCCTGGATTGGCTTTTCCAGTTGCTTAGTCAACGCCCAAGATTCGCAGCCGTACATTAGTATGGAAAGGACGTTACTATTGAAAAGCCGGACCTTGAGCTGTAGGGAGTATGCTGGATTCCTCCACATATTTCTCAATTTACTGAAGGCACTTCCTGCGCATGCAATCCGTATGGTAAATTCCGGCTCAAGGCTACCATCATATTTAATGACACTACCAAGGTACTTGAACTCTTCAACCTCCTCTAGTACATCAGATCCGATTTTTAGCGGTAGGGCAGGTAGGGTATTGACGCTGAGTCACAAGACTTTTGTTTTCCGTGTACTGATTGACACACCAACTTGACCGGCCATGCTGGAGAGTACAGTGATATTATTCTGTAGCTCCTCTCTTAAATGAGATAGGAGGGTTATATCATCAGCAAAATTGCCGTCACAGAATGTGCGGTTTAGGTTCAGCTGAATTCTACCTCTGAAATTACATTTTTGAAGTACGTAGTCGATGAGAATAGCAAACAACACTAGGAGAGGATACATCCTTGGCGCATATCAGACTTCACACTGAACAATTCGGTAGGGTCCCCATCATCAGTCCGTACCGCACATAACTGATTCTCGTATAGCCTTACAATCATACACAGAATTTTGTCGGGGAATCCATAATACCGAAGGATTTTCCATAGCGAGTCTCTATGGACCAAATCAAACGCTTTCAAAAAGTTAATGAAGGCAACAATAATATCTGTCTGTCATTCGTTTGCTTATTCTATGAGTACCCTCAAACTGAATATCAAATCAGCGCACGATCTCCCTGGTCGAAACCCATGTTGCTCATCTCTTAGTATTTTGTCGACTTTTAACTGAATACAGTTCAGTAGTAGTTGGCAGAAAATCTTACTACCTACAGACTGATACCTCGCCAGTTATTACAGTCGGATGTTCCGCCTTTCTTAAAGAGCTTGACGATAACACCTTTCTTCCAATCGGTTGGAATATTTTCAGTTTCCCATATCTGAGAAATAGCCTTGTGAAGGGGCTCGGCATTGACTTCAGCTCCGTACTTAAAGAGTCCAGGCAAAATGCAGATACAACTTCTTTTTAAACTGGATGCACATAGTACCTCTTGATTTAGTTGAAGATGCTCCTAAATATTTCCCGAACAATGTGACGGCTGATACTATCAGCCATTGTAAATGTTCCTGGCATTTTCTTTTCACAACCAACTAAGGAATAAATGATAGATTCTGTTTGGCATTCTTCTTGACATTTCCCTAAGGTTTGACCTTAATGCTGCATGCTTTTTTTATTTATAGGATCAAACATGCCATCTTTTCTTGATAAAAAAAAAAATTAATATACTAACAATTGGCAACTTGTATAACTTACAGCCCTTGCACCAGAGGCTGAGGGTTGTGGACCATAGTTATTTAACTATGACATAGTTATTTAACCTTTAAAGTGACAGGGTGAATGGAACCCCCATTAACCGACATAAAAAGGAGAAATAAATCTGGATTTAAGAGTTTATGACGTCCGATTTTCTTTGCTTTTGTGACAACAAAACAGAGCATTTTTGCAAACCATCTTGACAGTAACTTATGTAAAGACTTAAAAAAGCAAACAATTCCAACAAGGTTGAACATGTAAAGATTCTAACTTGTGTTTTACCCAATTTAAGTACGGTGGTTGAGTTGCACGAGGGTTCAGTTACACGAGGGTTCAGTTGCACAGTAGTTCAGTTGCATGGCGATTCAATTGCACGGTGGTTCAGTTCCACAGTGGTTCAGTTGCGTGGTGGTTCAGTTGCACGGTGGTTCAGTTACAATGGAACCACAAATTAGACCATGCAAGCTTAGACGAGTTCACAAGATCCCTGATAGCCATAGTACAGTAATTGGGTTTGCGAGTCTAGAGGTCTGAGACACATGAAAAGAAAGAAATAATAAGTAGGTATTGCAGGATTTTGAGGTACTGTATGTCTCCTTGGCTCAAAATGTGGTTACACATTTGTGTGAAAATTTTTAAGCATGTTTTCTTGTTGTTATTAGAATTAATCTTTATTCAGAAATCTTTTTTATTATTTCACCTATTCTTGTACCGATAATTTTTCTTTTTTCTAGATTTCGCCAGAATGATGAAACTGAATCAGTGCCAATCTTAAGTTGACGTCTTCCAAGATCAATCATGAACAGTGTATCGGATTAAAAGTAGCTTATTACTTCTCTTTTTGGTAAGTTAAATTAATTAAACATGTTTGCTCTTTGTTTTTTTTTCTTTTTAATATGCAGGGATTATCTTTTTTTTAAAGTATAAACATCCTCCACAGCCATTGATGGTGCCTAGGGCCTCGAATTAAGGCTTCAGTTGCTGGGTCTTCATTATGCGGCAAATTGCAGGCCTGTTGCCCAACCTTGCGGCAGTGGGAATCAAACTCCAGTTCCATACCGGAAGATCTACCCATTGTTCTTCCCCAGGGTAGGAATTCCAATGAGCGTTCAAGAATAGAGTTGTGTTTACAGCACCTCCTATTGATTTAGTTGTCTTTTTTCTTTCTTTGCAGAAGAGCCTTCCTTGGTAGTGACAAGGTGTCTATCGTTGTTTTTCCCATCCCAAGAGCCACACCAGCCACCTTCAGATCGTCTTAGGCAGGTAAAATCCCACAAAAAGAGAGAGAAGACTTACCCCCCCCCCCCTAATCGCCAGCTGCCAGCATCAAATATCACTAGATCCTCAGAATAATTACTAGCAAGAGAACTTCTCTCTCGCAGTTCGGACTGCTCCTCACGGATCTTTTCGTGTACCACAGTCAGCGCTTCGTATGTCCAAGGGGATTGATAGTCCCCTCTTACATGATTTTGTCAGCCTTTACTGACTTCAAAATATCTAGTCTCGGCAACCATCAGCAGCATATTCCATAAAACACACTTCCAGTGACCAGAAACTGGGAAGGATGACCTATATCTGGAGTTTGACTGAAATTACCAGCAATAGGCCCCTATTTGTTCCCACGAGTCTAACGATAAGGTTGTTTTCATTGCCCCGATCGGCTTCAAACTGATATCTTTAACTCCTTGGGCTATGAAGACCCCATTGCAGAAGTAAAAATTGGAAAGTAAATTTGCCCCCCCCCCGAAAAAGGGTTAAATTTCCTTTTTCTTTTATTGGAGGACAAGCCTCCCAAAGATGGGGGCTGAATAGTGCTCATTTTTATTCTGATAAGCTTTAAATATCTAAGGTTCAAGGTCTGGGCTAAGGCCATGGGGGGTTGTGTCAACACCGGAACTTTTGTTATATGATCTTTGAACTATTTTTAACAAAACAGCTATCTTAAAATTTTTATTGGATGCAATTGGGAAAAAATGGTTTGGGGGGGGGGGCAGCTGGTTACCCTCCAATATCTTTTCACGCTTAAAAAGTGAATTAGAACTTTCAATTTCCAATCAAATGAGTCCTCTCTGAAGTTCATATGAAGAATCATTCCATAAGAACCGTATATGCCCCCTGGGCATAACTTATAACCCTTGCACCTGAAGACTGGGGGGGGGGGAGTATCCTGCTCAAACATATAATTTCCAGAACTTTCAACTATGTTGAACAAAATGGCTATACCAAATTTTGATTGGATGTGTTTGGGGAAATGGTGAGCGTGGAAGGCGTGTCAGTTGCCTTAGAATCACTTTTGACTATTAAAAAGGGAACTAGCCATTTAAATTTCCAATCGAATGAGCCCTTTCTGAAGTTTCTACGACAACGTTGTCTATACAAAACCTTATATGCCCCCAGGGCATAACTTACAACCCTTGCCCTGAGGGCTGTGGGTGAGTTGTCATCCTCAAAGACCTAATTTCCAGAACTTAAAACTACGTTTAATAAATGGCTGTGGCTATCTCAAAATTTTGATTGGATGTATTTAGTGAAAAGGTAGGCGTGGGGGGGCTAGTTGTCCTCAAATCACTTTCGACTATTAAAAAGGGCACTAGCCCTTTAAATTTCCAATCGAATGAGCCTTTTTTGAAGTTTCTACGACAACGCCTTCTATAAAAAACCTTATATGCCCCAAGTAAAACCCTTGCCTTGAGGGTTGTGGGGGAGAATCCTCCTCACAAACATATTTTCCATCTGGAAATCAACTACACTGAACAAAATGGCTATCTCAAAATTTTATTTGATGTGTTTGGGGGAATGATGGGCGTGGGGGGGGCTAGTTGCCCTCCAATCACTTTCGAATATTAAAAAGGGCACTAGCCCTTTGAATTTCTAATCGAATGAGCCTTTTTTGAAGTTTCTACGACAACGCCTTCTATAAAAACCTTATATACCCCCAGGACATAACTTAAAATCCTTGCCCTGAGGGATTTCGGGGAGTGTCCTCCTCAAAAACATATTTTCTATCTGGAAATCAACTACGCTGAACAAATGGCTATCATAAAATTTTGATTGGATGTGTTTGGGGGAATGATAGGCGTGGGGAAGGGACTAGTTGCCCTCCAATCACTTTCAACTATTAAAAAGGGCACTATCCCTTTGAATTTCCAACCGAGTGAGCCTTTTTTGAAGTTTCTACGACGACGCCTTCTATAAAAACCTTATATGCCCCCAGGGCATAACTTAATACCCATGCCCTGAGGGTTGTGGGGGAGTGTTATCCTCAAAAACATATTTTCTATCCGGAAATCAACTACGCTGAACAAAATGGCTATCTCAAAATTTTGATTGGATGTGTTTGAGGAGATGATGGGCGTGGAGGGGGGGGGGTAGTTGCCCTCCAATCACTTTTGACTATTAAAAAGGGCACTAGCCCTTTGAATTTCCAATCGAATGAGCCTGTTTTGAAGTTTCTACGACAACGCCTTCTATAAAAACCTTACATGTCCCCAGGGCATAACTTAAAACCCTTGCCCTGAGGGTTGTATGGGAGTGTCCTCCTCAAAAATATATTTTCTATGTGGAAATCAATTACGCTGAACAAAATGGCTATCTCAAAATTTTGATTGGATGTTTTTGGGGGAATAATGGGCGTGGGGGGGGGGCTAGTTGCCCTCCAGTCATTTTCGACTATTAAAAAGAGCACTAGAACTCTCGATTTCCAATTGAATGAGCTCCCTTTGAAGTTTCTACGACGATCCCTTCCATATGAAGTGCCTCTGGGGAATAAAAATAATACATAAGTAATAAAACATTGGAGCCGTATGGCCTCTACTATAAGCAACGCTACAGCGTTGCCTTTGAAATTAATGCAGACATGGAGACCCGTTAAACGGGTATTTGCTATCTAAATTGATCGCAAAGCGTGGTTTCTCATTGAATTCACGATATTTAAACTGTTGTTTTTTGGGGTTTAGGGGAGGAAAAAGGTATTTAATATATGGTATGCTTTAACCCCCGCCCCCCTAATGTGCAAATATATAGCCCAAGTTTGTTTCTTAACTATTATATATTCATCATATTTTATTTTATTTCATTAGCATTAACCAAACTTGAGTTCTGTCGTTTGTTAGGTATAATGCACCAGTACCGTTTGTTTCCTACTTATATATATATATATATATATATATATATATATATATATATATATATATATATATATATATATATATATATATATATATATATATATAATATATATATATATATATATATATATATATATATATATATATATATATATATATATATATATATATATATATATATATATATTATATATATATATATATATATATATATATATATATATATATATATATATATATATATATATATATATATATATATTATATATATATATATATATGTTTTCTCTTCGTGTTTTTAGTTGTTGTATTTCTGTGTGTGTTATTTTCTAAAAGAACAAATTTTCGTTTTTTTGTTTTTTCCGTTAAGTAAGGCTCCCGGACGTGGGGCCGAAATATTCGGAGTATTTTTTTAATTGTTGTTATTTCTTGTTTCACTGCTTTATTAAAATTAAAATCCGTTTTTTTCTTACTTAATTTTTCGTAAATGGAGAAGCAGTTTGGTCTAAGAAATTATCTATAGTTAATAAGTACCATTAAATGAACTAATTTTTTCAACTGAAAGTAAAGAGCAAGTTTAACCTTAAAATGAACAGAAATGATTCCTTATATGAAGGGGTTGCCCTTCAATACCATGCTTTTCACGCTAAAGTTTTTAGCACTTAGAAAAAAATTCCTATTCTAATTAAGCGACCCTTGTATTTCAGAAGTCGTTCTTAAAGAACTAGGACAAACACTCAAACTTTAGCGCAAAGAAAAAGATATTCAGTAGGTGGCAACCGTTTTGTATACGGAATATACGGAATATTGTATACGGGAGTCTCGGCACGTGTGAAAGCTCCTCTCATTTCCTTTTTTTATGCGATCCATTGTATATTTCTGAGTTTCCGTATTATTTATGATTGCAGAAGCAGAAAGAAAGGGGGTGAGCCTTCAAAGCGGTTCGGTACTGTCCCATCTCGCAGGTATGACTTATGACTAGACTGACTGGCGGATCCAGGATTTCTAAATTGGGTTTGGGTTAATTTTTTAGAAAATACAGACATTTTCAGTGTTAGCTTGTGATCAACGCTGCAACAGGAAAATAGCCGGAATTTCGTAAATAGTGGGAGAGTGATTCAAGAAGAGGCGGGGCTATTCAAAATTTGCTACAAAATGTTTTACCACAAAGGTACAACATAACAGTTTTAGCACAGATTATCTATTAGGTTTCACAATAATCTATTGTTTTAGATGGTAACTTTGTGCCGTGGAGGGTCAAAACTTTTTTGTTCTTGGTAAGGATTTTTTGTTAAAACTTGTATTTGATTATCTCCATAATGAGATCCTGAGTACTACAGACCATAAAAAACAAACCAATATCAATAAAAGTATATGAAAAGACTATATCCCTGCAGTGATCCTTACTTAAATTTTCTTACCACGAACTGTTTTAGAAATTCTCCTAAATTCAAGAAGTATATGAAGAAATATTGTATACTCTGTTTTTTTTCTATATCTGTATGGGGCTCTCAACTGGGTTTGTCTATCGCTTATTATCCAATTTAATTTTTCCTATATTACCCCCCCCCCAAAAAAAAAAAATTGCTAAAGCGTAGAATTTTTTGTTTTACCTTCGGTGAGAAGGCAGAGTGAGTTACGTAATCTCTTGGGTACAGCGCTGTGTTCCAGTCAGTGCTAACACTTGGTTATACTACAAATTAGGGTGTGCGCGTAACTGAACCACTGTGTAACTGAACCACAAGCAACTGAACCCCTGTAACTGAACCACCGTGTAACTGAACCACCGTGCAACTGAACCACCGTGTAACTGAACCCCCGTATAACTGAACCCCCGTGCAACTGAACCCTCGTGTAACTAAACCCCCAGGTAACTGAACCCCATTTAACTAAACCCTCGTGTAACTAAACCCCTGTGCAACTCAACCCCATTTAACTGAACCCCTGTGTAACTAAACCCCCTTGTAACTGAACCCCCGTACAACTGAACCACTGTACAACTGAACCACCGTGCAACTGAACCACCGTGCAATTGAACCATCGTGCAACTGAACCACTGTGTAACTGAATCATCGTGCAACTGAACCACCGTGCAACTGAACCCTCGTGTAACTGAACCATCATACAACTGAACCGACTGAACTCAGATTTTCGGTTCTCTAAAACTATTAGGCAATATCATTGGGTAAAACACAAGTTAGAATTTTTATATGTTCAACCTTGTTGAGGCATCCTTCTTTAGGCTTTTTCCCAGTGTTGTCTTCTGTCGCCCACGTCTTTTGATGCCAGAAGGAACCCAACACCAAACATCGTGGGGTAGGCGACCCTCACCCATCAGCACCATGTGACCCGAATATCGCCATCGGTTAGCCACAATTCTATCGATCACGAGTGGCTGCTTTGTCTTTTCAGGTATAGAGGCGTTAGTGAGCTTATCAGTCCACTGAATACCAAGGATACGCCGAAGACAGATGTTCTCAAAACCCTGGATTGGCTTTTCCAGTTGCTTAGTCAACGCCCAAGATTCGCAGCCGTACATTAGTATGGAAAGGACGTTACTATTGAAAAGCCGGACATTGAGCTGTAGGGAGTATACTGGATTCCTCCACATATTTCTCAATTTACTGAAGGCACTTCCTGCGCATGCAATCCGTATGGTAAATTCCGGCTCAAGGCTACCATCATATTTAATGACACTACCAAGGTACTTGAACTCTTCAACCTCCTCTAGTACATCAGATCCGATTTTTAGCGGTAGGGCAGGTAGGGTATTGACGCTGAGTCAGAAGACTTTTGTTTTCCGTGTACTGATTGACACACCAACTTGACCGGCCATGCTGGAGAGTACAGTGATATTATTCTGTAGCTCCTCTCTTAAATGAGATAGGAGGGTTATATCATCAGCAAAATTGCCGTAACAGAATGTGTGGTTTAGGTTCAGCTGAATTCTACCTCTGAAATTACATTTTTGAAGTACGTAGTCGATGAGAATAGCAAACAACACTAGGAGAGGATACATCCTTGGCGCATATCAGACTTCACACTGAACAATTCGGTAGGGTCCCCATCATCAGTCCGTACCGCACATAACTGATTCTCCTATAGCCTTACAATCATACACAGAATTTTGTCGGGGAATCCATAATACCGACACAGACACAGAGACGACACAGAGACGACTCTGTGTCGTCTATGTGTCGACAAAGAGACGCACAGAGAGACGACACAGAGATGGCACAGAGACGACACAGAGACGACTCTCTGTGTCGTCTCTGTGTCGACACAGAGATGACACAGAGAGACGACACAGAGACGACACAGAGACGGCAGAGAGACGACACAGAGACGACACAGAGATGACGACACAGAGACGACACAGAGACGACACAGAGACGACACAGACACAGAGACGACACAGAGACGACTCTCTGTGTCGTCTCTGTGTCGTATCTGTGTCGACACAGAGACGACACAGAGAGACGACACAGAGACGACACAGAGAAGGCACAGAGACGACGACACAGAGACGACACAGAGACGATACTGAGACGACACAGACACAGAGACGACACAGAGACGACACAGACACAGAGACGACACAGAGACGACTTTGTGTCGTCTTTGTGTCGTCTCTGTGTCGTCTCTGTGTCGACACAGAGACGACATAGAGAGACGACACAGAGACGACACAGAGACGGCACAGAGACGACACAGAGACGACACAGACACAGAGATGACACAGAGACGACACAGAGACGACACAGAGACGGCACAGAGACGACACAGAGACGACGACACAGAAACGACACAGAGACGACACAGAGGCGACGACACAGAGACGACACAGAGACGACGCAGACACAGGGACGACAAAGAGATGACTCTCTGTGTCGTCTCTGTGTCGTCTTTTTGTCGTCTCTGTGACACAGAGACGACACAGAGACGACACAGACACAGAAACGACACAGAGACGACTCTGTGTCGTCTCTGTGTCGACACAGAGACGACACAGAGAGACGACACAGAGACGACACAGAGACAAAACAGAGACGACACAGAGACGAAACAGAGACGACACAGAGAGACGACACAGAGACGACACAGAGAACGACACAGAGACGGCACAGAGACGACACAGAGACGACACAGAGACGACACAGAGACGACACAGACACAGAGACGACACAGAGACGACTCTCTGTGTCGTCTCTGTGTCGACACAGAGATGACACAGAAAGAAGACACAGAGACGACACAGAGACGACACAGAGACGGCACAGAGACGACACAGAGACGACACAGAGACGACGACACAGAGACGACATAGAGACGACACAGAGACGACACAGAGACGACACGGACACAGAGACGACTCTCTGTCATCTCTGTGTCGTCTCTGTGTCGTCTCTGTGTCGACACAGAGACGACACAGAGAGACAACACAGAGAAGACACAGAGACGACACAGAGACGACACAGAGATGGCACAGAGACGACACAGAGACGACACAGAGACGACGACACAGAGACGACACAGAGACGACACAGACACAGAGACGACACAGAGACGACTCTCTGTGTCGTCTCTGTGTCGTCTCTGTGACACAGAGACGACAAAGAGACGACACAGAGACGACACAGACACAGATACGACACAGAGACGACTCTGTGTCGTCTCTGTGTCGTCTCTGTGTCAACACAGAGGCGAAACAGAGAGACAACACAGAGACGAAACAGAGACGACACAGAGACGACACAGAGACGGCACAGAGACGACACAGAGACGACACAGAGACGACGACACAGAGACGTCTCTGTGTCGTCTCTGTGTCAACACAGAGGCCGACACAGAGAGACAACACAGAGACGACACAGAGACGACACAGAGACGACACAGAGACGGCACAGAGACGACACAGAGACGACACAGAGACGGCACAGAGACGACACAGAGACGACACAGAGAGACGACACAGAGACGACACAGAGACGACATAGAGACGAAACAGAGACGACACAGACACAGAGACGAAACAGAGACGACACAGCACAGAGACGACACAGAGACGACTCTGTGTCGTCTCTGTGTCGTCTCTGTTTCGACACAGAGACGACAGAGAGAGACGACACAGAGACGACACAGGAGACGGCACAGAGATGACACAGAGACGACACAGAGACGACACAGAGACGACACAGACACAGAGACGACACAGAGACGACTCTCTGTGTCGTCTCTGTGTCGACACAGAGATTACACAGAGAGAAGACACAGAGACGACACAGAGACGACACAGAGACGGCACAGAGACGACACAGAGACGACACAGAGACGACGACACAGAGACGACACAGAGACGACACAGAGACGACACAGAGACGACACAGACACAGAGACGACACAGAGACGACTCTCTGTGTCGTCTCTGTGACACAGAGACGACACAGAGACGACACGGACACAGAGACGACTCTCTGTCATCTCACTGTCGTCTCTGTGTCGGCTCTGTATCGTCTCTGTGTCGACACAGAGACGACACAGAGAGACGACACAGAGAAGACACAGAGACGACACAGAGACGACACAGAGATGGCACAGAGACGACACAGAGACGACACAGAGACGACGACACAGAGACGACACAGACACAGAGACGACACAGAGACGACTCTCTGTGTCGTCTCTGTGTCGTCTCTGTGAAACAGAGACGACAAAGAGACGACACAGAGACGACACAGACACAGATACGACACAGAGACGACTCTGTGTCGTCTCTGTGTCGACACAGAGGCCGACACAGAGAGACAACACAGAGACGACACAGAGGCGACACAGAGACGGCACAGAGACGACACAGAGACGACGACACAGGGACGACACAGAGACGACACAGAGACGACACAGAGACGACACAGAGACGACACAGACACAGAGACGACACAGAGACGACTCTGTGTCGTCTATGTGTCGACAAAGAGACGACACAGAGAGACGACACAGAGACGGCACAGAGACGACTCTCTGTGTCGTCTCTGTGTCGACACAGAGATGACACAGAGAGACGACACAGAGACGACACAGAGACGACACAGAGACGGCAGAGAGACGACACAGAGACGACACAGAGATGACGACACAGAGACGACACAGAGACGACACAGAGACGACACAGACACAGAGACGACACAGAGACGACTCTCTGTGTCGTCTCTGTGTCGTCTTTGTGTCGTCTCTGTGTCGACACAGAGACGACACAGAGAGACGACACAGAGACGACACAGAGACGACACAGAGACGGCACAGAGACGACGACACAGAGACGACTCAGAGACGATACAGAGACGACACAGACACAGAGACGACACAGAGACGACACAGACACAGAGACGACACAGAGACGACTTTGTGTCGTCTTTGTGTCGTCTCTGTGTCGTCTCTGTGTCGACACAGAGACGACATAGAGAGACGACACAGAGACGACACAGAGACGACACAGAGACGGCACAGAGACGACACAGAGACGACACAGACACAGAGATGACACAGAGACGACACAGAGACGACACAGAGATGGCACAGAGACGACACAGAGACGACGACACAGAAACGACACAGAGACGACACAGAGACGACGACACAGAGACGACAGAGAGACGACACAGAGACGACACAGACACAGAGACGACACAGAGATGACTCTCTGTGTCGTCTCTGTGTCGTCTTTTTGTCGTCTCTGTGACACAGAGACGACACAGAGACGACACAGACACAGAAACGACACAGAGACGACTCTGTGTCGTCTCTGTGTCGACACAGAGACGACACAGAGAGACGACACAGAGACGACACAGAGACGACACAGAGACGACACAGAGACGAAACAGAGACGACACAGACACAGAGACGAAACAGAGACGACACAGCACAGAGACGACACAGGGACGACTCTGTGTCGTCTCTGTGTCGTCTCTGTTTCGACACAGAGACGACACAGAGAGACGACACAGAGACGACACAGAGACGACACAGAGACGGCACAAAGACGACACAGAGACGACACAGAGACGACACAGAGACGACACAGACACAGAGACGACACAGAGACGACTCTCTGTGTCGTCTCTGTGTCGACACAGAGATGACACAGAGAGAAGATACAGAGACGACACAGAGACGACACAGAGACGGCACAGAGACGACACAGAGACGACACAGAGACGACGACACAGAGACGACACAGAGACGACACAGAGACGACACAGAGACGACAGAGAGACGACACAGACACAGAGACGACACAGAGACGACACGGACACAGAGACGACTCTCTGTCATCTATGTGTCGTCGCTGTGTCGTCTCTGTGTCGTCTCTGTGTCGACACAGAGACGACACAGAGAGACAACACAGAGAAGACACAGAGACGACACAGAGACGACACAGAGATGGCACAAAGACGACACAGAGACGACACAGAGACGACGACACAGAGACGACACAGAGACGACACAGACACAGAGACGACACAGAGACGACTCTCTGTGTCGTCTCTGTGACACAGAGACGACAAAGAGACGACACAGAGACGACACAGACACAGATACGACACAGAGACAACTCTGTGTCGTCTCTGTGTCGACACAGAGGCCGACACAGAGAGACAACACAGAGACGACACAGAGACGACACAGAGACGGCACAGAGACGACACAGAGACGACACAGAGAGACGACACAGAGACGACACAGAGACGACACAGAGACGAAACAGAGACGACACAGACACAGAGACGAAACAGAGACGACACAGCACAGAGACGACACAGAGACGACTCTCTGTGTCGTCTCTGTGTCGACACAGAGATGACACAGAGAGAAGACACAGAGACGACACAGAGACGACACAGAGACGGCACAGAGACGACACAGAGACGACGACACAGAGACGACACAGAGACGACACAGAGACGACACAGACACAGAGACGACACAGAGACGACTCTCTGTGTCGTCTCTGTGACAGAGAGACGACACAGAGACGACACGGACACAGAGACGACTCTCTGTCATCTCTGTGTCGTCTCTGTGTCGTCTCTGTGTCGACACAGAGACGACACAGAGAGACGACACAGAGAAGACACAGAGACGACACAGAGACGACACAGAGAGGCACAGAGACGACACAGAGACGACACAGAGACGACGACAACGAGACGACACAGAGACGACACAGAGACGACTTTGTCGTCTCTGTGACACAGAGACGACAAAGAGACGACACAGAGACGACACAGACACAGATACGAAACAGAGACGACTCTTTGTCGTCTCTGTGTCGTCTCTGTGTCGACACAGAGGCCGACACAGAGAGACAACACAGAGACGACACAGAGACGACACAGAGACGACACAGAGACGGCACAGAGACGACACAGAGACGACACAGAGACGACGACACAGAGACGACTCTGTGTTGTCTCTGTGTCGACACAGAGACGACACAGAGAGACGACACAGAGACGACACAGAGACGACACAGAGACGACACAGAGACGGCACAGAGACGACACAGAGCCGGCAGAGAGACGACACAGAGACGACACAGAGACGACACAGACACAGAGACGACACAGAGACGACTCTGTGTTGTCTTTGTGTCGTCTCTGTGTCGACACAGAGACGACATAGAGAGACGACACAGAGACGACACAGAGACGACACAGAGACGGCACAGAGACGACACAGAGACGACGACACAGAGACGACACAGAGACGACACAGAGACGACGACACAGAGACGACACAGAGACGACACAGAGACGACACAGACACAGAGACGACACAGAGACGACTCTCTGTGTCGTCTCTGTGTCGTCTTTTTGTCGTCTCTGTGACACAGAGACGACACAGACACAGAGACGACACAGAGACGACTCTGTGTCGTCTCTGTGTCGACACAGAGACGACAGTGATAGACGACACAGAGACGACACAGAGACGAAACAGAGACGACACAGACACAGAGACGAAACAGAGACGACACAGACACAGAGACGACATAGAGATGACTCTGTGTCGTCTCTGTGTCGTCTCTGTTTCGACACAGAGACGACACAGAGAGACGACACAGAGACGACACAGAGACGACACAGAGACGGCACAGAGACGACACAGAGACGACACAGAGACGACACAGACACAGAGACGACACAGAGACAACTCTCTGTGTCGTCTCTGTGTCGACACAGAGATGACACAGAGAGAAGACACAGAGACGACACAGAGACGACACAGAGACGGCACAGAGACGACACAGAGACGACACAGAGACGAAGACACAGAGACGACACAGAGACGACACAGAGACGACACAGAGACGACACAGAGACGACACAGACACAGAGACGACTCTGTGTCGTCTCTGTGTCGTCTCTGTGTCGTGTCTGTGTCGACAAAGAGACGACACAGAGAGACGACAGAGAGAAGACACAGAGACGACACAGAGACGACACAGAGATGGCACAGAGACGACACAGAGACGACACAGAGACGACGACACAGAGACGACACAGAGACGACACAGACACAGAGACGACACAGAGACGACTCTCTGTGTCGTCTCTGTGTCGTCTCTGTGACACAGAGACGACAAAGAGACGACACAGAGACGACACAGACACAGATACGACACAGAGACGACTCTGTGTCATCTCTTTGTCGTCTCTGTGTCGCCTCTGTGTCGACACAGAGACGACACAGAGAGACAACACAGAGACGACACAGAGACGACACAGAGACGACACAGAGACGGCACAGAGACGACTCTGTGTCGTCTTTGTGTCGACAAAGAGACGCACAGAGAGACGACACAGAGACGGCACAGAGACGACACAGAGACGACACAGAGACGACGACACAGAGACGACACAGAGAAGACACAGAGACGACACAGAGACGACGACACAGAGACGACACAGAGACTACACAGAGACGACACAGAGACGACATAGACACAGAGACGACACAGAGACGACACAGAGACGACAGAGAGACGGTAGAGAGACGACAAAGAGACGACACAGAGACGACGACACAGAGACGACACAGAGACGACACAGAGACGACACAGACACAGAGACGACACAGAGACGACTGTGTGTCGTCTCTGTGTCGTCTCTGTGTCGTCTCTGTGTCGACACAGAGACGACACAGAGAGACGACACAGAGACGACACAGAGACGACACAGAGACGGCACAGAGAGACGACACAGAGAAGACACAGAGACGACACAGAGATGGCACAGAGACGACACAGAGACGACACAGAGACGACGACACAGAGACGACACAGAGACGACACAGAGACGACACAGACACAGATACGACTCTTTGTCGTCTCTGTGTCGTCTCTGTGTCGTCTCTGTGTCGACACAGAGACGACACAGAGAGACGACACAGAGAAGACACAGAGACGACACAGAGACGACACAGAGATGGCACAGAGACAACACAGAGACGACACAGAGACGACGACACAGAGACGACACAGAGACGACACAGACACAGAGACGACACAGAGACGACTCTCTGTGTCGTCTCTGTGTCGTCTCTGTGACACAGAGACGACAAAGAGACGACACAGAGACGACACAGACACAGATACGACACAGAGACGACTCTGTGTCATCTCTGTGTCGTCTCTGTGTCGTCTCTGTGTCGACACAGAGACGACACAGAGAGACAACACAGAGACGAAACAGAGACGACACAGAGACGACACAGAGACGGCACAGAGACGACTCTGTGTCGTCTATGTGTCGACAAAGAGACGCACAGAGAGACGACACAGAGACGGCACAGAGACGACACAGAGACGACACAGAGACGACGACACAGAGACGACACAGAGACAACTCTCTGTGTCGTCACAGACGACACAGAGAAGACACAGAGACGACACAGAGACGACGACACAGAGACGACACAGAGACGACACAGAGACGACACAGACACAGAGACGACACAGAGACGACTCTGTGTCGTCTATGTGTCGACAAAGAGACGCACAGAGAGACGACACAGAGACGGCACAGAGACGACACAGAGACGACACAGAGACGACGACACAGAGACGACACAGAGACGACTCTCTGTGTCGTCTCTGTGTCGACACAGAGACGACACAGAGAGACGACACAGAGACGACACAGAGACGACACAGAGACGACAGAGAGACGACAGAGAGACGACACAGAGACGACACAGAGACGACGACACAGAGACGACACAGAGACGACACAGAGACGACACAGAGACGACACAGAGACGACTGTGTGTCGTCTCTGTGTCGTCTCGTGTCGTCGACACAGAGACGACACAGAGAGACGACACAGAGACGACACAGAGACGACACAGAGACGGCACAGAGACGACACAGAGACGACACAGAGACGACGACACAGAGACGACACAGACACAGAGACGACACAGAGAGACGACACAGAGACGACACAGAGACGACATAGAGACGACGACACAGAGACGACACAGAGACGACACAGAGACGACACAGAGACGACACAGAGACGACGACACAGAGACGACACAGAGACGACACAGCGACGACACGACACAGAGACGACACAGAGACGACACAGACACAGAGACGACACAGAGACGACTCTGTGTCGTCTCTGTGTCGTCTCTGTGTCGACACAGAGACGACACAGAGAGACGACACAGAGACGACACAGAGATGACACAGAGACGGCACAGAGACGACCCAGAGACGAGCACAGAGACGACGACACAGAGACGACGACACAGAGACGACTCTGTGTCGTCTCTGTGTCGACACAGAGACGACACAGAGAGACGACACAGAGAAGACACAGAGACGACACAGAGACGACACAGAGATGGCACAGAGACGACACAGAGACGACACAGAGACGACGACACAGAGACGACGACACAGAGACGACACAGACACAGAGACGACACAGAGACGACTCTCTGTGTCGTCTCTGTGTCGTCTCTGTGTTTTCTCTGTGACACAGAGACGACACAGAGACGACACAGAGACGACACAGACACAGAGACGACTCTGTGTCGTCTCTGTGTCGTCTCTGTGTCGACACAGAGACGACACAGAGAGACGACATAGAGACGACACAGAGACGACACAGAGACGACACAGAGACGGCACAGAGACGACACAGAGACGACACAGGGACGACGACACAGAGACGACACAGAGACGACACAGACACAGAGACGACACAGAGACGACTCTGTGTCGTCTTTATGTCGTCTCTGTGTCGTCTCTGTGTCGTCTTTGTGTCGACACAGAGACGACACAGAGAGACGACACAGAGACGACACAGAGACGACACAGAGACGTCACAGAGACGGCACAGAGACGAGACAGAGACGACACAGAGACGACACAGAGACGACACAGAGACGAAACAGAGACGACAAAGACACAGAGACGACACAGAGACGACACAGAGACGACACAGAGACGACACAGAGACGGCACAGAGACGACACAGAGACGACATAGAGACGACGACACAGAGACGACACTGAGACGGCACAGAGACGACAAAGAGACGACACAGAGACGACGACACAGAGACGACACAGACACAGAGACGACACAGAGACGACTCTGTGTCGTCTTTGTGTCGTCTCTGTGTCATCTCTGTGTCGTCTTTGTGTCGACACAGAGACGACACAGAGAGACGACACAGAGACGACACAGAGACGACACAGAGATGGCACAGAGACGACACAGAGACGACACAGAGACGACACAGAGACGACACAGAGACGAAACAGAGACGACACAGACACAGAGACGACACAGAGACGACACAGAGACGACACAGAGAGACGACACAGAGACGACACAGAGATGACATAGAGACGACGACACAGAGACGACATAGAGACGGCACAGAGACGACAAAGAGACGACACAGAGACGACGACACAGAGACGACACAGAGACGACACAGACACAGAGACGACACAGAGACGACACAGAGATGACACAGACACAGAGACGACACAGAGACGACTCTGTATCGTCTCTGTGTCGTCTCTGTGTCGACACAGAGACGAAACAGAGAGACGACACAGAGACGACATAGAGATGACACAGAGACGGCACAGAGACGACACAGAGACGACACAGAGACGACGACACAGAGACGACACAGAGACGACACAGACACAGAGACGACACAGAGACGACACAGAGAGACGACACAGAGACGACACAGAGATGACATAGAGACGACGACACAGAGACGACATAGAGACGGCACAGAGACGACAAAGAGACGACACAGAGACGACGACACAGAGACGACACAGAGACGACACAGACACAGAGACGACACAGAGATGACACAGACACAGAGACGACACAGAGACGACTCTGTATCGTCTCTGTGTCGTCTCTGTGTCGACACAGAGACGACACAGAGAGACGACAGAGACGACGACATAGAGACGACACAGAGACGGCACAGAGACGACACAGAGACGACACAGAGACGACGACACAGACAAAGAGACGACACAGAGACGACGACACAGACACAGAGACGACACAGAGACGACTCTGTGTCGTCTTGTGTCATCTCTGTGTCGTCTCTGTGTCGTCTCTGTGTCGACACAGAGACGAAACAGAGAGACGACAGAGAGACGACATAGAGATGACACAGAGACGGCACAGAGACGACACAGAGACGACACAGAGACGACACAGAGACGACACAGAGACGACACAGAGACGAACAGAGACGACACAGACACAGAGACGACACAGAGACGACACAGAGACGACACAGAGACGACACAGAGAGACGACACAGAGACGACACAGAGATGACATAGAGAGACGACACAGAGACGTCTCTGTGTCGTCTCTGTGTCTGTGTCGTCTCTGTGTCGTCTCTGTGTCGTCTCTTTGTCGTCGTCTCTGTGTCGTCTCATTGTCGTCTCTGTGCCGTCTCTGTGTCGTCTCTGTGTCATCGTCTCTATGTCGTCTCTGTGTCGTCTCTGTGTCGTCTCTCTGTGTCGTCTCTGTGTCTGTGTCGTCTCTGTGTCGTCTCTGTGTCGTCTCTGTGTACACAGAGACGACACAGAGAGTCGTCTCTGTGTCGTCTCTGTGTCTGTGTCGTCTCTGTGTCGTCTCTGTGTCGTCGTCTCTGTGTCGTCTCTGTGTCGTCTCTGTGCCGTCTCTGTGTCGTCTCTGTGTCGTCTCTGTGTCGTCTCTCTGTGTCGTCTCTGTGTCGACACAGAGGACGACACAGAGACGATACAGAGTCGTCTCTGTGTCGTCTCTGTGTCTGTGTCGTCTCTGTGTCGTCTCTGTGTCGTCTCTGTGTCGTCGTCTCTGTGTCGTCTCTTTGTCGTCTCTGTGCCGTCTCTGTGTCGTCTCTGTGTCGTCGTCTCTATGTCGTCTCTGTGTCGTCTCTGTGTCGTCTCTCTGTGTCGTCTCTGTGTCGTCTCTGTGCGTCTCTTGTCGTCTCTGTGTCTCGTCTCTTGTCGTCTCTGTGTCGTCTCTGTGTCGTCTCTGTGTCGTCTCTGTGTCTGTGTCGTCTCTGTGTCGTCTCTGTGTCGTCTCTGTGCGTGTCTCTGTGTCGTCTCTGTGTCTGTGTCGTCTCTGTGTCGTCTCTGTGTCGTCTCTCTGTGCCGTCTCTGTGTCGTCTCTGTGTCGTCTCTGTGTCGTCTCTGTGTCGTCTCTCTGTGTCGTCTCTGTGTCGACACAGAGACGACACAGAGACGACACAGAGTCGTCTCTGTGTCGTCTCTGTGTCTGTGTCGTCTCTGTGTCGTCGTCTCTGTGTCGTCTCTGTGTCGTCTCTGTGTCGTCTCGTGACGACACAGAGAGTCGTCTCTGTGTCGTCTCTGTGTCGTCGTCTCTGTGTCGTCTCTGTGTCGTCTCTGTGCCGTCTCTGTGTCGTCTCTGTGTCGTCTCTGTGTCGACTCTGTCGCACAGGTCGTCTCTGTGTCGTCTCTGTGTCGTCTCTGTGTCGTCTCTGTGTCGTCTCTGTGTCGTCTCTCTGTGTCGTCTCTGTGTCGACACAGAGACGACACAGAGACGACACAGAGATGTCAGGTCGTCTCTGTGTCGTCTCTGTGTCTGTGTCGTCTCTGTGTCGTCTCTGTGTCGTCTCTGTGTCACAGAGACGACACAGAGACGACACAGAGAGTCGTCTCTGTGTCGTCTCTGTGTCTGTGTCGTCTCTGTGTCGTCTCTGTGTCGTCGTCTCTGTGTCGTCTCTGTGTCGTCTCTGTGCCGTCTCTGTGTCGTCTCTGTGTCGTCTCTGTGTCGTCTCTGTGTCGTCTCTCTGTGTCGTCTCTGTGTCGACACAGAGACGACACAGAGACGACACAGAGTCGTCTCTGTGTCGTCTCTGTGTCTGTGTCGTCTCTGTGTCGTCTCTGTGTCGTCTCTGTGTCGCGCTCGTGCGCCTGTGTCGTCTCTGTGTCGTCTCTGTGTCTGTGTCGTCTCTGTGTCTCTCTGTGTCGTCTCTGTGTGCGTCTCTGTGTCGTCTCTGTGTCGTCTCTGTGTCGTCTCTCTGTGTCGTCTCTGTGTCGACACAGAGACGACACAGAGACGACACAGAGACGACACAGAGTCGTCTCTGTGTCGTCTCTGTGTCTGTGTCGTCTCTGTGTCGTCTCTGTGTCGTCTCTGTGTCGTCTCTGTGTCGTCGTCTCTGTGTCGTCTCTGTGTCGTCTCTTGTCTCTCTGTCGTCTCGTGTCGTCTCTGTGTCGTCTCTGTGTCGTCTCTGTGTCGTCTCTGTGTCGTCTCTGTGTCGTCTCTGTGTCGTCTCTGTGTCGTCTCTGTGTCTCTCTGTGTCGTCTCTGTGTCGTCTCTCTGTGTCGTCTCTGTGTCGTCTCTGTGTCGTCTCTGTGTCGTCTCTCTGTGTCGTCTCTGTGTCGTCTCTGTGTCGTCTCTGTGCCGTCTCTGTGTCGTCTCTGTGTCGTCTCTGTGTCGTCTCTGTGTCGTCTCTCTGTGTCGTCTCTGTGTCGACACAGAGACGACACAGAGACGTACAAAGAGTCGTCTCTGTGTCGTCTCTGTGTCTGTGTCGTCTCTGTGTCGTCTCTGTGTCGTCTCTGTGTCGTCGTCTCTGTGTCGTCTCTGTGTCGTCTCTGTGTCGTCTCTGTGTCGTCGTCTCTGTGTCGTCTCTGTGTCGTCTCTGTGCCGTCTCTGTGTCGTCTCTGTGTCGTCTCTGTGTCGTCTCTGTGTCGTCTCTCTGTGTCGTCTCTGTGTCGACACAGAGACGACACAGAGACGACACAGAGACGACACTGTGTCGTCTCTGTGTCTGTGTCGTCTCTGTGTCGTCTCTGTGTCGTCTCTGTGTCGTCTCTGTGTCGTCTCTGTGTCGTCTCTGTGTCGTCTCTGTGTCGTCTCTGTGCGTCTCTGTGTCGTCTCTGTGTCGTCTCTGTGTCGTCTCTCTGTGTCGTCTCTGTGTCGACACAGAGACGACCAGAGAGTCGTCTCTGTGTCGTCTCTGTGTCGTTCGTCTCTGTGTCGTCTCTGTCGCTCGTGCGACACGGACGTCTCTGTGTCGTCTCTGTGTCGTCTCTGTGTCGTCTCTGTGTCGACACAGAGACGACACAGAGACGACACAGAGTCACAGAGACGACACTGAGTCGACTCTGTGTCGTCTCTGTGTCTGTGTCGTCTCTGTGTCATCTCTGTGTCGTCTCTGTGTCGACACAGAGACGACACAGAGACGACACAGAGACGACACAGAGTCGTCTCTGTGTCGTCGTCGTCTCTGTGTCGTCTCTGTGTCACAGAGACGACACAGAGACGACACAGAGACGACACAGAGTCGTCTCTGTGTCGTCTCTGTGTCTGTGTCGTCTCTGTGTCGTCTCTGTGTCGTCTCTGTGTCGTCTCTGTGTCGTCTCTGTGTCGTCTCTGTGTCGTCTCTGTGTCGTCTCTGTGCCGTCTCTGTGTCGTCTCTGTGTCGTCTCTGTGTCGTCTCTCTGTGTCGTCTCTGTGTCACACAGAGACGACACAGAGACGACACAGAGTCGTCTCTGTGTCGTCTCTGTGTCTGTGTCGTCTCTGTGTCGTCTCTGTGTCGTCTCTGTGACGACTCAGTGACGTCTCTGTGTCGTCTCTGTGTCGTCTCTGTGTCGTCTCTGTGTCGTCTCTGTGTCGTCTCTGTGTCGTCTCTGTGTCGTCGTCTCTGTGTCGTCTCTGTGTCGTCTCTGTGCCGTCTCTGTGTCGTCTCTGTGTCGTCTCTGTGTCGTCTCTGTGTCGTCTCTCTGTGTCGTCTCTGTGTCGACACAGAGACGACACAGAGACGACACAGAGTCGTCTCTGTGTCGTCTCTGTGTCTGTGTCGTCTCTGTGTCGTCTCTGTGTCGTCTCTGTGTCACAGAGACGACACAGAGAGTCGTCTCTGTGTCGTCTGTCTGTGTCGTCTCTGTGTCGTCGTCTCTGTGTCGTCTCTGTGTCGTCTCTGTGCCGTCTCTGTGTCGTCTCTGTGTCGTCTCTGTGTCGTCTCTGTGTCGTCTCTCTGTGTCGTCTCTGTGTTGACACAGAGACGACACAGAGACGACACAGAGTACGTGTCGTCTCTGTGTCGTGTCGTCTCTGTGTCGTCTCTGTGTCACGAGACGACACAGAGGTCGTCTCTGTGTCGTCTCTGTGTCTGTGTCGTCTCTGTGTCGTCTCTGTGTCGTCTCTGTGTCGTCTCTGTGTCGTCTCTGTGCCGTCTCTGTGTCGTCTCTGTGTCGTCTCTGTGTCGTCTCTGTGTCGTCTCTGTGTCGACACAGAGACGACACAGAGTCGTCTCTGTGTCGTCTCTGTGCTGTGTCGTCTCTGTGTCGTCTCTGTGTCTGTGTCGTCTCGTGTCGTCTCTGTGTCGTCTCTGTGTCGTCTCTGTGTCGTCTCTCTGTGTCGTCTCTGTGTCGTCTCTGTGTCCGTCTCTGTGTCGTCTCTGTGTCGTCTCTGTGTCGTCTCTGTGTCGTCTCTGTGTCGTCTCTGTGTCGACACAGAGACGACACAGAGTCGTCTCTGTGTCGTCTCTGTGTCTGTGTCGTCTCTGTGTCGTCTCTGTGTCGTCTCTGTGTCACAGAGACGACACAGAGACGACACAGAGTCGTCTCTGTGTCTGTGTCGTCTCTGTGTCGTCTCTGTGTCGTCGTCTCTGTGACGTCTCAGTGACGACTCGGTCGTCTCTGTGTCGTCTCTGTGTCGTCTCTGTCGTCTCTGTGTCGTCTCTTGTGTCGTCTCTGTGTCACACAGAGACGACACAGAGACGACACAGGACGACACAGAGTCGTCTCTTGTCGTCTCTGTGTCGTCTCTGTGTCTGTGTCGTCTCTGTGTCGTCTCTGTGTCGTCGTCTCTGTGTCGTCTCTGTGTCGTCTCTGTGTCGCGTCTCTGTGTCGTCTCTGTGTCGTCTCTGTGTTGTCGTCTCTGTGTCGTCTCTGTGTCGTCGTCTCTGTGTCGACACTGTGTCGACACAGAGACGACACAGAGAGTCGTCTCTTGTGTCGTCTCTGTGTCTGTGTCGTCTCTGTGTCGTCTCTATGTCGTCTCTGTGTCACAGAGACGACACAGAGACGACACAGAGAGTCATCTCTGTGCCTTGTCGTCTCTGTGTCGTCTCTGTGTCGTCGTCTCTGTGTCGTCTCTCTGTGTCGTCTCTGTGTCAACACAGAGACGACACAGAGACGACACAGAGTCGTCTCTGTGTCGTCTCTGTGTCTGTGTCGTCTCTGTTTCGTCTCTGTGTCGTCTCTGCGTCTGTGTCGTCTCTGTGTCGTCTCTGTGTCGTCGTCTCTGTGTCGTCTCTGTGTCGTCTCTGTGCCGTCTCTGTGTCGTCTCTGTGTCGTCTCTGTGTCGTCTCTCTGTCGTCTCTCTGTGTCGTCTCTGTTTCGACACAGAGACGACACAGAGACGACACAGAGAGTCGTCTCTGTGTCATCTCTGTTTCTGTGTCCTCTCTGTGTCGTCGTCTCTGTGTCGTCTCTGTGCCGTCTTGTGTCGTCTCTGTGTCTGTGTCGTCCCTGTGTCGTCTCTGTGTCATCTCTGTGTCGTCTCTGTGTCGTCTCTGTGTCGTCGTCTCTGTGTCGTCTCTGTGTCGTCTCTGTGCCGTCTCTGTGTCGTCTCTGTGTCGTCTCTGTGTAGTATCTGTGTCGTCTCTCTGTGTCGTCTCTGTGTCTGTGTCGTCTCTGTGTCTGTGTCGTCTCTGTGTCGTCTCTGTGTCACAGAGACGACACAGAGACGACACAGAGAGTCGTCTCTTTGTCATCTCTGTGTCTGTGTGTCTCTGTGTCGTCTCTGTGTCGTCTCTGTGTCGTCGTTTCTGTGCCGTCTCTGTGTCGTCTCTGTGCCGTCACTGTGTCGTCTCTGTGTCCTCTCTGTGTCGTCTCTGTGTCGTCTCTCTGTGTCGTCTCTGTGTCGACACAGAGACGACACAGAGTCGTCTTTGTGTCGTCTCTGTGTCTGTGTCGTCTCTGTGTCGTCTCTGTGTCGTCTCTGTGTCTGTGTCGTCTCTTTGTCGTCTCTGTGTCGTCTCTGTGTCTGTCTCGTCTCTGTGTCGTCTCTGTGTTTTGTCGTCTCTGTGTCTGTTTCGTCTCTGTTTCGTCTCTGTGTCGTCTCTGTTTCGACACAGAGACGACACAGAGATGACACAGAGAGTCGTCTCTTTGTCGTCTCTGTGTCTGTGTCGTCTCTGTTACGTCTCTGTGTCGTCTCTGTGTCGTCGTCTCTGTGTCGTCTCTGTGTCGTCTCTGTGCCGTCTCTGTGTCGTCTCTGTGTCGTCTCTGTGTCGTCTCTGTGTCGTCTCTCTGTGTCGTCTCTTTGTCGACACAGAGACGACACAGAGACGACACAGAGACGAAACAGAGTCGTCTTTGTGTCGTCTCTGTGTCTGTGTCGTCTCTGTGTCGTCTCGGTGTCGTCTCTGTGTCTGTGTCGTCTCTGTGTCGTCGTCTCTGTGTCGTCTCTGTGTCGTCTCTGTTCCGTCTCTGTGTCGTCTTTGTGTCGTCTCTGTGTCGTCTCTGTGTCGTCTCTCTGTGTCGTCTCTGTGTCGACACAGAGACGACAAAGAGACGACACAGAGACGACACAGAGTCGTCTCTGTGTCGTCTCTGTGTCTGTTTCGTCTCTGTGTCGTCTCTGTGTCGTCTCTTTGTCGTCTCTGTTCGTCTCTGTGTCACAGAGACGACACAGAGAGTCGTCTCTGTGTCATCTCTGTTTCTGTGTCCTCTCTGTGTCGTCGTCTCTGTGTCGTCTCTGTGTCGTCTCTGTGCCGTCTCTGTGTCGTCTCTGTGTCTGTGTCGTCCCTGTGTCGGCTCTGTGTCATCTCTGTGTCGTCTCTGTGTCGTCTCTGTGTCGTCGTCTCTGTGTCGTCTCTGTGTCGTCGTCTCTGTGTCGTCTCTGTGTCGTTTCTGTGCCGTCTCTGTGTCGTCTCTGTGTAGTCTCTGTGTCGTCTCTCTGTGTCGTCTCTGTGTCGACACAGAGACGACACAGAGTCGTCTCTGTGTCGTCTCTGTGTCTGTGTCGTCTCTGTGTCGTCTCTGTGTCGTCTCTGTGTCACAGAGACGACACAGAGACACAGAGACGACACAGAGAGTCGTCTCTTTGTCGTCTCTGTGTCTGTGTCGTCTCTGTGTCGTCTCTGTGTCGTTGTCTCTGTGTCGTCTCTGTGTCGTCTCTGTGCCGTCTCTGTGTCGTCTCTGTGTCATCTCTCTGTGTCGTCTCTGTGTCGACACAGAGACGACACAGAGACGACAGAGAGACGACACAGAGTCGTCTTTGTGTCGTCTCTGTGTCTGTGTCGTCTCTGTGTCGTCTCTGTGTCACAGAGACGACACAGAGACGACACAGAGAGTCGTCTCTGTGTCTGTGTCGTCTCTGTGTCGTCTCTGTGTCGTCGTTTCTGTGTCGTCTCTGTGTCGTCTCTGTGCCGTCTCTGTGTCGTCTCTCTGTGTCGTCTCTGTGTCGAAACAGAGACGACACAGAGACGACACAGAGTCGTCTCTGTGTCGTCTCTGTGTCTGTTTCGTCTCTGTGTCGTCTCTTTGTCGTCTCTGTGTCACAGAGACGACACAGAGACGACACAGAGAGTCGTCTCTTTGTCGTCTCTGTGTCTGTGTCGTCTCTGTGTCGTCTCTGTGTCGTCGTCTCTGTGTCGTCTCTGTGTCGTCTCTGTGCCGTCTCTGTGTCGTCTCTGTGTCGTCTCTGTGTTGTCTCTGTGTCGTCTCTCTGTGTCGTCTCTGTGTCGACACAGAGGCGACACAGAGACGACACAGAGTCGTCTTTGTGTCGTCTCTGTGTCTGTGTCGTCTCTGTGTCGTCTCTATGTCGTCTCTGTGTCACAGAGACGACACAGAGACGACACAGAGAGTCATCTCTGTGCCTTTGTCGTCTCTGTGTCGTCTCTGTGTCGTCGTCTCTGTGTCGTCTCTCTGTGTCGTCTCTGTGTCAACACAGAGACGACACAGAGACGACACAGAGTCGTCTCTGTGTCGTCTCTGTGTCTGTGTCGTCTCTGTTCGTCTCTGTGTCGTCTCTGCGTCTGTGTCGTCTCTGTGTCGTCTCTGTGTCGTCATCTCTGTGTCGTCTCTGTGTCGTCTCTGTGCCGTCTCTGTGTCGTCTCTGTGTCGTCTCTGTGTCGTCTCTCTGTCGTCTCTCTGTGTCGTCTCTGTGTCGACACAGAGACGACACAGAGACGACACAGAGAGTCGTCTCTGTGTCATCTCTGTTTCTGTGTCCTCTCTGTGTCGTCGTCTCTGTGTCGTCTCTGTGCCGTCTTTGTGTCGTCTCTGTGTCTGTGTCGTCCTGTGTCGTCTCTGTGTCATCTCTGTGTCGTCTCTGTGTCGTCTCTGTGTCGTCGTCTCTGTGTCGTCTCTGTGTCGTCTCTGTGCGTCTCTGTGTCGTCTCTGTGTCGTCTCTGTGTAGTATCTGTGTCGTCTCTCTGTGTCGTCTCTGTGTCTGTGTCGTCTCTGTGTCTGTGTCGTCTCTGTGTCGTCTCTGTGTCACAGAGACGACACAGAGACGACACAGAGAGTCGTCTCTTTGTCATCTCTGTGTCTGTGTTGTCTCTGTGTCGTCTCTGTGTCGTCTCTGTGTCGTCGTTTCTGTGCCGTCTCTGTGTCGTCTCTGTGCCGTCCCTGTGTCGTCTCTGTGTCGTCTCTGTGTCGTCTCTGTGTCGTCTCTCTGTGTCGTCTCTGTGTCGACACAGAGACGACACAGAGTCGTCTCTGTGTCGTCTCTGTGTCTGTGTCGTCTCTGTGTCGTCTCTGTGTCGTCTCTGTGTCTGTGTCGTCTCTTTGTCGTCTCTGTGTCGTCTCTGTGTCTGTCTCGTCTCTGTGTCGTCTCTGTGTTTTTGTCGTCTCTGTGTCGTTTCGTCTCTGTGTCGTCTCTGTTTCGACACAGAGACGACACAGAGAGTCGTCTCTTTGTCGTCTCTGTGTCTGTGTCGTCTCTGTTACGTCTCTGTGTCGTCTCTGTGTCGTCTCTGTGTCGTCTCTGTATCGTCTCTGTGTCGTCTCTCTGTGTCGTCTCTTTGTCGACACAGAGACGACACAGAGACGACACAGAGACGAAACAGAGTCGTCTTTGTGTCGTCTCTGTGCCGTCTTTGTGTCGTCTCTGTGTCTGTGTCGTCCCTGTGTCGTCTCTGTGTCATCTCTGTGTCGTCTCTGTGTCGTCTCTGTGTCGTCGTCTCTGTGTCGTCTCTGTGTCGTCTCTGTGCGTCTCTGTGTCGTCTCTGTGTCGTCTCTGTGTAGTCTCTGTGTCGTCTCTCTGTGTCGTCTCTGTGTCTGTGTCGTCTCTGTGTCTGTGTCGTCTCTGTGTCGTCTCTGTGTCGTCTCTGTGTCACAGAGACGACACAGAGACGACACAGAGAGTCGTCTTTTTGTCATCTCTGTGTCTGTGTTGTCTCTGTGTCGTCTCTGTGTCGTCTCTGTGTCGTCGTTTCTGTGCCGTCTCTGTGTCGTCTCTGTGCCGTCTCTGTGTCGTCTCTGTGTCGTCTCTGTGTCGTCTCTGTGTCGTCTCTCTGTGTCGTCTCTGTGTCGACACAGAGACGACACAGAGTCGTCTTTGTGTCGTCTCTGTGTCTGTGTCGTCTCTGTGTCGTCTCTGTGTCGTCTCTGTGTCTGTGTCGTCTCTTTGTCGTCTCTGTGTCGTCTCTGTGTCTGTCTCGTCTCTGTGTCGTCTCTGTGTTTTTGTCGTCTCTGTGTCTGTTTCGTCTCTGTTTCGTCTCTGTGTCGTCTCTGTTTCGACACAGAGACGACACAGAGAGTCGTCTCTTTGTCGTCTCTGTGTCTGTGTCGTCTCTGTTACGTCTCTGTGTCGTCTCTGTGTCGTCTCTGTGTCGTCTCTGTGTCGTCTCTGTGTCGTCTCTCTGTGTCGTCTCTTTGTCGACACAGAGACGACACAGAGACGACACAGAGACGAAACAGAGTCGTCTTTGTGTCGTCTCTGTGTCTGTGTTGTCTCTGTGTCGTCTTGGTGTCGTCTCTGTGTCTGTGTCGTCTCTGTGTCGTCTCTGTGTCGTCTCTGTGTCGTCGTCTCTGTGTCGTCTCTGTGTCGTCTCTGTGCTGTCTCTGTGTCGTCTCTGTGTCGTCTCTGTGTCGTCTCTGTGTCTGTGTCGTCTCTGTATCGTCTCTGTGTCGTCGTCTCTTTGTCGTCTCTGTGTCGTCTCTGTGCCGTTTCTGTGTCGTCTCTGTGTCGTCTCTGTGTCTGTGTCGTCTCTGTTTCGTCTCTTTGTCGTCTCTGTGTCGTCTCTGTGTCGTCGTCTCTGTGTCGTCTCTGTGTCATCTCTCTGCGTCGTCTCTGTGTCGACACAGAGACGACAGAGACACGACACAGAGTCGTCTTTGTGTCGTCTCTGTGTCTGTGTCGTCTCTGTGTCGTCTCTCTGTCGTCGTCTCTGTGTCGTCTCTGTGTTGTCTCTGTGCCGTCTCTGTGTCGTCTCTGTGTCGTCTCTGTGTCACCTCTGTGTCGTCTCTCTGTGTCGTCTCTGTGTCGAAACAGAGACGACACAGAGACTACACAGAGTCGTCTCTGTGTCGTCTCTGTGTCTGTGTCGTCTCTGTGTCTGTTTCGTCTCTGTGTCATCTCTTTGTCGTCTCTGTGTCACAGAGACGACACAGAGACGACACAGAGAGTCGTCTCTTTGTCGTCTCTGTGTCTGTGTCGTCTCTGTGTCGTCTCTGTGTCGTCGTCTCTGTGTCGTCTCTGTGTCGTCTCTGTGCCGTCTCTGTGTCGTCTCTGTGTCGTCTCTGTGTTGTCTCTGTGTCGTCTCTCTGTGTCGTCTCTATGTCGACACAGAGACGACACAGAGACGACACAGAGTCGTCTTTGTGTCGTCTCTGTGTCGTCTCTGTGCCGTCACTGTGTCGTCTCTGTGTCGTCTCTGTGCCGTCTCTGTATCATCTCTGTGTCTGTGTCGTCCCTGTGTCGTCTCTGTGTCATCTCTGTGTCGTCTCTGTGTCGTCTCTGTGTCGTCGTCTCTGTGTCGTCTCTGTGTCGTCTCTGTGCCGTCTCTGTGTCGTCTCTGTGTCGTCTCTGTGTCGTCTCTGTGTCATCTCTCTGTGTCGTCTCTGTGTCGACACAGAGACGACAAAGAGTCGTCTCTGTGTCGTCTCTGTGTCTGTGTCGTCTCTGTGTCGTCTCTGTGTCGTCTCTATGTCACAGAGACGACACAGAGACACAGAGACGACACAGAGAGTCGTCTCTTTGTCGTCTCTGTGTCTGTGTCGTCTCTGTGTCGTCTCTGTGTCGTTGTCTCTGTGTCGTCTCTGTGTCGTCTCTGTGCCGTCTCTGTGTCGTCTCTGTGTCATCTCTCTGTGTCGTCTCTGTGTCGACACAGAGACGACACAGAGACGACAGAGAGACGACACAGAGTCGTCTCTGTGCCGTCTCTGTGTCGTCTCTCTGTGTCGTCTCTGTGTCGAAACAGAGACGAAACAGAGACGACACAGAGTCGTCTCTGTGTCGTCTCTGTGTCTGTGTCGTCTCTGTGTCTGTTTCGTCTCTGTGTCATCTCTCTGTCGTCTCTGTGTCACAGAGACGACACAGAGAGTCGTCTCTTTGTCGTCTCTGTGTCTGTGTCGTCTCTGTGTCGTCTCTGTGTCGTCGTCTCTGTGTCGTCTCTGTGTCGTCTCTGTGCCGTCTCTGTGTCGTCTCTGTGTCGTCTCTGTGTTGTCTCTGTGTCGCCTCTCTGTGTCGTCTCTGTGTCGACACAGAGACGACACAGAGACGACACAGAGTCGTCTTTGTGTCGTCTCTGTGTCTGTGTCGTCTCTGTGTCGTCTCTATGTCGTCTCTGTGTCACAGAGACGACACAGAGACGACACAGAGAGTCGTCTCTGTGTCTTTGTCGTCTCTGTGTCGTCTCTGTGTCGTCGTCTCTGTGTCGTCTCTCTGTGTCGTCTCTGTGTCTGTGTCGTCTCTGTTTCGTCTCTGTGTCGTCTCTGTGTCTGTGTCGTCTCTGTGTCGTCTCTGTGTCGTCGTCTCTGTGTCGTCTCTGTGTCGTCTCTGTGCCGTCTCTGTGTCGTCTCTGTGTCGTCTCTGAGTCGTCTCTGTGTCGTCTCTCTGTGTCGTCTCTGTTTCGACACAGAGACGACACAGAGACGACACAGAGACGACACAGAGACGACACAGAGACGACACAGAGAGTCGTCTCTGTGTCATCTCTGTTTCTGTGTCCTCTCTGTGTCGTCGTCTCTGTGTCGTCTCTGTGTCGTCTCTGTGCCGTCTTTGTGTCGTCTCTGTGTCTTCGTCGTCCCTGTGTCGTCTCTGTGTCATCTCTGTGTCGTCTCTGTGTCGTCTCTGTGTCGTCGTCTCTGTGTCGTCTCTGTGTCGTCTCTGTGCCGTCTCTGTGTCGTCTCTGTGTCGTCTCTGTGTAGTCTCTGTGTCGTCTCTCTGTGTCGTCTCTCTGTCTGTGTCGTCTCTGTGTCTGTGTCGTCTCTGTGTCGTCCCTGTGTCGTCTATGTGTCACAGAGACGACACAGAGACGACACAGAGAGTCGTCTCTTTGTCATCTCTGTGTCTGTGTTGTCTCTGTGTCATCTCTGTGTCGTCTCTGTGTCGTCGTTTCTGTGCCGTCTCTGTGTCGTCTCTGTGTCGTCTCTGTGTCGTCTCTGTGCCGTCTCTCTGTGTCGTCTCTGTGTCGACACAGAGACGACACAGAGACGACACAGAGTCGTCTTTGTGTCGTCTCTGTGTCTGTGTCGTCTCTGTGTCGTCTCTGTGTCGTCTCTGTGTCTGTGTCGTCTCTTTGTCGTCTCTGTGTCGTCTCTGTGTCACAGAGACGATACAGAGACGACACAGAGAGTCGTCTCTGTGTCGTCTCTGTGTCTGTGTCGTCTCTGTGTCGTCTCTGTGTCTGTGTCGTCTCTGTGTCTGTTTCGTCTCTGTGTCGTCTCTGTGTCGTCTCTGTTTCGACACAGAGACGACACAGAGACGACACAGAGAGTCGTCTCTGTGTCGTCTCTGTGTCGTCGTCTCTGTGTCGTCTCTGTGTCGTCTCTGTGCCGTCTCTGTGTCGTCTCTGTGTCGTCTCTGTGTCGTCTCTGTGTCGTCTCTCTGTGTCGTCTCTGTGTCGACACAGAGACGACACAGAGACGACACAGAGTCGTCTTTGTGTCGTCTCTGTGTCTGTGTCGTCTCTGTGTCGTCTCGGTGTCGTCTCTGTGTCTGTGTCGTCTCTGTGTCGTCTCTGTGTCGTCTCTGTGTCGTCTCTGTGTCGTCGTCTCTGTGTCGTCTCTGTGTCGTCTCTGTGCTGTCTCTGTTTCGTCTCTGTGTCGTCTCTGTGTCGTCTCTGTGTCTGTGTCGTCTCTGTATCGTCTCTGTGTCGTCGTCTCTTTGTCGTCTCTGTGTCGTCTCTGTGCCGTCTCTGTGTCGTCTCTGTGTCGTCTCTGTGTCTGTGTCGTCTCTGTGTCGTCTCTTTGTCGTCTCTGTGTCGTCTCTGTGTCGTCGTCTCTGTGTCGTCTCTGTGTCATCTCTCTGTGTCGTCTCTGTGTCGACACAGAGACGACACAGAGACGACAGAGAGACGACACAGAGTCGTCTTTGTGTCGTCTCTGTGTCTGTGTCTTCTCTGTGTCGTCTCTGTGTCTTCGTCTCTGTGTCGTCTCTGTGCCGTCTCTGTGTCGTCTCTGTGTCGTCTCTGTGTCATCTCTGTGTCGTCTCTCTGTGTCGTCTCTGTGTCGAAACAGAGACGACACAGAGACGACACAGAGTCGTCTCTGTGTCGTCTCTGTGTCTGTGTCGTCTCTGTGTCTGTTTCGTCTCTGTGTCGTCTCTTTGTCGTCTCTGTGTCACAGAGACGACACAGAGACGACACAGAGAGTCGTCTCTTTGTCGTCTCTGTGTCGTCTCTGTGTCGTCGTCTCTGTGTCGTCTCTGTGTCGTCTCTGTGCCGTCTCTGTGTCGTCTCTGTGTCGTCTCTGTGTTGTCTCTGTGTCGTCTCTCTGTGTCGTCTCTGTGTCGACACAGAGACGACACAGAGACGACACAGAGTCGTCTTTGTGTCGTCTCTGTGTCTGTGTCGTCTCTGTGTCGTCTCTATGTCGTCTCTGTGTCACAGAGACGACACAGAGACGACACAGAGACAGCACAGAGACGACACAGAGACGACACAGAGACGACGACACAGAGACGACACAGAGACAACACAGAGACGACACAGAGACGACACAGACACAGAGACGACACAGAGACGACACAGAGACGACACAGACACAGAGACGACACAAAGACGACTCTGTGTCGTCTCTGTGTCGTCTCTGTGTCGACAAAGAGACGACACAGAGAGACGACACAGAGACGACACAGAGACGACACAGAGACGACACAGAGACGGCACAGAGACGACACAGAGACGACACAGAGACGACGACACAGACACGACACAGAGACGACACAGAGACGACACAGACACAGAGACGACAAAGAGACGACTCTCTGTGTCGTCTCTGTGTCGTCTCGGTGTCGTCTCTGTGTCTGTGTCGTCTCTGTGTCGTCTCTGTGTCGTCTCTGTGTCGTCTCTGTGTCGTCGTCTCTGTGTCGTCTCTGTGTCGTCTCTGTGCTGTCTCTGTGTCGTCTCTGTGTCGTCTCTGTGTCTGTGTCGTCTCTGTATCGTCTCTGTGTCGTCGTCTCTTTGTCGTCTCTGTGTCGTCTCTGTGCCGTCTCTGTGTCGTCTCTGTGTCGTCTCTGTGTCTGTGTCGTCTCTGTGTCGTCTCTTTGTCGTCTCTGTGTCGTCTCTGTGTCGTAGTCTCTGTGTCGTCTCTGTGTCATCTCTCTGTGTCGTCTCTGTGTCGACACAGAGACGACACAGAGACGACACAGAGACGACACAGAGTCGTCTTTGTGTCGTCTCTGTGTCTGTGTCTTCTCTGTGTCGTCTCTGTGTCTTCGTCTCTGTGTCGTCTCTGTGTCGTCTCTGTGCCGTCTCTGTGTCGTCTCTGTGTCGTCTCTGTGTCATCTCTGTGTCGTCTCTCTGTGTCGTCTCTCTGTCGAAACAGAGACGACACAGAGACGACACAGAGTCGTCTCTGTGTCGTCTCTGTGTCTGTGTCGTCTCTGTGTCTGTTTCGTCTCTGTGTCGTCTCTTTGTCGTCTCTGTGTCACAGAGACGACACAGAGACGACACAGAGAGTCGTCTCTTTGTCGTCTCTGTGTCTGTGTCGTCTCTGTGTTGTCTCTGTGTCGTCTCTCTGTGTCGTCTCTGTGTCGACACAGAGACGACACAGAGTCGTCTTTGTGTCGTCTCTGTGTCTGTGTCGTCTCTGTGTCGTCTCTATGTCGTCTCTGTGTCACAGAGACTACACAGAGACGACACAGAGAGTCGTCTCTGTGTCTTTGTCGTCTCTGTGTCGTCTCTGTGTCGTCGTCTCTGTGTCGTCTCTGTGTCGTCTCTGTGCCGTCTCTGTGTCGTCTCTGTGTCGTCTCTGTTTCGTCTCTGTGTCGTCTCTCTGTGTCGTCTCTGTGTCGTCTCTGTGTCGTTTCTGTGTCTGTGTCGTCTCTGTGTCGTCTCTGTGTCGTCATCTCTGTGTCGTCTCTGTGTCGTCTCTGTGCCGTCTCTGTGTCGTCAATGTGTCGCCTCTGTGTCGTTTCTGTGTCGTCTCTCTGTGTCGTCTCTGTGTCGTCGTCTCTGTGTCGTCTCTGTGTCGTCTCTGTGCCGTCTTGTGTCGTCTCTGTGTCGTCTCTGTGTCGTCTCTGTGTCGTCAATGTGTCGTCTCTGTGTCGTCTCTGTGTCGTCTCTGTGTCGTCACTGTGTCGTCTCTGTGTCGTCTCTGTGTCGTCTCTGTGTCGTCTCTGTGTCGTCTCTGTGTCGTCTCTGTGTCATCTCTGTGTCGTCTCTGGGTCGTCTCTGTGTCGTCTCTGTGTCGTCCTTGTGTCGTCTCTATGTCGTCTCTGTGTTGTCTCTGTGTCGTCTCTGTGTCGTCTCTGTGTCTTCTCTGTGTCGTCTCTGTGTTGACTCTGTGTCGTCTCTGTGTCGTCTCTGTGTCGTCACAGAGACGACACAGTGTCGTCTCTATGTCAAACAGAGACGACACAGAGACGACACAGAGACGACGACACAGAGACGACACAGAATCGACACAGAGACAACACAGAGACGACACAGAGTCGTCTCTGTGTCGTCTCTGTGTCATCTCAGAGACGTCTCAGTGTCGTCTCTGTGTCTGTGTCGACACAGAAACGACTCTGTGTCGTCTCTGTGTCGTCTCTGTGACGTCTCTGTGTCATTTCTGTGTCGTCTCTGTGTTGACTCAGAGACGTCTTTGTGTCGTCTCTGTGTGAGATGACACAGAGACGACACAGAGACGACACAGAAACGACACTGTGTCTCTGTGTCGTCTCTGTGTCGTCTCTGTGTCGTCTCTGTGTCGTCTCTGTGTCGTCTCTGTGCCGTCTCTGTGTCGTCTCTCTGTGTCGTCTCTGTGTCTGTGTCGTCTCTGTTTCGTCTCTGTGTCGTCTCTGTGTCGTCTCTGTGTCGTCTCTGTGTCGTCTCTGTGTCGTCTCTGTGCCGTCTCTGTTTCGTCTCTGTGTCGTCGTCTCTGTGTCGTCTCTGTGTCGTCTCTCTGTGCCGTCTCTGTGTCGACACAGAGACGACACAGAGACGACACAGAGTCGTCTCCTAGTCGTCTCTGTGACGTCTCTGTGTCGTCTCTGTGTCACAGAGACGACACAGAGACTACACGGAGACGACACAGAGAGTCGTCTCTGTGTCGTCTCTGTGTCTGTGTCGTTTCTGTGTCGTCTCTGTGTCGTCGTCTCTGTGTCGTCTCTGACCTCCCTTCAATTAGGGAGGTCAAGGCTTGGCTAAAAAATGGAATTGTCAGTGAAAAAATCACAAATATAGCCCTTAATATGGCTTTTCAGGGTGTTTTCCAACGAAAATATGAAAAATACGATGAAAATACGTTCCCATGAATCTAGTTCATATCCTTCAATTAGGGAGGTCAATTATGACCTCCCTATATAAGAATCTTACTGTTGCATTATAACACTTACAAACGATTTTAGTGCTTTTCAAAATGTTTTGTGTAACTTATAAGACTCTTACTGTTGAATAGTCTGGTTGGGAGGGTATAGTCGGGTTTGGTGGGTATAGTCTGGTTTGGTGGGTATAGTCTGGTTTGGTGGGTATAGTCTGGTTTGGTGGGTATAGTCTTGTTTGGTGAGTATAGTCAGATTTGGTGGGTATAGTCTGGTTTGGTGAGTATAGTCTGGTTTGGTGGGCATAGTCTGGTTTGGTGGGTATAGTCTGGTTTGGTGGGTATAGTCTGATTTAGTGGGTATAGTCTGTAGGTATAGTGGGTATAGTCTGGTTTGGTGGGTATAGTCTGGTTTGGTGGGTATAGTTTGGTTTGGTGGGTGTAGTCTGGTTTGGTGGGTATAGTCTGGTTTGGTGGGTATAGTCTGGTTTGGAGGGTATAGTCTGGTTTGGTGGGTATAGTCTGGTTTGGAGGGTATAGTCTGGTTTGGTGGGTATAGTCTGGTTTGGTGGGTATAGTCTGGTTTGGTGGGTATAGTCTGGTTTGGTGGGTATAGTCTTGTTTGGTGAGTATAGTCAGATTTGGTGGGTATAGTCTGGTTTGGTGAGTATAGTCTGGTTTGGTGGGCATAGTCTGGTTTGGTAGGTATAGTCTGGTTTGGTGGGTATAGTCTGGTTTAGTGGGTATAGTCTGGTTTGGTGGGTATAGTCTGGTTTGGTGGGTATAGTCTGGTTTGGTGGGTATAGTCTGGTTTGGTGGGTATAGTCTGGATTGGTGGGTATAATCTGGTTTGGTGGGTATAGTCTGGTTTGGTGGGTATAGTCTGCTTTGGTGGGTATAGTCTGGTTTTGTAGGTATAGTCTAGTTTGGTGGGTATAGTCTGGTTTGGTGATTATAGTCTGGTTTGGTGGGTATAGTCTGGTTTGGTGGATATAGTCTGGTTTGGTGGGTATAGTCTGGTTTGGTGGGTATAGTGGGTAAAGTCTGGTTTGGTGGGTATAGTCTGGTTTGGTGGGTATAGTCTGGTTTGGTGGGTATAGTCTGGTTTGGTGGGTATAGTCTGGTTTGGTGGGTATAGTCGGTTGGTGGGTATAGTCTGGTTTGGTGGGTATAGTCTGGTTTGGTGGGTATAGTCTGGTTTGGTGGGTATAGTCTGGTTTGGTGGATATAGTCTGGTTTGGTGGGTATAGTCTGGTTTGGTGGGTATAGTCTGGTTTGATGTTTATAGTCTGGTTTGGTGGGTATAGTCTGCTGCTTTGTATCACCTATAAGACTCTTACTGATGCTTTATAACACTTGTAAACGCTTATAGTGCTTTTCTAAATGCTTTGAATCGCTTATAAGACTCTTACTGATGCTTTTTAACACTTATAAACGCAATAAGTGGTTTTATAAATACTTTGTATCACTTATAAGACTCTTACTGTTGCTTTATATCACTTATAAACGCTTTTAGTGCTTTTATAAACGCTTTTTATGGCTTAGAAGACTCTTAGAGATGCCTTATAACACTTAAAAACGTTTTTAATGCTTTTATAAAAGCTTTGTTTCCCTTATAAGACTCTTACTGTTGCTTTATATCACTTATAAACGCTTTTAGTGCTTTTATGAATGCTTTGTATGGCTTAGAAGACTCTTAGAGATGCCTTATAACACTTATAAATGTATTTAGTGCTTTTATATATGCTTTGTATCGCTTAGAAGACTCTTACTGATGCTTTATAACACTTAAAAACGTTTTTAATGCTTTTATAAAAGCTTTGTTTCACTTATAAGACTCTTACTGATGCTTTATAACACCTATAAACACTTTTAGTGCTTTTATAAATGCTTTGAATCACTTATAAGACTTTTACTGATGCTTTATGACACTTATGAACGCTTTTAGTGTTTTTATAAATGCTTTGTATCACTGATAAGACTTACTGATAATGTATAACACTTATAAACGCGTTCAGTTCTTTTATTTATGCTTTGTATCACTGATAAAACTCTTACTGCTTCTTTATAACACTTATTAACACTTTTAGTGCTTTTATAAATGCTTTGTATCCTATGTAAGACTCTTACTGCTGCATTATAACACTTACAAACGATTTTAGTGCTTTTAAAAATGTTTTGTGTAACTTATAAGACTCTTACTGTTGAATTATAAAACTCATAAACACTTTTAGTGCTTTTACAAATGCTTTGTATAACTTATAAGGCTCTTCCTGATGCTTTGTAAACACTTATAAACGCGTTTAATGGTCTTATAAATGCTTTGTATCATTTATAAGACACTTACTGATACTTTATACCAACCAAATCAGACTATACCTACCAAACCAGACTATACCCACCAAACCAGACTATACCCACCAATCCAGTATAGTCTGGTTTGGTGGGTATAGTCTGCTTTGGTGGGTATAGTCTGGTTTCGTAGGTATAGTCTGGTTTGGTGGGTATAGTCTGGTTTGGTGAGTATAGTCTGGTTTGGTGGGTATAGTCTGGTTTGGTGGGTATAGTCTGGTTTGGTGGGTATAGTCTGGTTTGGTGGGTATAGTGGGTAAAGTCTGGTTTGGTGGGTATAGTCTTTTTGGTGGGTATAGTCTGGTTTGGTGGGTATAGTCTGGTTTGGTGGGTATAGTCGGGTTTGGTGGGTATAGTCTGGTTTGGTGGGTATAGTCTGGTTTGGTGGGTATAGTTTGGTTTGGTGGGTGTAGTCTGGTTTGGTGGGTATAGTCTGGTTTGGTGGGTATAGTCTGGTTTGGCGGGTATAGTCTGGTTTGGTGGGTATAGTCTGGTTTGGTGGGTATAGTCTGGTTTGGTGGGTATAGTCTGGTTTGGTGGGTATAGTCTTGTTTGGTGAATATAGTCAGATTTGGTGGGTATAGTCTGGTTTGGTGAGTATAGTCTGGTTTGGTGGGCATAGTCTGGTTTGGTGGGTATAGTCTGGTTTGGTGGGTATAGTCTGGTTTGGTGGGTATAGTCTGGTTTGGTGGGTATAGTCTGGTTTGGAGGGTATAGTCTGGTTTGGTGGGTATAGTCTGGTTTGGTCTCTGTGTCGTCTCTGTGTCGTCTCTGTGTCTGTGTCGTCTCTGTGTCTGTGTCGTCTCTGTGTCGTCTCTGTGCCGTCTCTGTGTCGTCTCTGTGTCACAGAGACGACACAGAGACACAGAGACGACACAGACAGTCGTCTCTTTGTCGTCTCTGTGTCTGTGCCGTCTCTGTGTCGTCTCTGTGTCGTCTCTGTGTCGTCGTCTCTGTGTCATCTCTGTGTCGTCTCTGTGCCTCTCTGTGTCGTCTTTATGTCGTCTCTGTGTCGTCTCTGTATCGTCTCTCTGTGTCGTCTCTGTGTCTGTGTCGTCTCTGTGTCGTCTCTATGTCGTCTCTGTATCACAGAGACGACACAGAGACGACACAGAGAGTCGTCTCTGTGTCGTCTCTGTGTCGTCTCTTTGTCGTCTCTGTGTCGTCGTCTCTGTGTCGTCTCTGTGTCGTCTCTGTGCCGTCTCTGTGTCGTCTCTGTGTCGTCTCTGTGTCGTCTCTCTGTGTCGTCTCTGTGTCGACACAGAGACGACACAGAGAGTCGTCTATGTGTCGTCTCTGTGTCTGTGTCGTCTCTGTATCGTCTCTGTGTCATCGTCTCTTTGTCGTCTCTGTGTCGTCTCCGTGCCGTCTGTGTGTCGTCTCTGTGTCGTCTCTGTGTCTGTGTCGTCTCTGTGTCGTCTCTGTGTCGTCTCTGTGTCGTCGTCTCTGTGTCGTCTCTGTGTCGTCTCTGTACCGTCTCTGTGTCGTCAATGTGTCGCCTCTGTGTCGTCTCTGTGTCGTCTCTCTGTATCGTCTCAGTGTCGACACAGAGACGACACAGAAACGACACAGAGACGACACTGTGTCGTCTCTAAGTCGTCTTTGTGTCGTAGTCTCTGTGTCGTCTCTGTTTCATCTCTGTATTGTCTCAGTGTCGTCTCTGTGTCGTCTCTGTGTCGTCGTCTCTGTGTCGTCTCTGTGTCGTCTCTGTGCCGTCTGTGTGTCGTCTCTGTGTCGCCTCTGTGTCGTCTCTGTGTCGTCTCTCTGTGTCGTCTCTGTGTCGACACAGAGACGACTCTCTGTGTCGTCTCTGTGTCGTCTCTGTGACACAGAGACGACACAGAGACGACACAGACACAGAAACGACACAGAGACGACTCTGTGTCGTCTCTGTGTCGTCTCTGTGTCATCTCTGTGTCGACACAGAGACGACACAGAGAGACGACACAGAGACGACACAGACACGACACAGAGACGACACAGAGACGGCACAGAGACGACACAGAGACGACGACACAGAGACGACACAGAGACGACACAGAGACAACACAGACACAGAGACGACACAGAGACGACACAGAGATGACACAGAGACAACATCTCTGTGTCATCTCTGTGTCGTCTCTGTGTCGACACAGAGACGACACAGAGAGACGACACAGAGTCGTCTCTGTGTCTGTGTCGTCTCTGTGTCGTCTCTGTGTCACAGAGACGACACAGAGACGACACAGAGAGTCGTCTATGTTTCGTCTCTGTGTCTGTGTCGTCTCTGTTTCGTCTCTGTGTCGTCTCTGTGTCGTCTCTCTGTCGTCTCTGTGTCGTCGTCTCTGTGTCGTCTCTGTGTTGTCTCTTTGCCGTCTCTGTGTCGTCTCTATGTCGTCTCTCTGTGTCGTCTCAGTGTCGTCTCTGTGCAGTCTCTGTTTCGTCTCTGTGTCGTCTCTGTGTCGTCTCTCTATGTCGTCTCTGTGTCAACACAGAGACGACACAGAGACGACACAGAGTCGTCTCTGTGTGTGTGTCGTCTCTGTGTCACAGAGACGACACAGAGAGTCGTCTCTGTGTCGTCTCTGTGTCTGTGTCGTCTCTGTGTCGTCTCTATGTCGTCGTCTCTGTGTCGTCTCTGTGTCGTCTCTGTTCCGTCTCTGTGTCGTCTCTGTGTCGTCTCTGTGTCGTCTCTGTGTCGTCTCTCTGTGTCGTCTCTGTGTCGACACAGAGACGACACAGGGACGACAGAGAGACGACACAGAGACGACACAGAGTCGTCTCAGTGTCGTCTCTGTGTCTGTGTCGTCTCTGTGTCGTCTCTGTGTCGTCTCTTTGTCGTCTCTGTTTCGTCTCTGTGTCACAGAGACGACACAGAGACGACACAGAGAGTCGTCTCTGTGTCATCTCTGTTTCTGTGTCCTCTCTGTGTCGTCGTTTCTGTGTCGTCTGTGTGTCGTCTCTGTGCCGTCTCTGTGTCGTCTCTCTGTCTGTGTCGTCCCTGTGTCGTCTCTGTGTCATCTCTGTGTCGTCTCTGTGTCGTCTCTGTGTCGTCGTCTCTGTTTCGTCTCTGTGTCGTCTCTGTGCCGTCTCTGTGTCGTCTCTGTGTCGTCTAAGTGTAGTCTCTGTGTCGTCTCTCTGTGTCGTCTCTGTGTCTGTGTCGTCTCTGTGTCGTCTCTGTGTCGTCTCTGTGTCACAGAGACGACACAGAGACACAGAGACGACACAGAGAGTCGTCTCTTTGTCGTCTCTGTGTCTGTGTCGTCTCTGTGTCGTCTCTGTGTCGTCGTCTCTGTGTCGTCTCTGTGTCGTCTCTGTGCCGTCTCTGTGTCGTCTTTGTGTCGTCTCTGTGTCGTCTCTCTGTGTCGTCTCTGTGTCGACACAGAGACGACACAGAGACGACAGAGAGACGACACAGAGTCGTCTTTGTGTCGTCTCTGTGTCGTCTCTGTGTCACAGAGACGACACAGAGACGACACAGAGAGTCTTCTCTGTGTCGTCTCTGTGTCTGTGTCGTCTCTGTGTCGTCTCTGTGTCGTCTCTGTGTCGTCGTCTCTGTGTCGTCTCTGTGTCGTCCCTGTGCCGTCTCTGTGTCATCTCTGTGTCGTCTCTGTGTCATCTCTGTGTCGTCTCTCTGTGTCGTCTCTGTGTCGAAACAGAGACGACACAGAGACGACACAGAGTCGTCTCTGAGTCGTCTCTGTGTCTGTGTCTTCTCTATGTCTGTTTCGTCTCTGTGTCGTCTCTTTGTCGTCTCTGTGTCACAGAGACGACACAGAGACGACACAGAGAGTCGTCTCTTTGTCGTCTCTGTGTCTGTGTCGTCTCTGTGTCGTCTCTGTTTCGTCATCTTTGTGTCGTCTCTGTGTCTTCTCTGTGCCGTCTCTGTGTCGTCTCTGTGTCGTGTCTGTGTTGTCTCTGTGTCGTCTCTCTGTGTCGTCTCTGTTTCGACACAGAGACGGCACAGAGACGACACAGAGTCGTCTTTGTGTCGTCTCTGTGTCTGTGTCGTCTCTGTGTCGTCTCTATGTCGTCTCTGTGTCACAGAGACGACACAGAGACGACACAGAGAGTCGTCTCTGTGTCTTTGTCGTCACTGTGTCGTCTCTGTGTAGTCGTCTCTGTGTCGTCTCTTTGTCGTCTCTGTGCCGTCTCTGTGTCGTCTCTGTGTCGTCTCTGTTTCGTCTCTGTGTCGTCTCTCTGTGTCGTCTCTGTGTCGTCTCTGTGTCGTTCTGTGTCTGTGTCGTCTCTGTGTCGTCTCTGTGTCGTCTCTGTGTCGTCTCTGTGTCGTCTCTGTGTCATCGTCTTTGTGTCATCTCTGTGTCGTCTCTGTGCCGTCTCTGTATCGTCAATGTGTCGCCTCTGTGTCGTTTCTGTGTCGTCTCTCTGTGTCGTCTCTGTGTCGTCGTCTCTGTGTCGTCTCTGTGTCGTCTCTGTGCCGTCTTTGTGTCGTCTCTGTGTCGTCTCTGTATCGTCTCTGTGTCGTCAATGTGTCGTCTCTGTGTCGTCTTTATGTCATCTCTGTGTCGTCTCTGTATCGTCTCTCTGTGTCGTCTCTTTGTCGACACAGAGACGACACAGAGACGACACAGAGTCGTCTTTGTGTCGTCTCTGTGTCTGTGTCGTCTCTGTGTCGTCTCTATGTCGTCTCTGTATCGCAGAGACGACACAGAGACGACACAGAGAGTCGTCTCTGTGTCGTCTCTTTGTCGTCTCTGTGTCGTCGTCTCTGTGTCGTCTCTGTGTCGTCTCTGTGCCGTCTCTGTGTCGTCTCTGTGTCGTCCTCTGTGTCGTCTCTCTGTGTCGTCTCTGTGTCGACACAGAGATGACACAGAGAGTCGTCTCTGTGTCGTCTCTGTGTCTGTGTCGTCTCTGTATCGTCTCTGTGTCGTCGTCTCTTTGTCGTCTCTGTGTCGTCTCCGGGCCGTCTCTGTGTCGTCTCTGTGTCGTCGTCTCTGTGTCGTCTCTGTGTCGTCTCTGTACCGTCTCTGTGTCGTCAATGTGTCGCCTCTGTGTCGTCTCTCTGTTTCGTCTCTGTGTTGACACAGAGATGACACAGAAACGACACAGAGACGACACTGTGTCGTCTCTGTGTCGTCTCTGTGTCGTAGTCTCTGTGTCGTCTCTGTTTCATCTCTGTGTCGTCTCTGTGTCGTCTCTGTGTCGTCGTCTCTGTGTCGTCTCTGTGTCGTCTCTGTGCCGTCTTTGTGTCGTCTCTGTGTCGTCTCTGTGTCGTCTCTCTGTGTCGTCTCTGTGTCGACACAGAGACGACTCTCTGTGTCGTCTCTGTGTCGTCTCTGTGACACAGAGACGACATAGAGACGACACAGAGACGACACAGACACAGAGACGACACAGAGACGACTCTGTGTCGTCTCTGTGTCGACACAGAGACGACACAGAGAGACGACACAGAGACGACACAGACACGACACAGAGACGGCACAGAGACGACACAGAGACGACGACACAGAGACAACACAGAGACGACACAGAGTCGTCTCTGTGTCGTCTCTGTGTCTGTGTCGTCTCTGTATCGTCTCTGTGTCGTCGTCTCTTTGTCGTCTCTGTGTCGTCTCCGGGCCGTCTCTGTGTCGTCTCTGTGTCGTCGTCTCTGTGTCGTCTCTGTGTCGTCTCTGTACCGTCTCTGTGTCGTCAATGTGTCGCCTCTGTGTCGTCTCTGTGTCGTCTCTCTGTTTCGTCTCTGTGTCGACACAGAGATGACACAGAAACGACACAGAGACGACACTGTGTCGTCTCTGTGTCGTCTCTGTGTCGTAGTCTCTGTGTCGTCTCTGTTTCATCTCTGTGTCGTCTCTGTGTCGTCTCTGTGTCGTCGTCTCTGTGTCGTCTCTGTGTCGTCTCTGTGCCGTCTTTGTGTCGTCTCTGTGTCGTCTCTGTGTCGTCTCTCTGTGTCGTCTCTGTGTCGACACAGAGACGACTCTCTGTGTCGTCTCTGTGTCGTCTCTGTGACACAGAGACGACATAGAGACGACACAGAGACGACACAGACACAGAGACGACACAGAGACGACACAGACACGACACAGAACGACACAGAGACGGCACAGAGACGACACAGAGACGACGGCACAGAGACGACACAGAGAGCCGACACAGAGTCGTCTCTGTGTCTGTGTCGTCTCTGTGTCACAGAGACGACACAGAGAGTCGTCTATGTGTCGTCTCTGTGTCTGTGTCGTCTCTGTTTCGTCTCCGTGTCGTCTCTGTGTCGTCTCTGTGTCGTCTCTGTGTCGTCGTCTCTGTGTCGTCTCTGTGTCGTCTCTGTGCCGTCTCTGTGTCGTCTCTGTGTCGTCATCTCTGTGTCGTCTCTGTGTCGTCTCTGTGCCGTCTCTGTTTCCTCTCTGTGTCGTCTCTCTATGTCGTCTCTGTGTCAACACAGAGACGACACAGAGACGACACAGAGTCGTCTCTGTGTGTGTCTCGTCTCTGTGTCGTCTCTGTGTCACAGAGACGACACAGAGAGTCGTCTCTGTGTCGTCTCTGTGTCTGTGTCGTCTCTGTGTCGTCTCTATGTCGTCGTCTCTGTGTCGTCTCTGTGTCGTCTCTGTTCCGTCTCTGTGTCGTCTCTGTGTCGTCTCTGTGTCGTCTCTCTGTGTCGTCTCTGTGTCGACACAGAGACGACACAGAGACGACACAGAGTCGTCTCTGTGTCGTCTCTGTGTCTGTGTCGTCTCTGTGTCGTCTCTGTGTCGTCTCTTTGTCGTCTCTGTTTCGTCTCTCTGTCACAGAGACGACACAGAGACGACACAGAGAGTCGTCTCTGTGTCATCTCTGTTTCTGTGTCCTCTCTGTGTCGTCGTTTCTGTGTCGTCTGTGTGTCGTCTCTGTGCCGTCTCTGTGTCGTCTCTCTGTCTGTGTCGTCCCTGTGTCGTCTCTGTGTCATCTCTGTGTCGTCTCTGTGTCGTCGTCTCTGTGTCGTCTCTGTGTTGTCTCTGTGCCGTCTCTGTGTCGTCTCTGTGTCGACACAGAGACGACACAGAGTCGTCTCTGTGTCGTCTCTGTGTCTGTGTCGTCTCTGTGTCGTCTCTGTGTCACAGAGACGACACAGAGACACAGAGACGACACAGAGAGTCGTCTCTTTGTCGTCTCTGTGTATGTGTCGTCTCTGTGTCGATCTGTGTCGTCTCTGTGTCGTCATCTCTGTGTCGTCTCTGTGTCGTCTCTGTGCCGTCTCTGTGTCGTCTCTCTGTGTCGTCTCTGTGTCGACACAGAGGCGACACAGAGACGACAGAGAGACGACACAGAGTCGTCTTTGTGTCGTCTCTGTGTCTGTGTCGTCTCTGTGTCGTCTCTGTGTCTGTGTCGTCTCTGTGTCGTCTCTGTGTCGTCGTCTCTGTGTCGTCTCTGTGTCGTCTCTGTGCCGTCTCTGTGTCGTCTCTGTGTCGTCTCTGTGTCATCTCTGTGTCGTCTCTCTGTGTCGTCTCTGTGTCGAAACAGAGACGACACAGAGACGACACAGATTCGTCTCTGTGTCGTCTCTGTGTCTGTGTCGTCTCTGTGTCTGTTTCGTCTCTGTGTCGTCTCTTTGTCGTCTCTGTGTCACAGAGACGACACAGAGACGACACAGAGAGTCGTCTCTTTGTCGTCTCTGTGTCTGTGTCGTCTCTGTGTCGTCGTCTCTGTGTCGTCTCTGTGTCGTCTCTGTGCCGTCTCTGTGTCGTCTCTGTGTCGTCATCTCTGTGTCGTCTCTGTGTCGTCTCTGTGCCGTCTCTGTTTCGTCTCTGTGTCGTCTCTGTGTCGTCTCTCTATGTCGTCTCTGTGTCAACACAGAGACGACACAGAGACGACACAGAGTCGTGCCTGTGTGTGTGTCGTCTCTGTGTCGTCTCTGTGTCTGTGTCGTCTCTGTGTCGTCTCTATGTCGTCGTCTCTGTGTCGTCTCTGTGTCGTCTCTGTTCCGTCTCTGTGTCGTCTCTGTGTCGTCTCTGTGTCGTCTCTCTGTGTCGTCTCTGTGTCGACACAGAGACGACACAGAGACGACACAGAGACGACACAGAGTCGTCTCTGTGTCGTCTCTGTGTCTGTGTCGTCTCTGTGTCGTCTCTGTGTCGTCTCTTTGTCGTCTCTGTGTCGTCTCTGTGTCACAGAGACGACACAGAGACGACACAGAGAGTCGTCTCTGTGTCATCTCTGTTTCTTTGTCCTCTCTGTGTCGTCGTTTCTGTGTCGTCTGTGTGTCGTCTCTGTGCCGTCTCTGTGTCGTCTCTCTGTCTGTGTCGTCCCTGTGTCGTCTCTGTGTCATCTCTGTGTCGTCTCTGTGTCGTCTCTGTGTCGTCGTCTCTGTGTCGCCTCTGTGTTGTCTCTGTGCCGTCTCTGTGTCGTCTCTATGTCGTCTCTGTGTAGTCTCTGTGTTGTCTCTCTGTGTCGTCTCTGTGTCGACACAGAGACGACACAGAGTCGTCTCTGTGTCGTCTCTGTGTCTGTGTCGTCTCTGTGTCGTCTCTGTGTCACAGAGACGACACAGATACACAGAGACGACACAGAGAGTCGTCTCTTTGTCGTCTCTGTGTATGTGTCGTCTCTGTGTCGTCTCTGTGTCGTCTCTGTGTCGTCGTCTCTGTGTCGTCTCTGTGTCGTCTCTGTTCCGTCTCTGTGTCGTCTCTGTGTCGTCTCTGTGTCGTCTCTCTGTGTCGTCTCTGTGTCGACACAGAGACGACACAGAGACGACAGAGAGACGACACAGAGTCGTCTTTGTGTCGTCTCTGTGTCTGTGTCGTCTCTGTGTCGTCTCTGTGTCACAGAGACGACACAGAGACGACACAGAGAGTCTTCTCTGTGTCGTCTCTGTGTCTGTGTCGTCTCTGTGTCGTCTCTGTGTCGTCGTCTCTGTGTCGTCTCTGTGTCGTCTCTGTGCCGTCTCTGTGTCGTCTCTGTGTCGTCTCTGTGTCGTCTCTGTGTCGTCTCTCTGTGTCGTCTCTGTGTCGAAACAGAGACGACACAGAGACGACACAGAGTCGTCTCTGTGTCGTCTCTGCGTCTGTGTCGTCTCTGTGTCTGTTTCGTCTCTGTGTCGTCTCTTTGTCGTCTCTGTGTCACAGAGACGACACAGAGACGACACAGAGAGTCGTCTCTTTTTCGTCTCTGTGTCTGTGTCGTCTCTGTGTCGTCTCTGTGTCGTCTCTGTGCCGTCTCTGTGTCGTTTCTGTGTCGTCTCTGTGTTGTCTCTGTGTCGTCTCTCTGTGTCGTCTCTGTGTCGACACAGAGACGACACAGAGACGACACAGAGTCGTCTTTGTGTCGTCTCTGTGTCTGTGTCGTCTCTGTGTCACAGAGACGACACAGAGACGACACAGAGAGTCGTCTCTGTGTCTTTGTCGTCTCTGTGTCGTCTCTGTGTCGTCGTCTCTGTGTCGTCTCTTTGTCGTCTCTGTGCCGTCTCTGTGTCGTCTCTGTGTCGTCTCTGTTTCGTCTCTGTGTCGTCTCTCTGTGTCGTCTCTGTGTCGTTTCTGTGTCTGTGTCGTCTCTGTGTCGTCTCTGTGTCGTCTCAGTGTCGTCTCTGTGTCGTCGTCTCTGTGTCATATCTGTGTCGTCTCTGTGCCGTCTCTGTGTCGTCAATGTGTCGCCTCTGTGTCGTTTCTGTGTCGTCTCTCTGTGTCGTCTCTGTGTCGTCATCTCTGTGTCGTCTCTGTGTCGTCTCTGTGCCGTCTTTATGTCGTCTCTGTGTCGTCTCTGTGTCGTCTCTGTGTCGTCAACGTGTCGTCTCTGTGTCGTCTCTGTGTCGTCTCTGTGTCGTCTCTGTGTCGGCTCTGTGTCGTCTCTGTGTCGTCTCTCTGTCATCTCTGTGTCGTCTCTGGGTCGTCTCTGTGTCGTCTCTGTGTCGTCTCTGTGTCGTCTCTGTGTCGTCTCTGTGTCGTCTCTGTGTCGTCTCTGTGTCGTCTCTGTGTCGTCTCTCTGTCGACTCTGTGTCGTCTCTGTGTCGTCTCTGTGTCGTCTCTGCGTCGTCACATAGACGACACAGAGACGACACAGAGACGACGACACAGAGACGACACAGAATCGGCACAGAGACAACACAGAGACGACACAGAGTCGTCTCTGTGTCGTCTCTGTGTCATCTCAGAGACGTCTCAGTGTCGTCTCTGTGTCTGTGTCGACACAGAAACGACCCTGTGTCGTCTCTGTGTCGTCTCTGTGACGTCTCTGTGTCATCTCTGTGTCGTCTCTGTGTTGACACAGAGACGTCTCTGTGTCGTCTCTGTGTGAGATGACACAGAGACGACACACAGAGACGAGACAGAGACGACACAGAAACGACACTGTGTCTCTGTGTCGTCTCTGTGTCGTCTCTGTGTCGTCTCTGTGTCGTCTCTGTGTCGTCTCTGTGCCGTCTCTGTGTCGTCTCTGTGCCGTCTCTGTTTCGTCTCTGTGTCGTCTCTGTGTCGTCTCTCTATGTCGTCTCTGTGTCAACACAGAGACGACACAGAGACGACACAGAGTCGTCTCTGTGTGTGTGTCGTCTCTGTATCGTCTCTGTGTCACAAAGACGACACAGAGAGTCGTCTCTGTGTCGTCTCTGTGTCTGTGTCGTCTCTGTGTCGTCTCTATGTCGTCGTCTCTGTGTCGTCTCTGTGTCGTCTCTGTGCCGTCTCTGTGTCGTCTCTGTGTCGTCATCTCTGTGTCGTCTCTGTGTCGTCTCTGTGCCGTCTCTGTTTCGTCTCTGTTTCGTCTCTGTGTCGTCTCTCTATGTCGTCTCTGTGTCAACACAGAGACGACACAGAGACGACACAGAGTCGTCTCTGTGTGTGTGTCGTCTCTGTTCGTCTCTGTGTCACAGAGACGACACAGAGAGTCGTCTCTGTGTCGTCTCTGTGTCTGTGTCGTCTCTGTGTCGTCTCTGTGTCTGTGTCGTCTCTGTGTCGTCTCTGTGTCGTCTCTGTGTCACAGAGACGACACAGAGACACAGAGACGACACAGAGAGTCGTCTCTTTGTCGTCTCTGTGTATGTGTCGTCTCTGTGTCGTCTCTGTGTCGTCGTCTCTGTGTCGTCTCTGTGTCGTCTCTGTGCCGTCTCTGTGTCGTCTTTGTGTCGTCTCTGTGTCGTCTCTCTGTGTCGTCTCTGTGTCGACACAGAGACGACACAGAGACGACAGAGAGACGACACAGAGTCGTCTTTGTGTCGTCTCTGTGTCGTCTCTGTGTCACAGAGACGACACAGAGACGACACAGAGAGTCTTCTCTGTGTCGTCTCTGTGTCTGTGTCGTCTCTGTGTCGTCTCTGTGTCGTCTCTGTGTCGTCGTCTCTGTGTCGTCTCTGTGTCGTCCCTGTGCCGTCTCTGTGTCATCTCTGTGTCGTCTCTGTGTCATCTCTGTGTCGTCTCTCTGTGTCGTCTCTGTGTCGAAACAGAGACGACACAGAGACGACACAGAGTCGTCTCTGAGTCGTCTCTGTGTCTGTGTCTTCTCTATGTCTGTTTCGTCTCTGTGTCGTCTCTTTGTCGTCTCTGTGTCACAGAGACGACACAGAGACGACACAGAGAGTCGTCTCTTTGTCGTCTCTGTGTCTGTGTCGTCTCTGTGTCGTCTCTGTTTCGTCATCTTTGTGTCGTCTCTGTGTCTTCTCTGTGCCGTCTCTGTGTCGTCTCTGTGTCGTGTCTGTGTTGTCTCTGTGTCGTCTCTCTGTGTCGTCTTTGTTTCGACACAGAGACGGCACAGAGACGACACAGAGTCGTCTTTGTGTCGTCTCTGTGTCTGTGTCGTCTCTGTGTCGTCTCTATGTCGTCTCTGTGTCACAGAGACGACACAGAGACGACACAGAGAGTCGTCTCTGTGTCTTTGTCGTCACTGTGTCGTCTCTGTGTAGTCGTCTCTGTGTCGTCTCTTTGTCGTCTCTGTGCCGTCTCTGTGTCGTCTCTGTGTCGTCTCTGTTTCGTCTCTGTGTCGTCTCTCTGTGTCGTCTCTGTGTCGTCTCTGTGTCGTTTCTGTGTCTGTGTCGTCTCTGTGTCGTCTCTGTGTCGTCTCTGTGTCGTCTCTGTGTCATCGTCTTTGTGTCATCTCTGTGTCGTCTCTGTGCCGTCTCTGTATCGTCAATGTGTCGCCTCTGTGTCGTTTCTGTGTCGTCTCTCTGTGTCGTCTCTGTGTCGTCGTCTCTGTGTCGTCTCTGTGTCGTCTCTGTGCCGTCTTTGTGTCGTCTCTGTGTCGTCTCTGTATCGTCTCTGTGTCGTCAATGTGTCGTCTCTGTGTCGTCTTTATGTCATCTCTGTGTCGTCTCTGTATCGTCTCTCTGTGTCGTCTCTTTGTCGACACAGAGACGACACAGAGACGACACAGAGTCGTCTTTGTGTCGTCTCTGTGTCTGTGTCGTCTCTGTGTCGTCTCTATGTCGTCTCTGTATCGCAGAGACGACACAGAGACGACACAGAGAGTCGTCTCTGTGTCGTCTCTTTGTCGTCTCTGTGTCGTCGTCTCTGTGTCGTCTCTGTGTCGTCTCTGTGCCGTCTCTGTGTCGTCTCTGTGTCGTCTCTGTGTCGTCTCTCTGTGTCGTCTCTGTGTCGACACAGAGATGACACAGAGAGTCGTCTCTGTGTCGTCTCTGTGTCTGTGTCGTCTCTGTATCGTCTCTGTGTCGTCGTCTCTTTGTCGTCTCTGTGTCGTCTCCGGGCCGTCTCTGTGTCGTCTCTGTGTCGTCGTCTCTGTGTCGTCTCTGTGTCGTCTCTGTACCGTCTCTGTGTCGTCAATGTGTCGCCTCTGTGTCGTCTCTCTGTTTCGTCTCTGTGTTGACACAGAGATGACACAGAAACGACACAGAGACGACACTGTGTCGTCTCTGTGTCGTCTCTGTGTCGTAGTCTCTGTGTCGTCTCTGTTTCATCTCTGTGTCGTCTCTGTGTCGTCTCTGTGTCGTCGTCTCTGTGTCGTCTCTGTGTCGTCTCTGTGCCGTCTTTGTGTCGTCTCTGTGTCGTCTCTGTGTCGTCTCTCTGTGTCGTCTCTGTGTCGACACAGAGACGACTCTCTGTGTCGTCTCTGTGTCGTCTCTGTGACACAGAGACGACATAGAGACGACACAGAGACGACACAGACACAGAGACGACACAGAGACGACTCTGTGTCGTCTCTGTGTCGACACAGAGACGACACAGAGAGACGACACAGAGACGACACAGACACGACACAGAGACGGCACAGAGACGACACAGAGACGACGACACAGAGACAACACAGAGACGACACAGAGTCGTCTCTGTGTCGTCTCTGTGTCTGTGTCGTCTCTGTATCGTCTCTGTGTCGTCGTCTCTTTGTCGTCTCTGTGTCGTCTCCGGGCCGTCTCTGTGTCGTCTCTGTGTCGTCGTCTCTGTGTCGTCTCTGTGTCGTCTCTGTACCGTCTCTGTGTCGTCAATGTGTCGCCTCTGTGTCGTCTCTGTGTCGTCTCTCTGTTTCGTCTCTGTGTCGACACAGAGATGACACAGAAACGACACAGAGACGACACTGTGTCGTCTCTGTGTCGTCTCTGTGTCGTAGTCTCTGTGTCGTCTCTGTTTCATCTCTGTGTCGTCTCTGTGTCGTCTCTGTGTCGTCGTCTCTGTGTCGTCTCTGTGTCGTCTCTGTGCCGTCTTTGTGTCGTCTCTGTGTCGTCTCTGTGTCGTCTCTCTGTGTCGTCTCTGTGTCGACACAGAGACGACTCTCTGTGTCGTCTCTGTGTCGTCTCTGTGACACAGAGACGACATAGAGACGACACAGAGACGACACAGACACAGAGACGACACAGAGACGACACAGACACGACACAGAGACGACACAGAGACGGCACAGAGACGACACAGAGACGACGGCACAGAGACGACACAGAGAGCCGACACAGAGTCGTCTCTGTGTCTGTGTCGTCTCTGTGTCACAGAGACGACACAGAGAGTCGTCTATGTGTCGTCTCTGTGTCTGTGTCGTCTCTGTTTCGTCTCCGTGTCGTCTCTGTGTCGTCTCTGTGTCGTCTCTGTGTCGTCGTCTCTGTGTCGTCTCTGTGTCGTCTCTGTGCCGTCTCTGTGTCGTCTCTGTGTCGTCATCTCTGTGTCGTCTCTGTGTCGTCTCTGTGCCGTCTCTGTTTCCTCTCTGTGTCGTCTCTGTGTCGTCTCTCTATGTCGTCTCTGTGTCAACACAGAGACGACACAGAGACGACACAGAGTCGTCTCTGTGTGTGTCTCGTCTCTGTGTCGTCTCTGTGTCACAGAGACGACACAGAGAGTCGTCTCTGTGTCGTCTCTGTGTCTGTGTCGTCTCTGTGTCGTCTCTATGTCGTCGTCTCTGTGTCGTCTCTGTGTCGTCTCTGTTCCGTCTCTGTGTCGTCTCTGTGTCGTCTCTGTGTCGTCTCTCTGTGTCGTCTCTGTGTCGACACAGAGACGACACAGAGACGACACAGAGTCGTCTCTGTGTCGTCTCTGTGTCTGTGTCGTCTCTGTGTCGTCTCTGTGTCGTCTCTTTGTCGTCTCTGTTTCGTCTCTCTGTCACAGAGACGACACAGAGACGACACAGAGAGTCGTCTCTGTGTCATCTCTGTTTCTGTGTCCTCTCTGTGTCGTCGTTTCTGTGTCGTCTGTGTGTCGTCTCTGTGCCGTCTCTGTGTCGTCTCTCTGTCTGTGTCGTCCCTGTGTCGTCTCTGTGTCATCTCTGTGTCGTCTCTGTGTCGTCGTCTCTGTGTCGTCTCTGTGTTGTCTCTGTGCCGTCTCTGTGTCGTCTCTGTGTCGACACAGAGACGACACAGAGTCGTCTCTGTGTCGTCTCTGTGTCTGTGTCGTCTCTGTGTCGTCTCTGTGTCACAGAGACGACACAGAGACACAGAGACGACACAGAGAGTCGTCTCTTTGTCGTCTCTGTGTATGTGTCGTCTCTGTGTCGATCTGTGTCGTCTCTGTGTCGTCATCTCTGTGTCGTCTCTGTGTCGTCTCTGTGCCGTCTCTGTGTCGTCTCTCTGTGTCGTCTCTGTGTCGACACAGAGGCGACACAGAGACGACAGAGAGACGACACAGAGTCGTCTTTGTGTCGTCTCTGTGTCTGTGTCGTCTCTGTGTCGTCTCTGTGTCACAGAGACGACACAGAGACGACACAGAGAGTCTTCTCTGTGTCGTCTCTGTGTCTGTGTCGTCTCTGTGTCGTCTCTGTGTCGTCGTCTCTGTGTCGTCTCTGTGTCGTCTCTGTGCCGTCTCTGTGTCGTCTCTGTGTCGTCTCTGTGTCATCTCTGTGTCGTCTCTCTGTGTCGTCTCTGTGTCGAAACAGAGACGACACAGAGACGACACAGATTCGTCTCTGTGTCGTCTCTGTGTCTGTGTCGTCTCTGTGTCTGTTTCGTCTCTTTGTCGTCTCTTTGTCGTCTCTGTGTCACAGAGACGACACAGAGACGACACAGAGAGTCGTCTCTTTGTCGTCTCTGTGTCTGTGTCGTCTCTGTGTCGTCGTCTCTGTGTCGTCTCTGTGTCGTCTCTGTGCCGTCTCTGTGTCGTCTCTGTGTCGTCGTCTCTGTGTCGTCTCTGTGTCGTCTCTGTGCCGTCTCTGTTTCGTCTCTGTGTCGTCTCTGTGTCGTCTCTCTATGTCGTCTCTGTGTCAACACAGAGACGACACAGAGACGACACAGAGTCGTGCCTGTGTGTGTGTCGTCTCTGTGTCGTCTCTGTGTCTGTGTCGTCTCTGTGTCGTCTCTATGTCGTCGTCTCTGTGTCGTCTCTGTGTCGTCTCTGTTCCGTCTCTGTGTCGTCTCTGTGTCGTCTCTGTGTCGTCTCTCTGTGTCGTCTCTGTGTCGACACAGAGACGACACAGAGACGACACAGAGACGACACAGAGACGACACAGAGTCGTCTCTGTGTCGTCTCTGTGTCTGTGTCGTCTCTGTGTCGTCTCTGTGTCGTCTCTTTGTCGTCTCTGTTTCGTCTCTGTGTCACAGAGACGACACAGAGACGACACAGAGAGTCGTCTCTGTGTCATCTCTGTTTCTTTGTCCTCTCTGTGTCGTCGTTTCTGTGTCGTCTGTGTGTCGTCTCTGTGCCGTCTCTGTGTCGTCTCTCTGTCTGTGTCGTCCCTGTGTCGTCTCTGTGTCATCTCTGTGTCGTCTCTGTGTCGTCTCTGTGTCGTCGTCTCTGTGTCGCCTCTGTGTTGTCTCTGTGCCGTCTCTGTGTCGTCTCTATGTCGTCTCTGTGTAGTCTCTGTGTTGTCTCTCTGTGTCGTCTCTGTGTCGACACAGAGACGACACAGAGTCGTCTCTGTGTCGTCTCTGTGTCTGTGTCGTCTCTGTGTCGTCTCTGTGTCACAGAGACGACACAGATACACAGAGACGACACAGAGAGTCGTCTCTTTGTCGTCTCTGTGTATGTGTCGTCTCTGTGTCGTCTCTGTGTCGTCTCTGTGTCGTCGTCTCTGTGTCGTCTCTGTGTCGTCTCTGTTCCGTCTCTGTGTCGTCTCTGTGTCGTCTCTGTGTCGTCTCTCTGTGTCGTCTCTGTGTCGACACAGAGACGACACAGAGACGACAGAGAGACGACACAGAGTCGTCTTTGTGTCGTCTCTGTGTCTGTGTCGTCTCTGTGTCGTCTCTGTGTCACAGAGACGACACAGAGACGACACAGAGAGTCTTCTCTGTGTCGTCTCTGTGTCTGTGTCGTCTCTGTGTCGTCTCTGTGTCGTCGTCTCTGTGTCGTCTCTGTGTCGTCTCTGTGCCGTCTCTGTGTCGTCTCTGTGTCGTCTCTGTGTCATCTCTGTGTCGTCTCTCTGTGTCGTCTCTGTGTCGAAACAGAGACGACACAGAGACGACACAGAGTCGTCTCTGTGTCGTCTCTGCGTCTGTGTCGTCTCTGTGTCTGTTTCGTCTCTGTGTCGTCTCTTTGTCGTCTCTGTGTCACAGAGACGACACAGAGACGACACAGAGAGTCGTCTCTTTTTCGTCTCTGTGTCTGTGTCGTCTCTGTGTCGTCTCTGTGTCGTCTCTGTGCCGTCTCTGTGTCGTTTCTGTGTCGTCTCTGTGTTGTCTCTGTGTCGTCTCTCTGTGTCGTCTCTGTGTCGACACAGAGACGACACAGAGACGACACAGAGTCGTCTTTGTGTCGTCTCTGTGTCTGTGTCGTCTCTGTGTCACAGAGACGACACAGAGACGACACAGAGAGTCGTCTCTGTGTCTTTGTCGTCTCTGTGTCGTCTCTGTGTCGTCGTCTCTGTGTCGTCTCTTTGTCGTCTCTGTGCCGTCTCTGTGTCGTCTCTGTGTCGTCTCTGTTTCGTCTCTGTGTCGTCTCTCTGTGTCGTCTCTGTGTCGTTTCTGTGTCTGTGTCGTCTCTGTGTCGTCTCTGTGTCGTCTCAGTGTCGTCTCTGTGTCGTCGTCTCTGTGTCATATCTGTGTCGTCTCTGTGCCGTCTCTGTGTCGTCAATGTGTCGCCTCTGTGTCGTTTCTGTGTCGTCTCTCTGTGTCGTCTCTGTGTCGTCATCTCTGTGTCGTCTCTGTGTCGTCTCTGTGCCGTCTTTATGTCGTCTCTGTGTCGTCTCTGTGTCGTCTCTGTGTCGTCAACGTGTCGTCTCTGTGTCGTCTCTGTGTCGTCTCTGTGTCGTCTCTGTGTCGTCTCTGTGTCGTCTCTGTGTCGTCTCTGTGTCGGCTCTGTGTCGTCTCTGTGTCGTCTCTCTGTCATCTCTGTGTCGTCTCTGGGTCGTCTCTTTGTCGTCTCTGTGTCGTCTCTGTGTCGTCTCTGTGTCGTCTCTGTGTCGTCTCTGTGTCGTCTCTGTGTCTTCTCTGTGTCGTCTCTCTGTCGACTCTGTGTCGTCTCTGTGTCGTCTCTGTGTCGTCTCTGCGTCGTCACATAGACGACACAGAGACGACACAGAGACGACGACACAGAGACGACACAGAATCGGCACAGAGACAACACAGAGACGACACAGAGTCGTCTCTGTGTCGTCTCTGTGTCATCTCAGAGACGTCTCAGTGTCGTCTCTGTGTCTGTGTCGACACAGAAACGACCCTGTGTCGTCTCTGTGTCGTCTCTGTGACGTCTCTGTGTCATCTCTGTGTCGTCTCTGTGTTGACACAGAGACGTCTCTGTGTCGTCTCTGTGTGAGATGACACAGAGACGACACACAGAGACGAGACAGAGACGACACAGAAACGACACTGTGTCTCTGTGTCGTCTCTGTGTCGTCTCTGTGTCGTCTCTGTGTCGTCTCTGTGTCGTCTCTGTGCCGTCTCTGTGTCGTCTCTGTGCCGTCTCTGTTTCGTCTCTGTGTCGTCTCTGTGTCGTCTCTCTATGTCGTCTCTGTGTCAACACAGAGACGACACAGAGACGACACAGAGTCGTCTCTGTGTGTGTGTCGTCTCTGTATCGTCTCTGTGTCACAAAGACGACACAGAGAGTCGTCTCTGTGTCGTCTCTGTGTCTGTGTCGTCTCTGTGTCGTCTCTATGTCGTCGTCTCTGTGTCGTCTCTGTGTCGTCTCTGTGCCGTCTCTGTGTCGTCTCTGTGTCGTCATCTCTGTGTCGTCTCTGTGTCGTCTCTGTGCCGTCTCTGTTTCGTCTCTGTTTCGTCTCTGTGTCGTCTCTCTATGTCGTCTCTGTATCAACACAGAGACGACACAGAGACGACACAGAGTCGTCTCTGTGTGTGTGTCGTCTCTGTTCGTCTCTGTGTCACAGAGACGACACAGAGAGTCGTCTCTGTGTCGTCTCTGTGTCTGTGTCGTCTCTGTGTCGTCTGTCGTCGTCTCTGTGTCGTCTCTGTGTCGTCTCTGTTCCGTCTCTGTGTCGTCTCTGTGTCGTCTCTGTGTCGTCTCTGTGTCGTCTCTCTGTGTCGTCTCTGTGTCGACACAGAGACGACACAGAGACGACACAGAGACGACACAGAGTCGTCTCTGTGTCGTCTCTGTGTCTGTGTCGTCTCTGTGTCGTCTCTTTGTCGTCTCTGTTTCGTCTCTGTGTCACAGAGACGACACAGAGACGACACAGAGAGTCGTCTCTGTGTCATCTCTGTTTCTGTGTCCTCTCTGTGTCGTCGTTTCTGTGTCGTCTGTGTGTCGTCTCTGTGCCGTCTCTGTGTCGTCTCTCTGTCTGTGTCGTCCCTGTGTCTTCTCTGTGTCATCTCTGTGTCGTCTCTGTGTCGTCTCTGTGTCGTCGTCTCTGTGTCGTCTCTGTGTTGTCTCTGTGCCGTCTCTGTGTCGTCTCTGTGTCGTCTCTGTGTAGTCTCTGTGTCGTCTCTCTGTGTCGTCTCTGTGTCGACACAGAGACGACACAGAGTCGTCTCTGTGTCGTCTCTGTGTCTGTGTCGTCTCTGTGTCGTCTCTGTGTCACAGAGACGACACAGAGACACAGAGACGACACAGTGAGTCGTCTCTTTGTCGTCTCTGTGTATGTGTCGTCTCTGTGTCGTCTCTGTGTCGTCTCTGTGTCGTCGTCTCTGTGTCGTCTCTGTGCCGTCTCTGTGTCGTCTCTGTGTCGTCTCTCTGTGTCGTCTCTGTGTCGACACAGAGACGACACAGAGACGACACAGAGACGACACAGTGAGTCGTCTCTTTGTCGTCTCTGTGTCTGTGTCGTCTCTGTGTCGTCTCTGTGTCACAGAGACGACACAGAGACGACACAGAGAGTCTTCTCTGTGTCGTCTCTGTGTCTGTGTCGTCTCTGTGTCGTCTCTGTGTCGTCTCTGTGTCGTCGTCTCTGTGTCGTCTCTGTGTCGTCTCTGTGCCGTCTCTGTGTCGTCTCTGTGTCGTCTCTGTGTCATCTCTGTGTCGTCTCTCTGTGTCGTCTCTGTGTCGAAACAGAGACGACACAGAGACGACACAGAGTCGTCTCTGTGTCGTCTCTGTGTCTGTGTCGTCTCTGTGTCTGTTTCGTCTCTGTGTCGTCTCTTTGTCGTCTCTGTGTCACAGAGACGACACAGAGACGACACAGAGAGTCGTCTCTTTGTCGTCTCTGTGTCTGTGTCGTCTCTGTGTCGTCTCTGTGTCAACGTCTCTGTGTCGTCTCTGTGTCGTCTCTGTGCCGTCTCTGTGTCGTCTCTGTGTCGTCATCTCTGTGTCGTCTCTGTGTCGTCTCTGTGCCGTCTCTGTTTCGTCTCTGTGTCGTCTCTGTGTCGTCTCTCTATGTCGTCTCTGTGTCAACACAGAGACGACACAGAGACGACACAGAGTCGTCTCTGTGTGTGTGTCGTCTCTGTGTCGTCTCTGTGTCTGTGTCGTCTCTGTGTCGTCTCTATGTCGTCGTCTCTGTGTCGTCTCTGTGTCGTCTCTGTTCCGTCTCTGTGTCGTCTCTGTGTCGTCTCTGTGTCGTCTCTGTGTCGTCTCTCTGTGTCGTCTCTGTGTCGACACAGAGACGACAAAGAGACGACACAGAGACGACACAGAGACGACACAGAGTCGTCTCTGTGTCGTTTCTGTGTCTGTGTCGTCTCTGTGTCGTCTCTGTGTCGTCTCTTTGTCGTCTCTGTTTCGTCTCTGTGTCACAGAGACGACACAGAGACGACACAGAGAGTCGTCTCTGTGTCATCTCTGTTTCTGTGTCCTCTCTGTGTCGTCGTTTCTGTGTCGTCTGTGTGTCGTCTCTGTGCCGTCTCTGTGTCGTCTCTCTGTCTGTGTCGTCCCTGTGTCGTCTCTGTGTCATCTCTGTGTCGTCTCTGTGTCGTCTCTGTGTCGTCGTCTCTGTGTCGTCTCTGTGTTGTCTCTGTGCCGTCTCTGTGTCGTCTCTATGTCGTCTCTGTGTAGTCTCTGTGTTGTCTCTCTGTGTCGTCTCTGTGTCGACACAGAGACGACACATAGTCGTCTCTGTGTCGTCTCTGTGTCTGTGTCGTCTCTGTGTCGTCTCTGTGTCACAGAGACGACACAGAGACACAGAGACGACACAGAGAGTCGTCTCTTTGTCGTCTCTGTGTATGTGTCGTCTCTGTGTTGTCTCTTTGTCGTCTCTGTGTCGTCGTCTCTGTGTCGTCTCTGTGTCGTCTCTGTGCCGTCTCTGTGTCGTCTCTGTGTCGTCTCTGTGTCGTCTCTCTGTGTCGTCTCTGTGTCGACACAGAGACGACACAGAGACGACAGAGAGACGACACAGAGTCGTCTTTGTGTCGTCTCTGTGTCTGTGTCGTCTCTGTGTCACAGAGACGACACAGAGACGACACAGAGAGTCTTCTCTGTGTCGTCTCTGTGTCTGTGTCGTCTCTGTGTCGACTCTGTGTCGTCGTCTCTGTGTCGTCTCTGTGCCGTCTCTGTGCCGTCTCTGTGTCGTCTCTGTGTCGTCTCTGTGTCATCTCTGTGTCGTCTCTCTGTGTCGTCTCTGTGTCGAAACAGAGACGACACAGAGACGACAGAGACGACACAGAGACGACACAGAGTCGTCTTTGTGTCGTCTCTGTGTCTGTGTCGTCTCTGTGTCACAGAGACGACACAGAGACGACACAGAGAGTCGTCTCTGTGTCTTTGTCGTCTCTGTGTCGTCTCTGTGTCATCGTCTCTGTGTCGTCTCTTTGTCGTCTCTGTGCCGTCTCTGTGTCGTCTCTGTGTCGTCTCTGTTTCGTCTCTGTGTCGTCTCTCTGTGTCGTCTCTGTGTCGTCTCTTTGTCGTTTCTGTGTCTGTGTCGTCTCTGTGTCGTCTCTATGTCGTCTCTGTGTCGTCTCTGTGTCGTCTCTGTGTTGTCGTCTCTGTGTCATCTCTGTGTCGTCTCTGTGCCGTCTCTGTGTTGTCAATGTGTCGCCTCTGTGTCGTTTCTGTGTCGTCTCTCTGTGTCGTCTCTGTGTCGTCGTCTCTGTGTCGTCTCTGTGTCGTCTCTGTGCCGTCTTTGTGTCGTCTCTGTGTCGTCTCTGTGTCGTCTCTGTGTCGTCTCTGTGTCGTCTCTATGTCGTCTCTGTGTCGTCTCTGTGTCGTCTCTGTGTTGTCGTCTCTGTGTCATCTCTGTGTCGTCTCTGTGCCGTCTCTGTGTTGTCAATGTGTCGCCTCTGTGTCGTTTCTGTGTCGTCTCTCTGTGTCGTCTCTGTGTCGTCGTCTCTGTGTCGTCTCTGTGTCGTCTCTGTGCCGTCTTTGTGTCGTCTCTGTGTCGTCTCTGTGTCGTCTCTGTGTCGTCTCTGTGTCGTCTCTGTGTCGTCTCTGTGTCGTCTCTGTGTCGTATCTGGGTCGTCTCTGTGTCATCTCTGTGTCGTCTCTGTGTCGTCTCTGTGTCGTCTCTGTGTCGTCTCTGTGTCGTCTCTGTGTCTTCTCTGTGTCGTCAATGTGTCGACTCTGTGTCGTCTCTGTGTCGTCTCTGTGTCGTCTCTGTGTCGTCACAGAGACGACAGAGACACAGACACAGAGACGACTCTGTGTCGTCTCTGTGTCGTCTCTCTGTGTCGTCTCTGTGTCGACACAGAGACGACACAGAGAGACGACACAGAGACGGCACAGAGACGACACAGAGACGACACAGAAACGACACTGTGTCTCTGTGTCGTCTCTGTGTCGTCTCTGTGTCGTCTGTGTGTCGTCTCTGTGCCGTCTCTGTGTCGTCTCTCTGTCTGTGTCGTCCCTGTGTCTTCTCTGTGTCATCTCTGTGTCGTCTCTGTGTCGTCTCTGTGTCGTCGTCTCTGTGTCGTCTCTGTGTTGTCTCTGTGCCGTCTCTGTGTCGTCTCTGTGTCGTCTCTATGTAGTCTCTGTGTCGTCTCTCTGTGTCGTCTCTGTGTCGACACAGAGACGACACAGAGTCGTCTCTGTGTCGTCTCTGTGTCTGTGTCGTCTCTGTGTCGTCTCTGTGTCACAGAGACGACACAGAGACACAGAGACGACACAGAGAGTCGTCTCTTTGTCGTCTCTGTGTATGTGTCGTCTCTGTGTCGTCTCTGTGTCGTCTCTGTGTCGTCGTCTCTGTGTCGTCTCTGTGCCGTCTCTGTGTCGTCTCTGTGTCGTCTCTCTGTGTCGTCTCTGTGTCGACACAGAGACGACACAGAGACGACACAGAGACGACACAGAGTCGTCTTTGTGTCGTCTCTGTGTCTGTGTCGTCTCTGTGTCGTCTCTGTGTCACAGAGAAGACACAGAGACGACACAGAGAGTCTTCTCTGTGTCGTCTCTGTGTCTGTGTCGTCTCTGTGTCGTCTCTGTGTCGTCTCTGTGTCGTCGTCTCTGTGTCGTCTCTGTGTCGTCTCTGTGCCGTCTCTGTGTCGTCTCTGTGTCGTCTCTGTGTCATCTCTGTGTCGTCTCTCTGTGTCGTCTCTGTGTCGAAACAGAGACGACACAGAGACGACACAGAGTCGTCTCTGTGTCGTCTCTGTGTCTGTGTCGTCTCTGTGTCTGTTTCGTCTCTGTGTCGTCTCTTTGTCGTCTCTGTGTCACAGAGACGACACAGAGACGACACAGAGAGTCGTCTCTTTGTCGTCTCTGTGTCTGTGTCGTCTCTGTGTCGTCTCTGTGTCAACGTCTCTGTGTCGTCTCTGTGTCGTCTCTGTGCCGTCTCTGTGTCGTCTCTGTGTCGTCATCTCTGTGTCGTCTCTGTGTCGTCTCTGTGCCGTCTCTGTTTCGTCTCTGTGTCGTCTCTGTGTCGTCTCTCTATGTCGTCTCTGTGTCAACACAGAGACGACACAGAGTCGTCTCTGTGTGTGTGTCGTCTCTGTGTCGTCTCTGTGTCTGTGTCGTCTCTGTGTCGTCTCTATGTCGTCGTCTCTGTGTCGTCTCTGTGTCGTCTCTGTTCCGTCTCTGTGTCGTCTCTGTGTCGTCTCTGTGTCGTCTCTGTGTCGTCTCTCTGTGTCGTCTCTGTGTCGACACAGAGACGACACAGAGACGACACAGAGACGACATAGAGACGACACAGAGTCGTCTCTGTGTCGTTTCTGTGTCTGTGTCGTCTCTGTGTCGTCTCTGTGTCGTCTCTTTGTCGTCTCTGTTTCGTCTCTGTGTCACAGAGACGACACAGAGACGACACAGAGAGTCGTCTCTGTGTCATCTCTGTTTCTGTGTCCTCTCTGTGTCGTCGTTTCTGTGTCGTCTGTGGGTCGTCTCTGTGCCGTCTCTGTGTCGTCTCTCTGTCTGTGTCGTCCCTGTGTCGTCTCTGTGTCATCTCTGTGTCGTCTCTGTGTCGTCTCTGTGTCGTCGTCTCTGTGTCGTCTCTGTATTGTCTCTGTGCCGTCTCTGTGTCGTCTCTATGTCGTCTCTGTGTAGTCTCTGTGTTGTCTCTCTGTGTCGTCTCTGTGTCGACACAGAGACGACACAGAGTCGTCTCTGTGTCGTCTCTGTGTCTGTGTCGTCTCTGTGTCGTCTCTGTGTCACAGAGACGACACAGAGACACAGAGACGACACAGAGAGTCGTCTCTTTGTCGTCTCTGTGTATGTGTCGTCTCTGTGTTGTCTCTTTGTCGTCTCTGTGTCGTCGTCTCTGTGTCGTCTCTGTGTCGTCTCTGTGCCGTCTCTGTGTCGTCTCTGTGTCGTCTCTGTGTCGTCTCTCTGTGTCGTCTCTGTGTCGACACAGAGACGACACAGAGACGACAGAGAGACGACACAGAGTCGTCTTTGTGTCGTCTCTGTGTCTGTGTCGTCTCTGTGTCACAGAGACGACACAGAGACGACACAGAGAGTCTTCTCTGTGTCGTCTCTGTGTCTGTGTCGTGTCTGTGTCGACTCTGTGTCGTCGTCTCTGTGTCGTCTCTGTGCCGTCTCTGTGCCGTCTCTGTGTCGTCTCTGTGTCGTCTCTGTGTCGTCTCTGTGTCGTCGTCTCTGTGTCGTCTCTGTGTCGTCTCTGTGCCGTCTCTGTGTCGTCTCTGTGTCGTCTCTGTGTCGTCTCTCTGTGTCGTCTCTGTGTCGACACAGAGATGACACAGAGAGTCGTCTCTGTGTCGTCTCTGTGTCTGTGTCGTCTCTGTATCGTCTCTGTGTCGTCGTCTCTTTGTCGTCTCTGTGTCGTCTCCGGGCCGTCTCTGTGTCGTCTCTGTGTCGTCGTCTCTGTGTCGTCTCTGTGTCGTCTCTGTACCGTCTCTGTGTCGTCAATGTGTCGCCTCTGTGTCGTCTCTCTGTTTCGTCTCTGTGTTGACACAGAGATGACACAGAAACGACACAGAGACGACACTGTGTCGTCTCTGTGTCGTCTCTGTGTCGTAGTCTCTGTGTCGTCTCTGTTTCATCTCTGTGTCGTCTCTGTGTCGTCTCTGTGTCGTCGTCTCTGTGTCGTCTCTGTGTCGTCTCTGTGCCGTCTTTGTGTCGTCTCTGTGTCGTCTCTGTGTCGTCTCTCTGTGTCGTCTCTGTGTCGACACAGAGACGACTCTCTGTGTCGTCTCTGTGTCGTCTCTGTGACACAGAGACGACATAGAGACGACACAGAGACGACACAGACACAGAGACGACACAGAGACGACTCTGTGTCGTCTCTGTGTCGACACAGAGACGACACAGAGAGACGACACAGAGACGACACAGACACGACACAGAGACGGCACAGAGACGACACAGAGACGACGACACAGAGACAACACAGAGACGACACAGAGTCGTCTCTGTGTCGTCTCTGTGTCTGTGTCGTCTCTGTATCGTCTCTGTGTCGTCGTCTCTTTGTCGTCTCTGTGTCGTCTCTGTGCCGTCTCTGTGTCGTCTCTGTGTCGTCGTCTCTGTGTCGTCTCTGTGTCGTCTCTGTACCGTCTCTGTGTCGTCAATGTGTCGCCTCTGTGTCGTCTCTGTGTCGTCTCTCTGTTTCGTCTCTGTGTCGACACAGAGATGACACAGAAACGACACAGAGACGACACTGTGTCGTCTCTGTGTCGTCTCTGTGTCGTAGTCTCTGTGTCGTCTCTGTTTCATCTCTGTGTCGTCTCTGTGTCGTCTCTGTGTCGTCGTCTCTGTGTCGTCTCTGTGTCGTCTCTGTGCCGTCTTTGTGTCGTCTCTGTGTCGTCTCTGTGTCGTCTCTCTGTGTCGTCTCTGTGTCGACACAGAGACGACTCTCTGTGTCGTCTCTGTGTCGTCTCTGTGACACAGAGACGACATAGAGACGACACAGAGACGACACAGACACAGAGACGACACAGAGACGACACAGACACGACACAGAGACGACACAGAGACGGCACAGAGACGACACAGAGACGACGGCACAGAGACGACACAGAGAGCCGACACAGAGTCGTCTCTGTGTCTGTGTCGTCTCTGTGTCACAGAGACGACACAGAGAGTCGTCTATGTGTCGTCTCTGTGTCTGTGTCGTCTCTGTTTCGTCTCCGTGTCGTCTCTGTGTCGTCTCTGTGTCGTCTCTGTGTCGTCGTCTCTGTGTCGTCTCTGTGTCGTCTCTGTGCCGTCTCTGTGTCGTCTCTGTGTCGTCATCTCTGTGTCGTCTCTGTGTCGTCTCTGTGCCGTCTCTGTTTCCTCTCTGTGTCGTCTCTGTGTCGTCTCTCTATGTCGTCTCTGTGTCAACACAGAGACGACACAGAGACGACACAGAGTCGTCTCTGTGTGTGTCTCGTCTCTGTGTCGTCTCTGTGTCACAGAGACGACACAGAGAGTCGTCTCTGTGTCGTCTCTGTGTCTGTGTCGTCTCTGTGTCGTCTCTATGTCGTCGTCTCTGTGTCGTCTCTGTGTCGTCTCTGTTCCGTCTCTGTGTCGTCTCTGTGTCGTCTCTGTGTCGTCTCTCTGTGTCGTCTCTGTGTCGACACAGAGACGACACAGAGACGACACAGAGTCGTCTCTGTGTCGTCTCTGTGTCTGTGTCGTCTCTGTGTCGTCTCTGTGTCGTCTCTTTGTCGTCTCTGTTTCGTCTCTCTGTCACAGAGACGACACAGAGACGACACAGAGAGTCGTCTCTGTGTCATCTCTGTTTCTGTGTCCTCTCTGTGTCGTCGTTTCTGTGTCGTCTGTGTGTCGTCTCTGTGCCGTCTCTGTGTCGTCTCTCTGTCTGTGTCGTCCCTGTGTCGTCTCTGTGTCATCTCTGTGTCGTCTCTGTGTCGTCGTCTCTGTGTCGTCTCTGTGTTGTCTCTGTGCCGTCTCTGTGTCGTCTCTGTGTCGACACAGAGACGACACAGAGTCGTCTCTGTGTCGTCTCTGTGTCTGTGTCGTCTCTGTGTCGTCTCTGTGTCACAGAGACGACACAGAGACACAGAGACGACACAGAGAGTCGTCTCTTTGTCGTCTCTGTGTATGTGTCGTCTCTGTGTCGATCTGTGTCGTCTCTGTGTCGTCATCTCTGTGTCGTCTCTGTGTCGTCTCTGTGCCGTCTCTGTGTCGTCTCTCTGTGTCGTCTCTGTGTCGACACAGAGGCGACACAGAGACGACAGAGAGACGACACAGAGTCGTCTTTGTGTCGTCTCTGTGTCTGTGTCGTCTCTGTGTCGTCTCTGTGTCACAGAGACGACACAGAGACGACACAGAGAGTCTTCTCTGTGTCGTCTCTGTGTCTGTGTCGTCTCTGTGTCGTCTCTGTGTCGTCGTCTCTGTGTCGTCTCTGTGTCGTCTCTGTGCCGTCTCTGTGTCGTCTCTGTGTCGTCTCTGTGTCATCTCTGTGTCGTCTCTCTGTGTCGTCTCTGTGTCGAAACAGAGACGACACAGAGACGACACAGATTCGTCTCTGTGTCGTCTCTGTGTCTGTGTCGTCTCTGTGTCTGTTTCGTCTCTGTGTCGTCTCTTTGTCGTCTCTGTGTCACAGAGACGACACAGAGACGACACAGAGAGTCGTCTCTTTGTCGTCTCTGTGTCTGTGTCGTCTCTGTGTCGTCGTCTCTGTGTCGTCTCTGTGTCGTCTCTGTGCCGTCTCTGTGTCGTCTCTGTGTCGTCATCTCTGTGTCGTCTCTGTGTCGTCTCTGTGCCGTCTCTGTTTCGTCTCTGTGTCGTCTCTGTGTCGTCTCTCTATGTCGTCTCTGTGTCAACACAGAGACGACACAGAGACGACACAGAGTCGTGCCTGTGTGTGTGTCGTCTCTGTGTCGTCTCTGTGTCTGTGTCGTCTCTGTGTCGTCTCTATGTCGTCGTCTCTGTGTCGTCTCTGTGTCGTCTCTGTTCCGTCTCTGTGTCGTCTCTGTGTCGTCTCTGTGTCGTCTCTCTGTGTCGTCTCTGTGTCGACACAGAGACGACACAGAGACGACACAGAGACGACACAGAGACGACACAGAGTCGTCTCTGTGTCGTCTCTGTGTCTGTGTCGTCTCTGTGTCTGTGTCGTCTCTTTGTCGTCTCTGTTTCGTCTCTGTGTCACAGAGACGACACAGAGACGACACAGAGAGTCGTCTCTGTGTCATCTCTGTTTCTTTGTCCTCTCTGTGTCGTCGTTTCTGTGTCGTCTGTGTGTCGTCTCTGTGCCGTCTCTGTGTCGTCTCTCTGTCTGTGTCGTCCCTGTGTCGTCTCTGTGTCATCTCTGTGTCGTCTCTGTGTCGTCTCTGTGTCGTCGTCTCTGTGTCGCCTCTGTGTTGTCTCTGTGCCGTCTCTGTGTCGTCTCTATGTCGTCTCTGTGTAGTCTCTGTGTTGTCTCTCTGTGTCGTCTCTGTGTCGACACAGAGACGACACAGAGTCGTCTCTGTGTCGTCTCTGTGTCTGTGTCGTCTCTGTGTCGTCTCTGTGTCACAGAGACGACACAGATACACAGAGACGACACAGAGAGTCGTCTCTTTGTCGTCTCTGTGTATGTGTCGTCTCTGTGTCGTCTCTGTGTCGTCTCTGTGTCGTCGTCTCTGTGTCGTCTCTGTGTCGTCTCTGTTCCGTCTCTGTGTCGTCTCTGTGTCGTCTCTGTGTCGTCTCTCTGTGTCGTCTCTGTGTCGACACAGAGACGACACAGAGACGACAGAGAGACGACACAGAGTCGTCTTTGTGTCGTCTCTGTGTCTGTGTCGTCTCTGTGTCGTCTCTGTGTCACAGAGACGACACAGAGACGACACAGAGAGTCTTCTCTGTGTCGTCTCTGTGTCTGTGTCGTCTCTGTGTCGTCTCTGTGTCGTCGTCTCTGTGTCGTCTCTGTGTCGTCTCTGTGCCGTCTCTGTGTCGTCTCTGTGTCGTCTCTGTGTCATCTCTGTGTCGTCTCTCTGTGTCGTCTCTGTGTCGAAACAGAGACGACACAGAGACGACACAGAGTCGTCTCTGTGTCGTCTCTGCGTCTGTGTCGTCTCTGTGTCTGTTTCGTCTCTGTGTCGTCTCTTTGTCGTCTCTGTGTCACAGAGACGACACAGAGACGACACAGAGAGTCGTCTCTTTTTCGTCTCTGTGTCTGTGTCGTCTCTGTGTCGTCTCTGTGTCGTCTCTGTGCCGTCTCTGTGTCGTTTCTGTGTCGTCTCTGTGTTGTCTCTGTGTCGTCTCTCTGTGTCGTCTCTGTGTCGACACAGAGACGACACAGAGACGACACAGAGTCGTCTTTGTGTCGTCTCTGTGTCTGTGTCGTCTCTGTGTCACAGAGACGACACAGAGACGACACAGAGAGTCGTCTCTGTGTCTTTGTCGTCTCTGTGTCGTCTCTGTGTCGTCGTCTCTGTGTCGTCTCTTTGTCGTCTCTGTGCCGTCTCTGTGTCGTCTCTGTGTCGTCTCTGTTTCGTCTCTGTGTCGTCTCTCTGTGTCGTCTCTGTGTCGTTTCTGTGTCTGTGTCGTCTCTGTGTCGTCTCTGTGTCGTCTCAGTGTCGTCTCTGTGTCGTCGTCTCTGTGTCATATCTGTGTCGTCTCTGTGCCGTCTCTGTGTCGTCAATGTGTCGCCTCTGTGTCGTTTCTGTGTCGTCTCTCTGTGTCGTCTCTGTGTCGTCATCTCTGTGTCGTCTCTGTGTCGTCTCTGTGCCGTCTTTATGTCGTCTCTGTGTCGTCTCTGTGTCGTCTCTTTGTCGTCAACGTGTCGTCTCTGTGTCGTCTCTGTGTCGTCTCTGTGTCGTCTCTGTGTCGTCTCTGTGTCGTCTCTGTGTCGGCTCTGTGTCGTCTCTGTGTCGTCTCTCTGTCATCTCTGTGTCGTCTCTGGGTCGTCTCTTTGTCGTCTCTGTGTCGTCTCTGTGTCGTCTCTGTGTCGTCTCTGTGTCGTCTCTGTGTCTTCTCTGTGTCGTCTCTCTGTCGACTCTGTGTCGTCTCTGTGTCGTCTCTGTGTCGTCTCTGCGTCGTCACATAGACGACACAGAGACGACACAGAGACGACGACACAGAGACGACACAGAATCGGCACAGAGACAACACAGAGACGACACAGAGTCGTCTCTGTGTCGTCTCTGTGTCATCTCAGAGACGTCTCAGTGTCGTCTCTGTGTCTGTGTCGACACAGAAACGACCCTGTGTCGTCTCTGTGTCGTCTCTGTGACGTCTCTGTGTCATCTCTGTGTCGTCTCTGTGTTGACACAGAGACGTCTCTGTGTCGTCTCTGTGTGAGATGACACAGAGACGACACACAGAGACGAGACAGAGACGACACAGAAACGACACTGTGTCTCTGTGTCGTCTCTGTGTCGTCTCTGTGTCGTCTCTGTGTCGTCTCTGTGTCGTCTCTGTGCCGTCTCTGTGTCGTCTCTGTGCCGTCTCTGTTTCGTCTCTGTGTCGTCTCTGTGTCGTCTCTCTATGTCGTCTCTGTGTCAACACAGAGACGACACAGAGACGACACAGAGTCGTCTCTGTGTGTGTGTCGTCTCTGTATCGTCTCTGTGTCACAAAGACGACACAGAGAGTCGTCTCTGTGTCGTCTCTGTGTCTGTGTCGTCTCTGTGTCGTCTCTATGTCGTCGTCTCTGTGTCGTCTCTGTGTCGTCTCTGTGCCGTCTCTGTGTCGTCTCTGTGTCGTCATCTCTGTGTCGTCTCTGTGTCGTCTCTGTGCCGTCTCTGTTTCGTCTCTGTTTCGTCTCTGTGTCGTCTCTCTATGTCGTCTCTGTATCAACACAGAGACGACACAGAGACGACACAGAGTCGTCTCTGTGTGTGTGTCGTCTCTGTTCGTCTCTGTGTCACAGAGACGACACAGAGAGTCGTCTCTGTGTCGTCTCTGTGTCTGTGTCGTCTCTGTGTCGTCTGTCGTCGTCTCTGTGTCGTCTCTGTGTCGTCTCTGTTCCGTCTCTGTGTCGTCTCTGTGTCGTCTCTGTGTCGTCTCTGTGTCGTCTCTCTGTGTCGTCTCTGTGTCGACACAGAGACGACACAGAGACGACACAGAGTCGTCTCTGTGTCGTCTCTGTGTCTGTGTCGTCTCTGTGTCGTCTCTTTGTCGTCTCTGTTTCGTCTCTGTGTCACAGAGACGACACAGAGACGACACAGAGAGTCGTCTCTGTGTCATCTCTGTTTCTGTGTCCTCTCTGTGTCGTCGTTTCTGTGTCGTCTGTGTGTCGTCTCTGTGCCGTCTCTGTGTCGTCTCTCTGTCTGTGTCGTCCCTGTGTCTTCTCCGTGTCATCTCTGTGTCGTCTCTGTGTCGTCTCTGTGTCGTCGTCTCTGTGTCGTCTCTGTGTTGTCTCTGTGCCGTCTCTGTGTCGTCTCTGTGTCGTCTCTGTGTAGTCTCTGTGTCGTCTCTCTGTGTCGTCTCTGTGTCGACACAGAGACGACACAGAGTCGTCTCTGTGTCGTCTCTGTGTCTGTGTCGTCTCTGTGTCGTCTCTGTGTCACAGAGACGACACAGAGACACAGAGACGACACAGTGAGTCGTCTCTTTGTCGTCTCTGTGTATGTGTCGTCTCTGTGTCGTCTCTGTGTCGTCTCTGTGTCGTCGTCTCTGTGTCGTCTCTGTGCCGTCTCTGTGTCGTCTCTGTGTCGTCTCTCTGTGTCGTCTCTGTGTCGACACAGAGACGACACAGAGACGACACAGAGACGACACAGTGAGTCGTCTCTTTGTCGTCTCTGTGTCTGTGTCGTCTCTGTGTCGTCTCTGTGTCACAGAGACGACACAGAGACGACACAGAGAGTCTTCTCTGTGTCGTCTCTGTGTCTGTGTCGTCTCTGTGTCGTCTCTGTGTCGTCTCTGTGTCGTCGTCTCTGTGTCGTCTCTGTGTCGTCTCTGTGCCGTCTCTGTGTCGTCTCTGTGTCGTCTCTGTGTCGTCTCTGTGTCGTCTCTCTGTGTCGTCTCTGTGTCGAAACAGAGACGACACAGAGACGACACAGAGTCGTCTCTGTGTCGTCTCTGTGTCTGTGTCGTCTCTGTGTCTGTTTCGTCTCTGTGTCGTCTCTTTGTCGTCTCTGTGTCACAGAGACGACACAGAGACGACACAGAGAGTCGTCTCTTTGTCGTCTCTGTGTCTGTGTCGTCTCTGTGTCGTCTCTGTGTCAACGTCTCTGTGTCGTCTCTGTGTCGTCTCTGTGCCGTCTCTGTGTCGTCTCTGTGTCGTCATCTCTGTGTCGTCTCTGTGTCGTCTCTGTGCCGTCTCTGTTTCGTCTCTGTGTCGTCTCTGTGTCGTCTCTCTATGTCGTCTCTGTGTCAACACAGAGACGACACAGAGACGACACAGAGTCGTCTCTGTGTGTGTGTCGTCTCTGTGTCGTCTCTGTGTCTGTGTCGTCTCTGTGTCGTCTCTATGTCGTCGTCTCTGTGTCGTCTCTGTGTCGTCTCTGTTCCGTCTCTGTGTCGTCTCTGTGTCGTCTCTGTGTCGTCTCTGTGTCGTCTCTCTGTGTCGTCTCTGTGTCGACACAGAGACGACAAAGAGACGACACAGAGACGACACAGAGACGACACAGAGTCGTCTCTGTGTCGTTTCTGTGTCTGTGTCGTCTCTGTGTCGTCTCTGTGTCGTCTCTTTGTCGTCTCTGTTTCGTCTCTGTGTCACAGAGACGACACAGAGACGACACAGAGAGTCGTCTCTGTGTCATCTCTGTTTCTGTGTCCTCTCTGTGTCGTCGTTTCTGTGTCGTCTGTGTGTCGTCTCTGTGCCGTCTCTGTGTCGTCTCTCTGTCTGTGTCGTCCCTGTGTCGTCTCTGTGTCATCTCTGTGTCGTCTCTGTGTCGTCTCTGTGTCGTCGTCTCTGTGTCGTCTCTGTGTTGTCTCTGTGCCGTCTCTGTGTCGTCTCTATGTCGTCTCTGTGTAGTCTCTGTGTTGTCTCTCTGTGTCGTCTCTGTGTCGACACAGAGACGACACATAGTCGTCTCTGTGTCGTCTCTGTGTCTGTGTCGTCTCTGTGTCGTCTCTGTGTCACAGAGACGACACAGAGACACAGAGACGACACAGAGAGTCGTCTCTTTGTCGTCTCTGTGTATGTGTCGTCTCTGTGTTGTCTCTTTGTCGTCTCTGTGTCGTCGTCTCTGTGTCGTCTCTGTGTCGTCTCTGTGCCGTCTCTGTGTCGTCTCTGTGTCGTCTCTGTGTCGTCTCTCTGTGTCGTCTCTGTGTCGACACAGAGACGACACAGAGACGACAGAGAGACGACACAGAGTCGTCTTTGTGTCGTCTCTGTGTCTGTGTCGTCTCTGTGTCACAGAGACGACACAGAGACGACACAGAGAGTCTTCTCTGTGTCGTCTCTGTGTCTGTGTCGTCTCTGTGTCGTCTCTGTGTCGTCGTCTCTGTGTCGTCTCTGTGCCGTCTCTGTGCCGTCTCTGTGTCGTCTCTGTGTCGTCTCTGTGTCATCTCTGTGTCGTCTCTCTGTGTCGTCTCTGTGTCGAAACAGAGACGACACAGAGACGACAGAGACGACACAGAGACGACACAGAGTCGTCTTTGTGTCGTCTCTGTGTCTGTGTCGTCTCTGTGTCACAGAGACGACACAGAGACGACACAGAGAGTCGTCTCTGTGTCTTTGTCGTCTCTGTGTCGTCTCTGTGTCATCGTCTCTGTGTCGTCTCTTTGTCGTCTCTGTGCCGTCTCTGTGTCGTCTCTGTGTCGTCTCTGTTTCGTCTCTGTGTCGTCTCTCTGTGTCGTCTCTGTGTCGTCTCTTTGTCGTTTCTGTGTCTGTGTCGTCTCTGTGTCGTCTCTATGTCGTCTCTGTGTCGTCTCTGTGTCGTCTCTGTGTTGTCGTCTCTGTGTCATCTCTGTGTCGTCTCTGTGCCGTCTCTGTGTTGTCAATGTGTCGCCTCTGTGTCGTTTCTGTGTCGTCTCTCTGTGTCGTCTCTGTGTCGTCGTCTCTGTGTCGTCTCTGTGTCGTCTCTGTGCCGTCTTTGTGTCGTCTCTGTGTCGTCTCTGTGTCGTCTCTGTGTCGTCTCTGTGTCGTCTCTATGTCGTCTCTGTGTCGTCTCTGTGTCGTCTCTGTGTTGTCGTCTCTGTGTCATCTCTGTGTCGTCTCTGTGCCGTCTCTGTGTTGTCAATGTGTCGCCTCTGTGTCGTTTCTGTGTCGTCTCTCTGTGTCGTCTCTGTGTCGTCGTCTCTGTGTCGTCTCTGTGTCGTCTCTGTGCCGTCTTTGTGTCGTCTCTGTGTCGTCTCTGTGTCGTCTCTGTGTCGTCTCTGTGTCGTCTCTGTGTCGTCTCTGTGTCGTCTCTGTGTCGTATCTGGGTCGTCTCTGTGTCGTCTCTGTGTCGTCTCTGTGTCGTCTCTGTGTCGTCTCTGTGTCGTCTCTGTGTCGTCTCTGTGTCTTCTCTGTGTCGTCAATGTGTCGACTCTGTGTCGTCTCTGTGTCGTCTCTGTGTCGTCTCTGTGTCGTCACAGAGACGACAGAGACACAGACACAGAGACGACTCTGTGTCGTCTCTGTGTCGTCTCTCTGTGTCGTCTCTGTGTCGACACAGAGACGACACAGAGAGACGACACAGAGACGACACAGAGACGGCACAGAGACGACACAGAGACGACACAGAAACGACACTGTGTCTCTGTGTCGTCTCTGTGTCGTCTCTGTGTCGTCTGTGTGTCGTCTCTGTGCCGTCTCTGTGTCGTCTCTCTGTCTGTGTCGTCCCTGTGTCTTCTCTGTGTCATCTCTGTGTCGTCTCTGTGTCGTCTCTGTGTCGTCGTCTCTGTGTCGTCTCTGTGTTGTCTCTGTGCCGTCTCTGTGTCGTCTCTGTGTCGTCTCTGTGTAGTCTCTGTGTCGTCTCTCTGTGTCGTCTCTGTGTCACAGAGACGACACAGAGACACAGAGACGACACAGAGAGTCGTCTCTTTGTCGTCTCTGTGTATGTGTCGTCTCTGTGTCGTCTCTGTGTCGTCTCTGTGTCGTCGTCTCTGTGTCGTCTCTGTGCCGTCTCTGTGTCGTCTCTGTGTCGTCTCTCTGTGTCGTCTCTGTGTCGACACAGAGACGACACAGAGACGACACAGAGACGACACAGAGTCGTCTTTGTGTCGTCTCTGTGTCTGTGTCGTCTCTGTGTCGTCTCTGTGTCACAGAGACGACACAGAGACGACACAGAGAGTCTTCTCTGTGTCGTCTCTGTGTCTGTGTCGTCTCTGTGTCGTCTCTGTGTCGTCTCTGTGTCGTCGTCTCTGTGTCGTCTCTGTGTCGTCTCTGTGCCGTCTCTGTGTCGTCTCTGTGTCGTCTCTGTGTCATCTCTGTGTCGTCTCTCTGTGTCGTCTCTGTGTCGAAACAGAGACGACACAGAGACGACACAGAGTCGTCTCTGTGTCGTCTCTGTGTCTGTGTCGTCTCTGTGTCTGTTTCGTCTCTGTGTCGTCTCTTTGTCGTCTCTGTGTCACAGAGACGACACAGAGACGACACAGAGAGTCGTCTCTTTGTCGTCTCTGTGTCTGTGTCGTCTCTGTGTCGTCTCTGTGTCAACGTCTCTGTGTCGTCTCTGTGTCGTCTCTGTGCCGTCTCTGTGTCGTCTCTGTGTCGTCATCTCTGTGTCGTCTCTGTGTCGTCTCTGTGCCGTCTCTGTTTCGTCTCTGTGTCGTCTCTGTGTCGTCTCTCTATGTCGTCTCTGTGTCAACACAGAGACGACACAGAGACGACACAGAGTCGTCTCTGTGTGTGTGTCGTCTCTGTGTCGTCTCTGTGTCGTCTCTATGTCGTCGTCTCTGTGTCGTCTCTGTGTCGTCTCTGTTCCGTCTCTGTGTCGTCTCTGTGTCGTCTCTGTGTCGTCTCTGTGTCGTCTCTCTGTGTCGTCTCTGTGTCGACACAGAGACGACACAGAGACGACACAGAGACGACATAGAGACGACACAGAGTCGTCTCTGTGTCGTTTCTGTGTCTGTGTCGTCTCTGTGTCGTCTCTGTGTCGTCTCTTTGTCGTCTCTGTTTCGTCTCTGTGTCACAGAGACGACACAGAGACGACACAGAGAGTCGTCTCTGTGTCATCTCTGTTTCTGTGTCCTCTCTGTGTCGTCGTTTCTGTGTCGTCTGTGGGTCGTCTCTGTGCCGTCTCTGTGTCGTCTCTCTGTCTGTGTCGTCCCTGTGTCGTCTCTGTGTCATCTCTGTGTCGTCTCTGTGTCGTCTCTGTGTCGTCGTCTCTGTGTCGTCTCTGTGTTGTCTCTGTGCCGTCTCTGTGTCGTCTCTGTGTCGTCTCTGTGTAGTCTCTGTGTTGTCTCTCTGTGTCGTCTCTGTGTCGACACAGAGACGACACAGAGTCGTCTCTGTGTCGTCTCTGTGTCTGTGTCGTCTCTGTGTCGTCTCTGTGTCACAGAGACGACACAGAGACACAGAGACGACACAGAGAGTCGTCTCTTTGTCGTCTCTGTGTATGTGTCGTCTCTGTGTTGTCTCTTTGTCGTCTCTGTGTCGTCGTCTCTGTGTCGTCTCTGTGTCGTCTCTGTGCCGTCTCTGTGTCGTCTCTGTGTCGTCTCTGTGTCGTCTCTCTGTGTCGTCTCTGTGTCGACACAGAGACGACACAGAGACGACAGAGAGACGACACAGAGTCGTCTTTGTGTCGTCTCTGTGTCTGTGTCGTCTCTGTGTCACAGAGACGACACAGAGAGTCTTCTCTGTGTCGTCTCTGTGTCTGTGTCGTGTCTGTGTCGACTCTGTGTCGTCGTCTCTGTGTCGTCTCTGTGCCGTCTCTGTGCCGTCTCTGTGTCGTCTCTGTGTCGTCTCTGTGTCATCTCTGTGTCGTCTCTCTGTGTCGTCTCTGTGTCGAAACAGAGACGACACAGAGACGACACAGAATCGTCTCTGTGTCGTCTCTGTGTCTCTGTCGTCTCTGTGTCTGTTTCTTCTCTGTGTCGTCTCTGTGTCGTCTCTGTGGCAGAGAGACGACACAGAGAGTCTTCTCTGTGTCGTCTCTGTGTCTGTGTCGTGTCTGTGTCGACTCTGTGTCGTCGTCGTCTCTGTGTCGTCTCTGTGCCGTCTCTGTGCCGTCTCTGTGTCGTCTCTGTGTCGTCTCTGTGTCATCTCTGTGTCGTCTCTCTGTGTCGTCTCTGTGTCGAAACAGAGACGACACAGAGACGACACAGAATCGTCTCTGTGTCGTCTCTGTCTCTGTGTCGTCTGTGTCTCTGTCGTCTCTGTGTCTGTTTCTTCTCTGTGTCATCTCTGTGTCGTCTCTCTGTGTCGTCTCTTTGTCGTCTCTCTGCCACAGAGACGACACAGAGACGACACAGAGAGTCGTCTCTTTGTCGTCTCTGTGTCTTTGTCGTCTCTGTGTCGTCTCTGTGTCGTCGTCTCTGTGTCGTCTCTTTGTCGTCTCTGTGCCGTCTCTGTGTCGTCTCTGTGTCGTCTCTGTTTCGTCTCTGTGTCGTCTCTCTGTGTCGTCTCTGTGTCGTCTCTGTGTCGTTTCTGTGTCTGTGTCGTCTCTGTGTCGTCTCTATGTCGTCTCTGTGTCGTCTCTGTGTCGTCTCTGTGTTGTCGTCTCTGTGTCATCTCTGTGTCGTCTCTGTGCCGTCTCTGTGTTGTCAATGTGTCGCCTCTGTGTCGTTTCTGTGTCGTCTCTCTGTGTCGTCTCTGTGTCGTCGTCTCTGTGTCGTCTCTGTGTCGTCTCTGTGCCGTCTTTGTGTCGTCTCTGTGTCGTCTCTGTGTCGTCTCTGTGTCGTCTCTGTGTCGTCTCTATGTCGTCTCTGTGTCGTCTCTGTGTCGTCTCTGTGTTGTCGTCTCTGTGTCATCTCTGTGTCGTCTCTGTGCCGTCTCTGTGTTGTCAATGTGTCGCCTCTGTGTCGTTTCTGTGTCGTCTCTCTGTGTCGTCTCTGTGTCGTCGTCTCTGTGTCGTCTCTGTGTCGTCTCTGTGCCGTCTTTGTGTCGTCTCTGTGTCGTCTCTGTGTCGTCTCTGTGTCGTCTCTGTGTCGTCTCTGTGTCGTCTCTGTGTCGTCTCTGGGTCGTCTCTGTGTCGTCTCTGTGTCGTCTCTGTGTCGTCTCTGTGTCGTCTCTGTGTCGTCTCTGTGTCGTCTCTGTGTCTTCTCTGTGTCATCAATGTATCGACTCTGTGTCGTCTCTGTGTCGTCTCTGTGTCGTCTCTGTGTCGTCACAGAGACGACAGAGACACAGACACAGAGACGACTCTGTGTCGTCTCTGTGTCGTCTCTCTGTGTCGTCTCTGTGTCACAGAGACGACACAGAGAGACGACACAGAGACGACACAGAGACGGCACAGAGACGACACAGAGACGACACAGAAACGACACTGTGTCTCTGTGTCGTCTCTGTGTCGTCTCTGTGTCGTCTCTGTGTCGTCTCTGTGTCGTCTCTGTGCCGTCTCTGTGTCGTCTCTGTGTCGTCTCTGTGTCTACACAGAGACGACACAGAGAGACGACACAGAGACGACACAGAGTCGTCTCTGTGTCTGTGTCGTTTCTGTGTCGTCTCTGTGTCACAGAGACGACACAGAGACGACACAGAGAGTCGTCTATGTGTCGTCTCTGTGTCTGTGTCGTCTCTGTTTCGTCTCTGTGTCGTCTCTGTGTCGTCTCTGTGTCGTCTGTGTGTCGTCTCTGTGCCATCTCTGTGTCGTCTCTGTGTCGTCGTCTCTGTGTGATCTCTGTTTCGTCTCTGTTTCGTCTCTGTTTCGTCTCTGTGTCGTCTCTGTGTCGTCTCTGTGTCGTCTCTCTGTGTCGTCTCTGTGACGTCTCTGTGTCGTCTCTGTGTCACAGAGACGACACAGAGAGTCGTTTCTGTGTCGTCTCTGTGTCTGTGTCGTCTCATTGTCATCTCTGTGTCGTCTCTGTGTCGTCTCTGTGTCGTCGTCTCTGTGTCGTCTCTGACCTCCCTTCAATTAGGGAGGTCAAGGCTTGGCTAAAAAATGAAATTGTCAGTGAAAAAATCACAAATATAGCCCTTAATATGGCTTTTCAGTGTGTTTTCCAACGAAAATATGGAAAATACGATGAAAATACGTTCCCATGAATCTAGTTCATATCCTTCAATTAGGGAGGTCAATTATAACCTCCCTATATAAGAATCTTACTGTTGCATTATAACACTTACAAACGATTTTAGTGCTTTTCAAAATGTTTTGTGTATCTTATAAGACTCTTACTGTTGAATTATAAAACTCATAAGCACTTTTAGTGCTTTTACAAATGCTTTTTATAACTTATAAGGCTCTTTCTGATGCTTTGTAACACTTGTAAACGCGTTTAATGGTCTTATAAATGCTTTGTATCATATATAAGACACTTACTAATACTTTATAACAACCAAACCAGACTATACCTACCAAACCAGACTATACCCACCAAACCAGACTATACCCACCAATCCAGTATAGTCTGGTTTGGTGGATATAGTCTGGTTTGGTGGGAGTCTGGTTTGGTGGGTATAGTCTGGTTTTGTGGGTTTAGACTGGTTTTGTGGGTATAGTCTGGTTTGGTGGGTATAGTCTGGTCTGGTGGGTATAGTCTGGTTTGGTGGGTATAGTCTGGTTTGGTGGGTATAGTCTGGTTTGGTGGGTATAGTCTGGTTTTTTGGGTATAGTCTGGTTTGGTGGGTATTATCTGGTTTGGTGCGTATAGCCTGGTTTGGTGGGTATAGTCTGGTTTGGTGGGTATAGTCTGGTTTGGTTGGTATAGTCTGGTTTGGTGGGTATAGTCTGGTTTGGTGGGTATAGTCTGGTTTGGTGGGTATAGTCTGGTTTGGTGGGTATAGTCTGGTTTGGTGGGTATAGTCTGGTTTGGTGGGTATAATCTGGTTTGGTGGGTATAGTTTGGTTTGGTGGGTATAGTCAGGTTTGGTGGGTATAGTCTGGTTTGGTGGGTATAATCTGGTTTGGTGGGTATAGTCTGGTTTGGTGGGTATAGTCTGGTTCGGTGGGTATAGTCTGGTTTGGTGGGTATAGTCTGGTTTGGTAGGTATAGTCTGGTTTGGTGGGTTTAGTCTGGTTTGGTGGGTATAATCTGGTTTTGGTGGGTATAGTCTGGTTTGGTAGGTATGGTCTGGTTTGGTGGGTATAGTCTGGTTTGGTGGATATATTCTGGATTGGTGGGTATAGTGGGTAAAGTCTGGTTTGGTGGGTATAGTCTGGTTTGACGGGTATAGTCTGGTTTGGGGGGTATAGTCTGGTTTGGTGGGTATAGTCTGGTTTGGTGGGTTCAGTCTGGTTTGGTGGGTATAGTCTGGTTTGGTGGGTATAGTCTGGTTTGGTGGGTATAGTCTGGTTTGGTGGATATATTCTGGATTGGTGGGTATAGTGGGTAAAGTCTGGTTTGGTGGGTATAGTCTGGTTTGACGGGTATAGTCTGGTTTGGGGGGTATAGTCTGGTTTGGTGGGTATAGTCTGGTTTGGTGGGTTCAGTCTGGTTTGGTGAGTATAGTCTGGTTTGGTGGGTATAGTCTGGTTTGGTGGGTATAGTCTGGTTTGGTGGATATATTCTGGATTGGTGGGTATAGTGGGTAAAGTCTGGTTTGGTGGGTATAGTCTGGTTTGACGGGTATAGTCTGGTTTGGGGGGTATAGTCTGGTTTGGTGGGTATAGTCTGGTTTGGTGGGTTCAGTCTGGTTTGGTGGGTATAGTCTGGTTTGGTGGGTATAGTCTGGTTTGGTGGGTATAGTCTGGTTTGGTGGGTATAGTTTGGTTTGGTGGGTGTAGTCTGGTTTGGTGGGTATAGTCTGGTTTGGTGGGTATAGTCTGGTTTGGAGGGTATAGTCTGGTTTGGTGGGTATAGTCTGGTTTGGTGGGTATAGTCTGGTTTGGTGGGTATAGTCTTGTTTGGTGAGTATAGTCAGATTTGGTGGGTATAGTCTGGTTTGGTGAGTATAGTCTGGTTTGGTGAGCATAGTCTGGTTTGGTGGGTATAGTCTGGTTTAGTGGGTATAGTCTGTAGGTATAGTGGGTATAGTCTGGTTTGGTTATAAGACTCTTACTGTTACTTTATAACAATTATAAACACTTTTAGTGCTTTTATAAATGCTTTGTATCCCTTATAAGACTCTTACTGCTGCTTTATATCACTTATAAACGCTTTTAGTGCTTTTATAAATACTTTTTATGGCTTAGAAGACTCTTAGAGATGCCTTATAACACTTATAAATGTATTTAGTGCTTTTATAAAAGCTTTGTATCCCTTATAAGACTCTTACTGTTGCTTTATATCACTTATAAACGCTTTTAGTGCTTTTATGAATGCTTTGTATGGCTTAGAAGACTCTTAGAGATGCCTTATAACACTTATAAATGTATTTAGTGCTTTTATATATGCTTTGTATCGCTTAGAAGACTCTTACTGATGCTTTATAACACTTAAAAACGTTTTTAATGCTTTTATAAAAGCTTTGTTTCACTTATAAGACTCTTACTGATGCTTTATAACACCTATAAACAATTTTAGTGCTTTTATAAATGCTTTGAATCACTTATAAGACTTACTGATAATGTATAACACTTATAAACGCGTTCAGTTCTTTTATTTATGCTTTGTATCACTGATAAAACTCTTACTGCTTCTTTATAACACTTATTAACACTTTTAGTGCTTTTATAAATGCTTTGTATCCTATGTAAGACTCTTACTGCTGCATTATAACACTTACAAACGATTTTAGTGCTTTTAAAAATGTTTTGTGTAACTTATAAGACTCTTACTGTTGAATTATAAAACTCATAAACACTTTTAGTGCTTTTACAAATGCTTCGTATATCTTATAAGGCTCTTCCTGATGCTTTGTAAACACTTATAAACGCGTTTAATGGTCTTATAAATGCTTTGTATCATTTATAAGACACTTACTGATACTTTATAACAACCAAACCAGACTATACCTACCAAACCAGACTATACCCACCAAACCAGACTATACCCACCAATCCAGTATAGTCTGGTTTGGTGGGTATAGTCTGCTTTGGTGGGTATAGTCTGGTTTTGTAGGTATAGTCTGGTTTGGTGGGTATAGTCTGGTTTGGTGATTATATTCTGGTTTGGTGGGTATAGTCTGTTTTGGTGGATATAGTCTGGTTTTGTGGGTATAGTCTGGTTTGGTGGGTATAGTGGGTAAAGTCTGGTTTGATGGGTATAGTCTTTTTTGGTGGGTATAGTCTGGTTTGGTGGGTATAGTCTGGTTTGGTGGGTATAGTCGGGTTTGGTAAGTATAGTCTGGTTTGTCGGGTATAGTCTGGTTTGGTGGGTATAGTTTGGTTTGGTGGGTGTAGTCTGGTTTGGTGGGTATAGTCTGGTTTGGTGGGTATAGTCTGGTTTGGAGGGTATAGTCTGGTTTGGTGGGTATAGTCTGGTTTGGTTGGTATAGTCTGGTTTGGTGGGTATAGTCTGGTTTGGTGGGTATAGTCTTGTTTGGTGAGTATAGTCAGATTTGGTGGGTATAGTCTGGTTTGGTGAGTATAGTCTGGTTTGGTGGGCATAGTCTGGTTTGGTGGGTATAGTCTGGTTTGGTGGGTATAGTCTGGTTTGGTGGGTATAGTCTGGTTTGGTGGGTATAGTCTGGTTTGGTGGGTATAGTCTGGTTTGGTGGGTATAGTCTGCTTTGGTGGGTATAGTCTGGTTTTGTAGGTATAGTCTGGTTTGGTGGGTATACTCTGGTTTGGTGATTATAGTCTGGTTTGGTGGTTATTGTCTGGTTTGGTGGATATAGTCTGGTTTGGTGGGTATAATCTGGTTTGGTGGGTATAGTGGGTAAAGTTTGGTTTGGTGGGTATAGTCTAGTTTGGTGGGTATAGTCTTGTTTGGTGGGTATAGTCTGGTTTGGTGGGTATAGTCGGGTTTGGTGGGTATAGTCTGGTTTGGTGGGTATAGTCTGGTTTGGTGGGTATAGTCTGGTTTGGTGGATATAGTCTGGTTTGGTGGATATAGTCTGGTTTGGTGGGTATAGTCTGGTTTGGTGGGTATAGTCTGGTTTGGTGGGTATAGTCTGGTTTGGTGGGTATAGTCTGCTGCTTTGTATCACCTATAAGACTCTTACTGATGCTATATAACACTTGTAAACGCTTATAGTGCTTTTCTAAATGCTTTGAATCGCTTATAAGACTCTTACTGATGCTTTTTAACATTTATAAACGCAATAAGTGCTTTTATAAATGCTTTGTATCCCTTATAAGACTCTTACTGTTGCTTTATATCACTTATAAACGCTTTTAGTGCTTTTATAAATGCTTTGTATGGCTTAGAAGACTCTTAGAGATGCCTTATAACACTTATAAATGTATTTAGTGCTTTTATGAAAGCTTTGTATCCCTTATAAGACTCTTACTGTTGCTTTATATCACTTATAAACGCTTTTAGTGCTTTTATGAATGCTTTGTATGGCTTAAAAGACTCTTAGAGATGCCTTATAACACTTATAAATGTATTTAGTGCTTTTATATATGCTTTGTATCGCTTCCCGGTGCGAACAAGCTCTTACTGATGCTTTATAACACTTAAAAACGTTTTTAATGCCTTTATAAAAGCTTATACCAAACCAGACTATACCCACCAAACCAGACTATACCCACCAATCCAGTATAGTCTGGTTTGGTGGGTGTAGTCTGGTTTGTCGGGTATAGTCTGGTTTTGTGGGTATAGTCTGGTTTGGTGGGTATAGTGTGGTTTGGTGGGTATAGTCTGGTTTGGTGGGTATAGTCTGGTTTGGTGGGTATAGTCTGGTTTGGTGGGTATAGTCTGGTTTGGTGGGTATAGTCTGGTTTGGTGGGTATAGTCTGGTTTGGTGGGTATAGTCTTGTTTGGTGGGTATAGTCTGGTTTGGTGGGTATAGTCTGGTTTGGTGGGTATAGTCCGGTTTGGTGCGTATAGTCTGGTTTGGTGGGTATAGTCTGGTTTGGTGGGTATAGTCTGGTTTGGTGGGTATAGTCTGGTTTGGTGGGTATAGTCTGGTTTGGTGGGTATAGTCTGGTTTGGTGGGTATAGTCTGGTTTGGTGGGTATAATCTGGTTTGGTAGGTATATTCTGGTTGGTGGGTATAGTCAGGTTTGGTGGGTATAGTCTGGTTTGGTGGGTATAATCTGGTTTGGTTGGTATAGTCTGGTTTGGTGGGTATAGTCTGGTTTGGTGGGTATAGTCTGGTTTGGTAGGTATAGTCTGGTTTGGTGGGTATAGTCTGGTTTGGTGGGTATAGTCTGGTTTTGGTGGGTATAGTCTGGTTTGGTAGGTATGGTCTGGTTTGGTGGGTATAGTCTGCTGCTTTGTATCACCTATAAGACTCTTACTGATGCTTTATAACACTTCTAAACGCTTATAGTGCTTTTCCAAATGCTTTGTATCCCTTATAAGACTCTTACTGTTGCTTTATATCACTTATAAACGCTTTTAGTGCTTTTATAAATGCTTTGTATGGCTTAGAATACTCTTAGAGATGCCTTATAACACTTATAAATGTATTTAGTGCTTTTATAAAAGCTTTGTATCCCTTATAAGACTCTTACTGTTGCTTTATATCACTTATAAACGCTTTTAGTGCTTTTATGAATGCTTTGTATGGCTTAGAAGACTCTTAGAGATGCCTTATAACACTTATAAATGTATTTAGTGCTTTTATATATGCTTTGTATCGCTTAGAAGACTCTTACTGATGCTTTATAACACTTAAAAACGTTTTTAATGCCTTTATAAAAGCTTTGTTTCACTTATAAGACTCTTACTGATGCTTTATAACACCTAAAAACACTTTTAGTGCTTTTATAAATGCTTTGAATCACTTATAAATCTTTTACTGATGCTTTATGACACTTATGAACGCTTTTAGTGTTTTTATAAATGCTTTGTATCACTGATAAGACTTACTCATAATGTATAACACTTATAAACGCGTTCAGTTCTTTTATTTATGCTTTGTATCACTGATAAAACTCTTACTGCTTCTTTATAACACTTATTAACGCTTTTAGTGCTTTTATAAATGCTTTGTATCCTATGTAAGACTCTTACTGTTTCATTATAGTTTGCTTTGGTGGTCTCATTATCTCATTTCATTATAGTCTGCTTTGGTGGGTATAGTTTTGTTTTTTAGGTATAGTCTGGTTTGGTGGGTATAGTCTGGTTTGGTGATTATAGTCTGGTTTGGTGGGTATAGTCTGGTTTGGTGGGTATAGTCTGGTTTGGTGGGTATAGTCTGGTTTGGTGGGTACAGTGGGTAACGTCTGGTTTGGTGGGTATAGTCTGGTTTGGTGGGTATAGTCTGGTTTGGTGGGTATAGTCTGGTTTGGTGGGTATAGTCGGGTTTGGTGGGTATAGTCTGGTTTGGTGGGTATAGTCTGGTTTGGTGGGTATAGTCTGGTTTGGTGGGTATAGTCTGGTTTGGTGGGTATAGTCTGGTTTGGTGGGTATAGTCTGGTTTGGTGGGTATAGTCTGGTTTGATGCGTATAGCCTGGTTTGGTGGGTATAGTCTGGTTTGGTGGGTATAGTCTGGTTTGGTGGGTATAGTCTGGTTTTGTGGGTTTAGACTGGTTTTGTGGGTATAGTCGGGTTTGGTGGGTAAGTCTGGTTTGGTGGGTATAGTCTGGTTTGGTGGGTATAGTCTGGTTTGGTCGGTATAGTCTGGTTTGGTGGGTATAGTCTGGTTTGGTGGGTATAGTCTGGTTTGGTGGGTATAGTCTGGTTTGGTGGGTATAGTCTGGTTTGGTTGGTATAGTCTGGTTTGGTGGGTATAGTCTGGTTTGGTGGGTATAGTCTGGTTTGGTGGGTATAATCTGGTTTGGTGGGTATAGTCTGGTTTTGTGGGTTTAGACTGGTTTTGTGGGTATAGTCGGGTTTGGTGGGTAAGTCTGGTTTGGTGGGTATAGTCTGGTTTGGTGGGTATAGTCTGGTTTGGTGCGTATAGCCTGGTTTAGTGGGTATAGTCTGGTTTGGTGGGTATAGTCTGGTTTGGTTGGTATAGTCTGGTTTGGTGGGTATAGTCTGGTTTGGTGGGTATAGTCTGGTTTGGTTGGTATAGTCTGGTTTGGTGGGTATAGTCTGGTTTGGTGGGTATAGTCTGGTTTGGTGGGTATAATCTGGTTTGGTGGGTATAGTCTGGTTTGGTGGGTATAGTCAGGTTTGGTGGGTATAGTCTGGTTTGGTGGGTATAGTCTGGTTTGGTGGGTATAGTCTGGTTTGGTGGGTATAGTCTGGTTTGGTAGGTATTGTCTGGTTTGGTAGGTATAGTCTGGTTTGGTGGGTATAATCTGGTTTGGTGGGTATAGTCTGGTTTGGTAGGTATGGTCTGGTTTGGTGGGTATAGTCTGGTTTGGTGAGTATAGTTGGGTTTGGTGGGTATAGTCTGGTTTGGTGGGTATAGTCTGGTTAGGTGGATATAGTCTGGTTTGGTGGGTATAGTGGGTAAAGTCTGGTTTGGTGGGTATAGTCTGGTTTGACGGGTATAGTCTGGTTTGGGGGGTATAGTCTGGTTTGGTGGGTATAGTCTGGTTTGGTGGGTATAGTCTGGTTTGGTGGGTATAGTCTGGTTTGGTGGGTATAGTCTGGTTTGGTGGGTATAGTCGGGTTTGGTGGGTATAGTCTGGTTTGGTGGGTATAGTCTGGTTTGGTGGGTATAGTCTGGTTTGGTGGATATAGTCTGGTTTGGTGGATATAGTCTGGTTTGGTGGGTATAGTCTGGTTTGGTGGGTATAGTCTGGTTTGATGGGTATAGTCTGGTTTGGTGGGTATAGTCTGCTGCTTTGTATCACCTATAAGACTCTTACTGATGCTTTATAACACTTGTAAACGCTTATAGTGCTTTTCCAAATGCTTTGAATCGCTTATAAGACTCTTACTGATGCTTTTTAACATTTATAAACGCAATAAGTGGTTTTATAAATACTTTGTATCACTTATAAGACTCTTACTGTTACTTTATAACAATTATAAACGCTTTTAGTGCTTTTATAAATGCTTTGTATCCCTTATAAGACTCTTACTGTTGCTTTATATCACTTATAAACACTTTTAGTGCTTTTATAAATGCTTTGTATGGCTTAGAAGACTCTTAGAGATGCCTTATAACACTTATAAATGTATTTAGTGCTTTTATAAAAGCTTTGTATCCCTTATAAGACTCTTACTGTTGCTTTATATCACATATAAACGCTTTTAGTGCTTTTATGAATGCTTTGTATGGCTTAAAAGACTCTTAGAGATGCCTTATAACATTTATAAATGTATTTAGTGCTTTTATATATGCTTTGTATCGCTTAGAAGACTCTTACTGATGCTTTATAACACTTAAAAACGTTTTTAATGCCTTTATAAAAGCTTATACCAAACCAGACTATACCCACCAAACCAGACTATACCCACCAATCCAGTATAGTCTGGTTTGGTGGGTGTAGTCTGGTTTGTCGGGTATAGTCTGGTTTTGTGGGTATAGTCTGGTTTGGTGGGTATAGTGTGGTTTGGTGGGTATAGTCTGGTTTGGTGGGTATAGTCTGGTTTGGTGGGTATAGTCTGGTTTGGTGGGTATAGTCTGGTTTGGTGGGTATAGTCTGGTTTGGTGGGTATAGTCTGGTTTGGTGGGTATAGTCTTGTTTGGTGGGTATAGTCTGGTTTGGTGGGTATAGTCTGGTTTGGTGGGTATAGTCTGGTTTGGTGCGTATAGTCTGGTTTGGTGGGTATAGTCTGGTTTGGTGGGTATAGTCTGGTTTGGTGGGTATAGTCTGGTTTGGTGGGTATAGTCTGGTTTGGTGGGTATAATCTGGTTTGGTAGGTATATTCTGGTTTGGTGGGTATAGTCAGGTTTGGTGGGTATAGTCTGGTTTGGTGGGTATAATCTGGTTTGGTGGGTATAGTCTGGTTTGGTGGGTATAGTCTGGTTTGGTGGGTATAGTCTGGTTTGGTAGGTATAGTCTGGTTTGGTGGGTATAGTCTGGTCTGGTGGGTATAGTCTGGTTTTGGTGGGTATAGTCTGGTTTGGTAGGTATCGTCTGGTTTGGTGGGTATAGTCTGGTTTGGTGAGTATAGTCTGGTTTGGTGGGTATAGTCTGGTTTGGTGGGTATAGTCTGGTTTGGTGGGTATAGTCTGGTTTTGTGGGTATAGTGGGTAAAGTCTGGTTTAGTGTGTATAGTCTGGTTTGACGGGTATAGTCTGGTTTGGGGGGTATAGTCTGGTTTGGTGGGTATAGTCTGGTTTGGTGGGTATAGTCTGGTTTGGTGGGTATAGTCTGGTCTGGTGGGTCTAGTCTGGTTTGGTGGGTATAGTCTGGTTTGGTGGGTGTAGTCTGGTTTGGTGGGTATAGTCTGGTTTGGTGGGTATAGTCTGGTTTGGAGGGTATAGTCTGGTTTGGTGGGTATAGTCTGGTTTGGTGGGTATAGTCTGGTTTGGTGGGTATAGTCTGGTTTGGTGGGTATAGTCTTGTTTGGTGAGTATAGTCAGATTTGGCGGGTATAGTCTGGTTTGGTGGGTATAGTCTGGTTTGGTGGGCATAGTCTGGTTTGGTGGGTATAGTCTGGTTTGGTGGGTATAGTCTGGTTTGATGGGTATAGTCTGGTTTGGTGGGTATAGTCTGGTTTGTTAGGTATAGTCTGGTTTGGTGGGTATAGTCTGGTTTGGTGGGTATAGTCTGGTTTGGTGGATACAATCTGGTTTGGTGGGTATAGTCTGGTTTGGTGGGTATAGTCTGCTTTGGTGGGTATAGTCTGGTTTGGTAGGTATAGTCTGGTTTGGTGGGTATAGTCTGGTTTGGTGATTATAGTCTGGTTTGGTGGGTATAGTCTGGTTTGGTGGGTATAGTCTGGTTTGGTGGGTATAGCCTGGTTTGGTGGGTATAGTGGGTAAAGTCTGGTTTGGTGGGTATAGTCTGGTTTGGTGGGTATAGTCTGGTTTGGTGGGTATAGTCGGGTTTGGTGGATATAGTCTGGTTTGGTGGGTATAGTCTGGTTTGGTGGGTAAAATCTGGCTTGGTGGGCATAGTCTGGTTTGGTGGGTATAGTCTGGATTGATGGGTATACTGTGGTTTGGTGGATATAGTCTGGTTTGGTGGGTATAGTCTGCTTTGGTGGGTATAGTCTGGTTTGGTGATTATAGTCTGGTTTGGTGGGTATAGTCTGGTTTGGTGGATATAGTCTGGTTTGGTGGGTATAGTCTGGTTTGGTGGGTACAGTGGGTAAAGTCTGGTTTGGTGGGTATAGTCTGGTTTGGTGGGTATAGTCTGGTTTGGTGGGTATAGTCTGGTTTGGTGGGTATTGTCGGGTTTGGTGGGTATAGTCTGGTTTGGTGGGTATAGTCTGGTTTGGTGGGTATAGTCTGGTTTGGTGGGTATAGTCTGGTTTGGTGGATATAGTCTGGTTTGGTGGGTATAGTCTGGTTTGGTGGGTATAGTCTGGTTTGGTGGGTATAGTCTGGTTTGGTGGGTATAGTCGGGTTTGGTGGGTATAGTCTGGTTTGGTGGGTATAGTCTGGTTTGGTGGGTATAGTCTGGTTTGGTGGGTATAGTCTGGTTTGGTGGATATAGTCTGGTTTGGTGGGTATAGTCTGGTTTGGTGGGTATAGTCTGGTTTGGTGCGTATAGCCTGGTTTGGTGGGTATAGTCTGGTTTGGTGGGTATAGTCTGGTTTGGTGGGTATAGTCTGGTTTTGTGGGTTTAGACTGGTTTTGTGGGTATAGTCGGGTTTGGTGGGTATAGTCTGGTTTGGTGGGTATAGTCTGGTTTGGTGGGTATAGTCTGGTTTGGTGGGTATAGTCTGGTTTGGTGGATATAGTCTGGTTTGGTGGGTATAGTCTGGTTTGGTGGGTATAGTCTGGTTTGGTGCGTATAGCCTGGTTTGGTGGGTATAGTCTGGTTTGGTGGGTATAGTCTGGTTTGGTTGGTATAGTCTGGTTTGGTGGGTATAGTCTGGTTTTTCTGGGTATAGTCTGGTTTGGTTGGTATAGTCTGGTTTGGTGGGTATAGTCTGGTTTGGTGGGTATAGTCTGGTTTGGTGGGTATAATCTGGTTTGGTGGGTATAGTCTGGTTTGGTGGGTACAGTCAGGTTTGGTGGGTATAGTCTGGTTTGGTGGGTATAGTCGGGTTTGGTGGATATAGTCTGGTTTGGTGGGTATAGTCTGGTTTGGTGGGTAAAATCTGGCTTGGTGGGCATAGTCTGGTTTGGTGGGTATAGTCTGGATTGATGGGTATACTGTGGTTTGGTGGATATAGTCTGGTTTGGTGGGTATAGTCTGCTTTGGTGGGTATAGTCTGGTTTTGTAGGTATAGTCTGGTTTGGTGGGTATAGTCTGGTTTGGTGATTATAGTCTGGTTTGGTGGGTATAGTCTGGTTTGGTGGGTATAGTCTGGTTTGGTGGGTATAGTCTGGTTTGGTGGGTACAGTGGGTAAAGTCTGGTTTGGTGGGTATAGTCTGGTTTGGTGGGTATAGTCTGGTTTGGTGGGTATAGTCTGGTTTGGTGGGTATAGTCTGGTTTGGTGGGTATAGTCTGGTTTGGTTGGTATAGTCTGGTTTGGTGGGTATAGTCTGGTTTGGTGGGTATAGTCTGGTTTGGTGGATATAGTCTGGTTTGGTGGGTATAGTCTGGTTTGGTGGGTATATTCTGGTTTGATGGGTATAGTCTGGTTTGGTGGGTATAGTCTGCTGCTTTGTATCACCTATAAAACTCTTACTGATGCTTTATAACACTTGTAAACGCTTATAGTGCTTTTCTAAATGCTTTGAATCGCTTATAAGACTCTTACTGATGCTTTTTAACACTTATAAACGCAATAAGTGGTTTTATAAATGCTTTGTATCCCTTATAAGACTCTTACTGTTGCTTTATATCACTTATAAACGCTTTTAGTGCTTTTATAAATGCTTTGTATGGCTTAGAATACTCTTAGAGATGCCTTATAACACTTATAAATGTATTTAGTGCTTTTATAAAAGCTTTGTATCCCTTATAAGACTCTTACTGTTGCTTTATATCACTTATAAACGCTTTTAGTGCTTTTATGAATGCTTTGTATGGCTTAGAAGACTCTTAGAGATGCCTTATAACACTTATAAATGTATTTAGTGCTTTTATATATGCTTTGTATCGCTTAGAAGACTCTTACTGATGCTTTATAACACTTAAAAACGTTTTTAATGCCTTTATAAAAGCTTTGTTTCACTTATAAGACTCTTACTGATGCTTTATAACACCTATAAACACTTTTAGTGCTTTTATAAATGCTTTGAATCACTTATAAATCTTTTACTGATGCTTTATGACACTTATGAACGCTTTTAGTTCAGTTCAGTTCAGTTCATTTTATTTAACATCAAAATACATTTAACAAATATGCCAATACCCGCCCCAAGAAAGATACCAAAAAGCACTTGCGACTGGGCGGGTACATACACTAAAAAAACAACACACGCAAATTACATACAAACACTACAAAACAAAAAAAAAGAAATCAATCAATCTCTCATCAATTCATTTAATAATAATGATAATAATAATAAAGATAAATAATAATAATAATAATAATAAAGAAAAAAAAAAAAAAAAAAAAAAAAAAAAAAACTATGAACCTTGACCTAACAAATATTTTTTCAATTTATTTTTAAATAACCCCAGGTGCTCAGCCGCCCGAATGCTCTCCGGAATAGAGTTCCACACATTAGGTCCTGAAAATCTAGTATGGAAGCCGGCCCTGGTTCCACTTCTATTCGGAACAATAAAATCACTAGCATGACGAGTTTCATAATGGTGCAAAGACCTATTATCATTAAAATAATCACGAAAAACCTCTGGACTAACATCATTCCAGCATTGATAAGCAAAAATTCCTATTTGGTAGTCTCGTAGCTGTCCTACATTCAACACTTGCAACTTGTGTTTTTATAAATGCTTTGTATCACTGATAAGACTTACTCATAATGTATAACACTTATAAACGCGTTCAGTTCTTTTATTTATGCTTTGTATCACTGATAAAACTCTTACTGCTTCTTTATAACACTTATTAACGCTTTTAGTGCTTTTATAAATGCTTTGTATCCTATGTAAGACTCTTACTGTTTCATTATAGTTTGCTTTGGTGGTCTCATTATCTCATTTCATTATAGTCTGCTTTGGTGGGTATAGTCTGGTTTTGTAGGTATAGTCTGGTTTGGTGGGTATAGTCTGGTTTGGTGGATATAGTCTGGTTTGGTGGGTATAGTCTGGTTTGGTGGGTATAGTCTGGTTTGGTAGGTATAGTCTGGTTTGGTGGGTACAGTGGGTAAAGTCTGGTTTGGTGGGTATAGTCTGGTTTGGTGGGTATAGTCTGGTTTGGTGGGTATAGTCTGGTTTGGTGGGTATAGTCGAGTTTGGTGGGTATAGTCTGGTTTGGTGGGTATAGTCTGGTTTGGTGGGTATAGTCTGGTTTGGTGGGTATAGTCTGGTTTGGTGGGTATAGTCTGGTTTGGTGGGTATAGTCTGGTTTGGTGGGTATAGTCTGGTTTGGTGCGTATAGCCTGGTTTGGTGGGTATAGTCTGGTTTGGTGGGTATAGTCTGGTTTGGTGGGTATAGTCTGATTTTGTGGGTTTAGACTGGTTTTGTGGGTATAGTCGGGTTTGGTGGGTATAGTCTGGTTTGGTGGGTATAGTCTGGTTTGGTGGGTATAGTCTGGTTTGGTGGGTATAGTCTGGTTTGGTGGATATAGTCTGGTTTGGTGGGTATAGTCTGGTTTGGTGGGTATAGTCTGGTTTGGTGCGTATAGCCTGGTTTGGTGGGTATAGTCTGGTTTGGTGGGTATAGTCTGGTTTGGTTGGTATAGTCTGGTTTAGTGGGTATAGTCTGGTTTGGTGGGTATAGTCTGGTTTGGTTGGTATAGTCTGGTTTGGTGGGTATAGTCTGGTTTGGTGGGTATAGTCTGGTTTGGTGGGTATAATCTGGTTTGGTGGGTATAGTCTGGTTTGGTGGGTACAGTCAGGTTTGGTGGGTATAGTCTGGTTTGGTGGGTATACTCTGGTTTGGTGGGTATAGTCTGGTTTGGTGGGTATAGTCTGGTTCGGTGGGTATAGTCTGGTTTGGTGGGTATAGTCTGGTTTGGTAGGTATAGTCTGGTTTGGTGGGTATAGTCTGGTTTGGTGGGTATAATCTGGTTTTGGTGGGTATAGTCTGGTTTGGTAGGTATGGTCTGGTTTGGTGGGTATAGTCTGGTTTGGTGAGTATAGTCTGGTTTGGTGGGTATAGTCTGGTTTGGTGGGTATAGTCTGGTTTGGTGGATATAGTCTGGTTTGGTGGGTATAGTGGGTAAAGTCTGGTTTGGTGGGTATAGTCTGGTTTGACGGGTATAGTCTGGTTTGGGGGGTATAGTCTGGTTTGGTGGGTATAGTCTGGTTTGGTGGGTATAGTCTGGTTTGGTGGGTATAGTCTGGTTTGGTGGGTATAGTCTGGTTTGGTGGGTATAGTCTGGTTTGGTGGGTATAGTTTGGTTTGGTGGGTGTAGTCTGGTTTGGTGGGTATAGTCTGGTTTGGTGGGTATAGTCTGGTTGGGAGGGTATAGTCTGGTTTGGTGGGTATAGTCTGGTTTGGTGGGTATAGTCTGGTTTGGTGGGTATAGTCTGGTTTGGTGGGTGTAGTCTTGTTTGGTGAGTATAGTCAGATTTGGTGGGTATAGTCTGGTTTGGTGAGTATAGTCTGGTTTGGTGGGCATAGTCTGGTTTGGTGGGTATAGTCTGTTTTGGTGGGTATAGTCTGGTTTAGTGGGTATAGTCTGTAGGTATAGTGGGTATAGTCTGGTTTGGTGGGTATAGTCTGGTTTGGTGGGTATAGTTTGGTTTGGTGGGTGTAGTCTGGTTTGGTGGGTATAGTCTGGTTTGGTGGGTATAGTCTGGTTTGGAGGGTATAGTCTGGTTTGGTGGGTATAGTCTGGTTTGGAGGGTATAGTCTGGTTTGGTGGGTATAGTCTGGTTTGGTGGGTATAGTCTGGTTTGGTGGGTATAGTCTGGTTTGGTGGGTATAGTCTTGTTTGGTGAGTATAGTCAGATTTGGTGGGTATAGTCTGGTTTGGTGGGTATAGTCTGGTTTGGTGGGCATAGTCTGGTTTGGTGGGTATAGTCTGGTTTGGTGGGTATAGTCTGGTTTAGTGGGTATAGTCTGGTTTGGTGGGTATAGTCTGGTTTGGTGGGTATAGTCTGGTTTGGTGGGTATAGTCTGGTTTGGTGGGTATAGTCTGGTTTGGTGGGTATAATCTGGTTTGGTGGGTATAGTCTGGTTTGGTGGGTATAGTCTGCTTTGGTGGGTATAGTCTGGTTTTGTAGGTATAGTCTGGTTTGGTGGGTATAGTCTGGTTTGGTGGATATAGTCTGGTTTGGTGGGTATAGTCTGGTTTGGTGGGTATAGTGGGTAAAGTCTGGTTTGGTGGGTATAGTCTTTTTTGGTGGGTATAGTCTGGTTTGGTGGGTATAGTCTGGTTTGGTGGGTATAGTCGGGTTTGGTGGGTATAGTCTGGTTTGGTGGGTATAGTCTGGTTTGGTGGGTATAGTTTGGTTTGGTTGGTGTAGTCTGGTTTGGTGGGTATAGTCTGGTTTGGTGGGTATAGTCTGGTTTGGAGGGTATAGTCTGGTTTGGTGGGTATAGTCTAGTTTGGTGGGTATAGTCTGGTTTGGTGGGTATAGTCTGGTTTGGTGGGTATAGTCTTGTTTGGTGAGTATAGTCAGATTTGGTGGGTATAGTCTGGTTTGGTGAGTATAGTCTGGTTTGGTGGGTATAGTCTGGTTTGGTGGGTATAGTCTGGTTTGGTGGGTATAGTCTGGTTTTGTGGGTATGGTCTGGTTTGGTGGGTATAGTCTGGTTTGGTAGGTATAGTCTGGTTTGGTGGGTATAGTCTGGTTTGGTCTCTGTGTCGTCTCTGTGTCGTCTCTGTGTCTGTGTCGTCTCTGTGTCTGTGTCGTCTCTGTGTCTGTGTCGTCTCTGTGTCGTCTCTGTGCCGTCTCTGTGTCGTCTCTGTGTCACAGAGACGACACAGAGACACAGAGACAACACAGAGAGTCGTCTCTTTGTCGTCTCTGTGTCTGTGCCGTCTCTGTGTCGTCTCTGTGTCGTCTCTGTGTCGTCTCTGTGTCGTCGTCTCTGTGTCATCTCTGTGTCGTCTCTGTGCCATCTCTGTGTCGTCTTTATGTCGTCTCTGTGTCGTCTCTGTGTCGTCTCTCTGTGTCGTCTCTTTGTCGACACAGAGACGACACAGAGACGACACAGAGTCGTCTTTGTGTCGTCTCTGTGTCTGTGTCGTCTCTGTGTCGTCTCTATGTCGTCTCTGTATCACAGAGACGACACAGAGACGACACAGAGAGTCGTCTCTGTGTCGTCTCTGTGTCGTCTCTTTGTCGTCTCTGTGTCATCGTCTCTGTGTCGTCTCTGTGTCGTCTCTGTGCCGTCTCTGTGTCGTCTCTGTGTCGTCTCTGTGTCGTCTCTCTGTGTCGTCTCTGTGTCGACACAGAGACGACACAGAGACAACACAGAGAGTCGTCTCTGTGTCGTCTCTGTGTCTGTGTCGTCTCTGTATCGTCTCTGTGTCGTCGTCTCTTTGTCGTCTCTGTGTCGTCTCCGTGCCGTCTCTGTGTCGTCTCTGTGTCGTCTCTGTGTCTGTGTCGTCTCTGTGTCATCTCTGTGTCGTCTCTGTGTCGTCTCTGTGTCGTCGTCTCTGTGTCGTCTCTGTGTCTTCTCTGTACCGTCTCTGTGTCGTCAATGTGTCGCCTCTGTGTCGTCTCTGTGTCGTCTCTCTGTTTCGTCTCTGTGTCGACACAGAGACGACACAGAAACGACACAGAGACGACACTGTGTCGTCTCTGTGTCGTCTCTGTGTCGTAGTCTCTGTGTCGTCTCTTTTTCATCTCTGTGTCGTCTCAGTGTCGTCTCTGTGTCGTCTCTGTGTCGTCGTCTCTGTGTCGTCTCTGTGTCGTCTCTGTGCCGTCTTTGTGTCGTCTCTGTGTCGTCTCTGTGTCGTCTCTGTGTCGTCTCTCTGTGTCGTCTCTGTGTCAACTCAGAGACGACTCTCTGTGTCGTCTCTGTGTCGTCTCTGTGACACAGAGACGACACAGAGACGACACAGACACAGAGACGACACAGAGACGACTCTGTGTCGTCTCTGTGTCATCTCTGTGTCGACACAGAGACGACACAGAGAGACGACACAGAGACGACACAGAGACGACACAGAGACGGCACAGAGACGACACAGAGACGACGACACAGAGACGACACAGAGACGACACAGAGACAACACAGACACAGAGACGACACAGAGACGACTCTGTGTCGTCTCTGTGTCATCTCTGTGTCGTCTCTGTGTCGACACAGAGACGACACAGAGAGACGACACAGAGACGACACAGAGTCGTTTCTGTGTCTGTGTCGTCTCTGTGTCGTCGTCTCTGTGTCGTCTCTGTGTCGTCTCTGTGCCGTCTCTGTGTCGTCTCTGTGTCGTCATCTCTGTGTCGTCTCTGTGTCGTCTCTGTGCCGTCTCTGTTTCGTCTCTGTGTCGTCTCTGTGTCGTCTCTCTATGTCGTCTCTGTGTCAACACAGAGACGACACAGAGACGACACAGAGTCGTCTCTGTGTGTGTGTCGTCTCTGTGTCGTCTCTGTGTCACAGAGACGACACAGAGAGTCGTCTCTTTGTCGTCTCTGTGTCTGTGTCGTCTCTGTGTCGTCTCTATGTCGTCGTCTCTGTGTCGTCTCTGTGTCGTCTCTGTTCCGTCTCTGTGTCGTCTCTGTGTCGTCTCTGTGTCGTCTCTCTGTGTCGTCTCTGTGTCGACACAGAGACGACACAGAGACGACACAGAGACGACACAGAGACGACACAGAGTCGTCTCTGTGTCGTCTCTGTGTCGTCTCTGTGTCGTCTCTTTGTCGTCTCTGTGTCATCTCTGTTTCTGTGTCCTCTCTGTGTCGTCGTCTCTGTGTCGTCTGTGTGTCGTCTCTGTGCCGTCTCTGTGTCGTCTCTGTGTCTGTGTCGTCCCTGTGTCGTCTCTGTGTCATCTCTGTGTCGTCTCTGTGTCGTCGTCTCTGTGTCGTCTCTGTGTCGTCTCTGTGCCGTCTCTGTGTCGTCTCTGTGTCGTCTCTGTGTCGTCTCTGTGTCGTCTCTCTGTGTCGTCTCTGTGTCGACACAGAGACGACACAGAGTCGTCTCTGTGTCCTCTCTGTGTCTGTTTCGTCTCTGTGTCGTCTCTGTGTCACAGAGACGACACAGAGACACAGAGACGACACAGACACAGAGACGACACAGAGACGACACAGAGACGGCACAGAGACGACACAGAGACGACGACACAGAGACGACACAGAGACGACACAGAGACAACACAGACACAGAGACGACACAGAGACGACTCTGTGTCGTCTCTGTGTCATCTCTGTGTCGTCTCTGTTGCGACACAGAGACGACACAGAGAGACGACACAGAGACGACACAGAGTCGTTTCTGTGTCTGTGTCGTCTCTGTGTCGTCGTCTCTGTGTCGTCTCTGTGTCGTCTCTGTGCCATCTCTGTGTCGTCTCTGTGTCGTCATCTCTGTGTCGTCTCTGTGTCGTCTCTGTGCCGTCTCTGTTTCGTCTCTGTGTCGTCTCTGTGTCGTCTCTCTATGTCGTCTCTGTGTCAACACAGAGACGACACAGAGACGACACAGAGTCGTCTCTGTGTGTGTGTCGTCTCTGTGTCGTCTCTGTGTCACAGAGACGACACAGAGAGTCGTCTCTTTGTCGTCTCTGTGTCTGTGTCGTCTCTGTGTCGTCTCTATGTCGTCGTCTCTGTGTCGTCTCTGTGTCGTCTCTGTTCCGTCTCTGTGTCGTCTCTGTGTCGTCTCTGTGTCGTCTCTGTGTCGTCTCTTTGTCGTCTCTGTGTCATCTCTGTTTCTGTGTCCTCTCTGTGTCGTCGTCTCTGTGTCGTCTGTGTGTCGTCTCTGTGCCGTCTCTGTGTCGTCTCTGTGTCTGTGTCGTCCCTGTGTCGTCTCTGTGTCATCTCTGTGTCGTCTCTGTGTCGTCGTCTCTGTGTCGTCTCTGTGTCGTCTCTGTGCCGTCTCTGTGTCGTCTCTGTGTCGTCTCTGTGTAGTCTCTGTGTCGTCTCTCTGTGTCGTCTCTGTGTCGACACAGAGACGACACAGATACACAGAGACGACACAGAGAGTCGTCTCTTTGTCGTCTCTATGTATGTGTCGTCTCTGTGTCGTCTCTGTGTCGTCTCTGTGCCGTCTCTGTGTCGTCTCTGTGTCGTCTCTGTGTCGTCTCTCTGTGTCGTGTCTGTGTCGACACAGAGACGACACAGAGACGACAGAGAGACGACACAGAGTCGTCTTTGTGTCGTTTCTGTGTCGTCTCTGTGTCACAGAGACGACACAGAGACGACACAGAGAGTCTTCTCTGTGTCGTCTCTGTGTCTGTGTCGTCTCTGTGTCGTCTCTGTGTCGTCGTCTCTGTGTCGTCTCTGTGTCGTCTCTGTGCCGTCTCTGTGTCGTCTCTGTGTCGTCTCTGTGTCATCTCTGTGTCGTCTCTCTGTGTCGTCTCTGTGTCGAAACAGAGACGACACAGAGACGACACAGAGTCGTCTCTGTGTCGTCTCTGTGTCTGTGTCTTCTCTGTGTCTGTTTCGTCTCTGTGTCGTCTCTTTGTCGTCTCTGTGTCACAGAGACGACACAGAGACGACACAGAGAGTCGTCTCTTTGTCGTCTCTGTGTCTGTGTCGTCTCTGTGTCGTCGTCTCTGTGTCGTCTCTGTGTCGTCTCTGTGCCGTTTTTGTGTCGTCTCTGTGTCGTCTCTGTGTTTTCTCTGTGTCGTCTCTCTGTGTCGTCTCTGTGTCGACACAGAGACGACACAGAGACGACACAGAGTCGTCTTTGTGTCGTCTCTGTGTCTGTGTCGTCTCTGTGTCGTCTCTATGTCGTCTCTGTGTCACAGAGACGAGACAGAGACGACACAGAGAGTCGTCTCTGTGTCTTTGTCGTCTCTGTGTCGTCTCTGTGTCGTCGTCTCTGTGTCGTCTCTGTGTCGTCTCTGTGCCGTCTCTGTGTCGTCTCTGTGTCGTCTCTGATTCGTCTCTGTCTCGTCTCTCTGTGTCGTCTCTGTGTCGTCTCTGTGTCGTTTCTGTGTCTGTGTCGTCTCTGTGTCGTCTCTGTGTCGTCTCTGTGTCGTCGTCTCTGTGTCATCTCTGTGTCGTCTCTGTGCCGTCTCTGTGTCGTCAATGTGTCGCCTCTGTGTCGTTTCTGTGTCGTCTCTCTGTGTCGTCTCTGTGTCGTCGTCTCTGTGTCGTCTCTGTGTCGTGTCTGTGCCGTCTTTGTGTCGTCTCTGTGTCGTCTCTGTGTCGTCTCTGTGTCTTCTCTGTGTCGTCAATGTATCGTCTCTGTGTCGTCTCTGTGTCGTCTCTGTGTCGTCTCTGTGTCGTCTCTGTGTCGTCTCTGTGTCGTCTCTTTGTCGTCTCTGTGTCGTCTCTGTGTCGTCTCTGTGTCGTCTCTGTGTCATCTCTGTGTCGTCTCTGGGTCGTCTCTGTGTCGTCTCTGTGTCGTCTCTGTGTCGTCTCTGTGTCGTCTCTGTGTCGTCTCTGTGTCGTCTCTGTGTCTTCTCTGTGTCGTCTCTGTGTCGACTCTGTGTCGTCTCTGTGTCGTCTCTGTATCGTCTCTGTGTCGTCTCTGTGTCGTCACAGAGACGACACAGTGTCGTCTCTGTGTCAAACAGAGACGACACAGAGACGACACAGAGACGACGACACAGAGACGACACAGAATCGACACAGAGACAACACAGAGACGACACAGAGTCGTCTCTGTGTCGTCTCTGTGTAATCTCAGAGACGTCTCAGTGTCGTCTCTGTGTCTGTGTCGACACAGAAACGACTCTGTGTCGTCTCTGTGTCGTCTCTTTGACGTCTCTGTGTCATCTCTGTGTCGTCTCTATGCTGACACAGAGACGTCTCTGTGTCGTCTCGGTGTGAGATGACACAGAGACGACACACAGAGAAGACACAGAGACGACACAGAAACGACACAGAGTCGTCTCTGTGTCGTCTCTGTGACGTCTCTGTGTCGTCTCTGTGTCACAGAGACGACACAGAGACTACACAGAGACGACACAGAGAGACGACTCTGTGTCGTCTCTGTGTCTGTGTCGTCTCTGTGTCGTCTCTGTGTCGTCTCTGTGTCGTCTCTCTGTGTTGTCTCTGTGTCGACACAGAGACGATTCTCTGTGTCGTCTCTGTGTCGTCTCTGTGACACAGAGACGACATAGAGACGACACAGAGACGACACAGACACAGAGACGACACAGAGACGACTCTGTGTCGTCTCTGTGTCATCTCTGTGTCATCTCTGTGTCGACACAGAGACGACACAGAGAGACGACACAGAGACGACACAGAGACGACACAGAGACTACACAGAGACGATACAGAGACGACGACACAGAGACGACACAGAGACGACACAGAGACAACACAGACACAGAGACGACACAGAGACGACACAGAGAGTCGTCTATGTGTCGTCTCTGTGTCTGTGTCGTCTCTGTTTCGTCTCTGTGTCGTCTCTGTGTCGTCTCTGTGTCGTCGTCTCTGTGTCGTCTCTGTGTCGTCTCTGTGCCGTCTCTGTGTCGTCTCTGTGTCGTCATATCTGTGTCGTCTCTGTGTCGTCTCTGTGCCGTCTCTGTTTCGTCTCTGTGTCGTCTCTGTGTCGTCTCTCTATGTCGTCTCTGTGTCAACACAGAGACGACACAGAGACGACACAGAGTCGTCTCTGTGTGTGTTTCGTCTCTGTATCGTGTCTGTGTCACAGAGACGACACAGAGAGTCGTCTCTGTGTCGTCTCTGTGTCTGTGTCGTCTCTGTGTCGTCTCTTGTCGTCGTCTCTGTGTCGTCTCTGTGTCGTCTCTGTTCCGTCTCTGTGTCGTCTCTGTGTCGTCTCTGTGTCGTCTCTCTGTGTCGTCTCTGTGTCGACACAGAGACGACACAGAGACGACACAGAGTCGTCTCTGTGTCGTCTCTGTGTCTGTGTCGTCTCTTTGTCGTCTCTGTTTCGTCTCTGTGTCACAGAGACGACACAGAGAGTCGTCTCTGTGTCATCTCTGTTTCTGTTTCCTCTCTGTGTCGTCGTCTCTGTGTCGTCTGTGTGTCGTCTCTGTGCCGTCTCTGTGTCGTCTCTGTGTCTGTGTCGTCCCTGTGTCGTCTCTGTGTCATCTCTGTGTCGTCTCTGTGTCGTCTCTGTGTCGTCTCTGTGTCGTCTCTGTGCCGTCTCTGTGTTGTCTCTGTGTCGTCTCTGTGTAGTCTCTGTGTCGTCTCTCTGTGTCGTCTCTGTGTCGACACAGAGACGACACAGAGTCGTCTCTGTGTCGTCTCTGTGTCTGTGTTGTCTCTTTGTCGTCTCTGTGTATGTGTCGTCTCTGTGTCGTCTCTGTGTCGTCTCTGTGTCGTCGTCTCTGTGTCGTCTCTGTGTCGTCTCTGTGCCGTCTCTGTGTCGTCTCTGTGTCGTCTCTGTGTCGTCTCTCTGTGTCGTCTCTGTGTCGACACAGAGACGACACAGAGACGACAGAGAGACGACATAGAGTCGTCTTTGTGTCGTCTCTGTGTCTGTGTCGTCTCTGTGTCGTCTCTGTGTCACAGAGACGACACAGAGAGTCTTCTCTGTGTCGTCTCTGTGTCTGTGTCGTCTCTGTATCGTCTCTGTGTCGTCTCTGTGTCGTCGTCTCTGTGTCGTCTCTGTGTCGTCTCTGTGCCGTCTCTGTGTCGTCTCTATGTCATCTCTGTGTCATCTCTGTGTCGTCTCTCTGTTTCGTATCTGTGTCGAAACAGAGACGACACAGAGACGACACAGAGTCGTCTCTGTGTCGTCTCTGTGTCTGTGTCGTCTCTGTGTCTGTTTCGTCTCTGTGTCGTCTCTTTGTCGTCTCTGTGTCACAGAGACGACACAGAGACGACACAGAGAGTCGTCTCTTTGTCTGTGTCGTCTCTGTGTCGTCTCTGTGCCGTCTCTGTGTCGTCTCTGTGTTGTCTCTGCGTCGTCTCTCTGTGTCGTCTCTGTGTCAACACAGAGACGACACAGAGACGACACAGAGTCGTCTTTGTGTCGTCTCTGTGTCTGTGTCGTTTCTGTGTCGTCTCTATGTCGTCTCTGTGTCACAGAGACAACACAGAGACGACACAGAGAGTCGTCTCTGTGTCTTTGTCGTCTCTGTGTCGTCTCTGTGTCGTCGTCTCTGTGTCGTCTCTGTGTCGTCTCTGTGCCGTCTCTGTGTCGTCTCTGTGTCGTCTCTGTTTCGTCTCTGTGTCGTCTCTCTGTGTCGTCTCTGTGTCGTCTCTGTGTCGTTTCTGTGTCTGTGTCGTCTCTGTGTCGTCTCTGTGTCGTCGTCTCTGTGTCATCTCTGTGTCGTCTCTGTGCCGTCTCTGTGTCGTTTGTCGCCTCTGTGTCGTTTCTGTGTCGCCTCTCTGTGTCGTCTCTGTGTCGTCGTCTCTGTGTCGTCTCTGTGTCGTCTCTGTGCCGTCTTTGTGTCGTCTCTGTGTCGTCTCTGTGTCATCTCTGTGTCGTCAATGTGTCGTCTCTGTGTCGTCTCTGTGTCGTCTCTGTGTCGTCTCTGTGTCGTCTCTGTGTCGTCTCTGTGTCGTCTCTGTGTCGTCTCTGTGTCGTCTCTGTGTCGTCTCTGTGTCATCTCTGTGTCGTCTCTGGGTCGTCTCTGTGTCGTCTCTGTGTCGTCTCTGTGTCGTCTCTGTGTCGTCTCTGTGTCGTCTCTGTGTCGTCTCTGTGTCTTCTCTGTGTCGTCTCTGTGTCGACTCTGTGTCGTCTCTGTGTCGTCTCTGTGTCGTCTCTGTGTCGTCTCTGTGTCGTCACAGAGACGACACAGTGTCGTCTCTGTGTCAAACAGAGACGACACAGAGACGACACAGAGACGACACAGAGACGACGACACAGAGACGACACAGAATCGACACAGAGACAACACAGAGACGACACAGAGTCGTCTCTGTGTCGTCTCTGTGTCATCTCAGAGACGTCTCAGTGTCGTCTCTGTGTCTGTGTCGACACAGAAACGACTCTGTGTCGTCTCTGTGACGTCTCTGTGTCATCTCTGTGTCGTCTCTGTGTCGACACAGAGACGACACAGAGATGACACAGAGACGTCACAGAGACGACTGTGTCTGTGTCGTTTCTGTGTCGTCTCTGTGTCACAGAGACGACACAGAGAGTCGTCTATGTGTCGTCTCTGTGTCTGTGTCGTCTCTGTTTCGTCTCTTTGTCGTCTCTGTGTCGTCTCTGTGTCGTCTCTGTGTCGCCTCTGTGCCATCTCTGTGTCGTCTCTGTGTCGTCGTCTCTGTGTCGTCTCTGTGTCGTCTCTGTGCCGTCTCTGTTTCGTCTCTGTGTCGTCTCTGTGTCGTCTCTGTGTCGTCTCTCTGTGTCGTCTCTGTGTCGACACAGAGACGACACAGAGACGACACAGAGTCGTCTCTGTGTCGTCGTCTCTGTGTCGTCTCTGACCTCCCTTCAATTAGGGAGGTCAAGGCTTGGCTAAAAAATGGAATTGTCAGTGAAAAAATCACAAATATAGCCCTTAATATGGCTTTTCAGTGTGTTTTCCAACGAAAATATAGAAAATACGATGAAAATACGTTCCCATGAATCTAGTTCATATCCTTCAATTAGGGAGGTCAATTATGACCTCCCTATATAAGAATCTTACTGTTGCATTATAACACTTACAAACGATTTTAGTGCTTTTCAAAATGTTTTGTGTAACTTATAAGACTCTTACTGTTGAATTATAAAACTCATAAACACTTTTAGTGCTTTTACAAATGCGTTTTATAACTTATAAGGCTCTTTCTGATGCTTTGTAACACTTGTAAACGCGTTTAATGGTCTTATAAATGCTTTGTATCATATATAAGACACTTACTAATACTTTATAACAACCAAACCAGACTATACCTACCAAACCAGACTATACCCACCAAACCAGACTATACCCACCAATCCAGTATAGTCTGGTTTGGTGGGTGGAGTCTGGTTTGGTGGGTATAGTCTGGTTTGGTGGGTATAGTCTGGTTTGGTGGGTATAGTCTGGTTTGGTGGGTATAGTCTGGTTTTGTGGATTTAGACTGGTTTTGTGGGTATAGTCTGGTTTGGTGGGTATAGTCTGGTTTGGTGGGTATAGTCTGGTTTGGTGGGTATAGTCTGGTTTGGTGGGTATAGTCTGGTTTGGTGGGTATAGTCTGGTTTGGTGGGTATAGTCTGGTTTGGTGGGTATAGTCTGGTTTGGTGCGTATAGCCTGGTTTGGTGGGTATAGTCTGGTTTGGTGGGTATAGTCTGGTTTGGTTGGTATAGTCTGGTTTGGTGGGTATAGTCTGGTTTGGTGGGTATAGTCTGGTTTGGTGGGTATAGTCTGGTTTGGTGGGTATAGTCTGGTTTGGTGGGTATAATCTGGTTTGGTGGGTATAGTCTGGTTTGGTGGGTATAGTCAGGTTTGGTGGGTATAGTCTGGTTTGGTGGGTATAGTCTGGTTTGGTGGGTATAGTCTGGTTTGGTGGGTATAGTCTGGTTTGGTGGGTATAGTCTGGTTTGGTGGGTATAGTCTGGTTGGTAGGTATAGTCTGGTTTAGTGGGTATAGTCTGGTTTGGTGGGTATAATCTGGTTTTGGTGGGTATAGTCTGGTTTGGTAGGTATGGTCTGGTTTGGTGGGTATAGTCTGGTTTGGTGAGTATAGTCTGGTTTGGTGGGTATAGTCTGGTTTGGTGGGTATAGTCTGGTTTGGTGGATATAGTCTGGTTTGGTGGGTATAGTGGGTAAAGTCTGGTTTGGTGGGTATAGTCTGGTTTGACGGGTATAGTCTGGTTTGGGGGTATAGTCTGGTTTGGTGGGTATAGTCTGGTTTGGTGGGTATAGTCTGGTTTGGTGGGTATAGTTGGGTTTGGTGGGTATTGTCTGGTTTTTTGGGTATAGTCTGGTTTGGTGGGTATAGTCTGGTTTGGTGGGTATAGTCTGGTTTGGTGGATATAGTCTGGTTTGGTGGGTATAGTCTGGTTTGGTGGGTAAAATCTGGCTTGGTGGGTATAGTCTGGTTTGGTGGGTATAGTCTGGATTGATGGGTATAGTCTGGTTTGGTGGATATAGTCTGGTTTAGTGGGTATAGTCTGGTTTGGTGGTTATAGTCTGGCTTGGTGGGTATAGTCTAGTTTTGGTGGGTATAGTTTGGTTTGTTGGGAGTAGTCTGGTTTGGTGGGTATAGTCTGGTTTGGTGGGTATAGTCTGGTTTGATGGGTACAGTCTGGTTTGGTGGGTATAGTCTGCTGCTTTGTATCACCTATAAGACTCTTACTGATCCTTTATAACACTTGTAAACGCTTATAGTGCTTTTCTAAATGCTTTGAATCGCTTATAAGACTCTTACTGATTCTTTTTTAACACTTATAAACGCAATAAGTGGTTTTATAAATACTTTGTATCACTTATAAGACTCTTACTGTTACTTTATAACAATTATAAACGCAATAAGTGGTTTTATAAATACTTTGTATCACTTATAAGACTCTTACTGTTGCTTTATATCACTTATAAACGCTTTTAGTGCTTTTATATATGCTTTGTATCGCTTAGAAGACTGTTTACTGATGCTTTATAACACTTAAAAACGTTTTTAATGCTTTTATAAAAGCTTTGTTTCACTTATAAGACTCTTACTGATGCTTTATAACACCTATAAACACTTTTAGTGCTTTTATAAGCTTTGTATATGCTTTGTATCGCTTAGAAGACTGTTTGCTGATGCTTTATAACACTTAAAAACGTTTTTAATGCTTTTATAAATGCTTTGTATCACTGATAAGACTTACTGATAATGTATAACACTTATAAACGCGTTCAGTTCTTTTATTTATGCTTTGTATCACTGATAAAACTCTTACTGCTTCTTTATAACACTTATTAACCAGACTATATCCACCAAACCACAGTATACCCATCAATCCAGACTATACGCACCAAACCAGACTATGCCCACCAAGCCAGATTTTACCCACCAAACCAGACTATACCAACCAAACCAGACTATATCCACCAAACCCGACTATACCCACCAAACCAGACTATACCCACCAAACCAGACTATACCCACCAAACCAGACTTTACCCACTATACCCACCAAACCAGACTATACCCACCAAACCAGACTATACCCACCAAACCAGACTATACCCACCAAACCAGACTATAATCACCAAACCAGCCTATACCCACCAAACCAGACTATACCTACCAAACCAGACTATACCCACCAAAGCAGACTATACCCACCAAACCAGACTATACCCACCAAACCAGATTATATCCACCAAACCAGACTATACCCACCAAACCAGACTATACCCACCAAACCAGACTATAGTCTGGTTTGGTGGTTATAGCTCTTAATATGGCTTTTCAGTGTGTTTTACAACGAAAATATTCAAAATACGATGAAAATACGTTCCCATGAATCTAGTTCATATCCTTCAATTAGGGAGGTCAAGGCTTGGCTAAAAAAATGGAATTGTCGGTGAAAAACTCACAAATATAGCTCTTAATATGGGTTTTCAGTGTGTTTTCCAACAAAATATGTAAAATACGATGAAAATACGTTCCCATGAATCTAGTTCATATCCTTCAATTAGGGAGGTCAAGGTTGGCTAAAAAATGGAATTGTCAGTGAAAAACTCACAAATATAGCTCTTAATATGGCTTTTCAGTGTGTTTTCTAACGAAAATATGCAAAATACGATGAAAATACGTTCCCATGAATCTAGTTCATATCCTTCAATTAGGGAGGTCAAGGCTTGGCTAAAAAAATGGAATTGTCAGTGAAAAACTCACAAATATAGCTCTTAATTTGGGTTTTCAGTGTGTTTTCCAACGAAAATATGCAAAATACGATGAAAATACGTTCCCATGAATCTAGTTCATATCCTTCAATTAGGGAGGTCAAGGCTTGGCTAAAAAAATGGAATTGTCAGTGAAAAACTCAAAAATATAGCTCTTAATATGGCTTTTCAGTGTGTTTTCCAACGAAAATATGCAAAATACGATGAAAATACGTTCCCATGATTCTAATTCATATCCTTCAATTAGCGAGGTCAAGGCTTGGCTAAAAAAATTGAATTGTCAGTGAAAAACTCAAAAATATATCTCTTAATATGACTTTTCAGTGTGTTTTACAACGAAAATATGCAAAATACGATGAAAATACGTTCCCATGAATCTAGTTCATATCCTTCAATTAGCGAGGTCAAGGCTTGGCTAAAAAAATATGCAAAATACGATGACAATACGTTCCCATGAATCTAGTTCATATCCTTCAATTAGGGACGTCAAGGCTTGGCTAAAAAATGGAATTGTCAGTGAAAAACTCACAAATATATCTCTTAATATGACTTTTCAGTATGTTTTACAACGAAAATATGCAAAATACGATGAAAATACGTTCCCATGAATCTAGTTCATATCCTTCAATTAGTGAGGTCAAGGCTTAGCTAAAAAAATGGAATTGTCAGTGAAAAACTCACAAATATAGCTCTTAATATGGCTTTTCAGTGTGTTTTCCAACGAAAATATGCAAAATACGATGAAAATACGTTCCCATGAATCTAGTTCATATCCTTCAATTAGGGAGGTCAAGGCTTGGCTAAAAAATGGAATTGTCAGTGAAAAACTCACAAATATAGCTCTTAATATGGCTTTTCAGTGTGTTTTCCAACGAAAATATGCAAAATACGATGAAAATACGTTCCCATGAATCTAGTTCATATCCTTCAATTAGGGAGGTCAAGGCTTGGCTAAAAAATGGAATTGTCAGTGAAAAACTCACAAATATAGCTCTTAATATGGCTTTTCAGTGTGTTTTCCAACGAAAATATGCAAAATACGATGAAAAAACGTTCCCATGAATCTAGTTCATATCCTTCAATTAGGGAGGTTAAGGCTTGGCTAAAAAATGGAATTGTCAGTGAAAAATTCACAAATATAGCTCTTAATATGGCTTTTCAGTGTGTTTTCGAACGAAAATATGCAAAATACGATGAAAATACGTTCCCATGAATCTAGTTCATATCCTTCAATTAGGGAGGTCAAGGCTTGGCTAAAAAATGGAATTGTCAGTGAAAAACTCACAAATATAGCTCTTAATATGGCTTTTCAGTGTGTTTTACAACGAAAATATGCAAAATACGATGAAAATACGTTCCCATGAATCTAGTTCATATCCTTCAATTAGGGAGGTCAAGGCTTGGCTAAAAGAATGGAATTGTCAGTGAAAAACTCATAAATATACTTCTTAATATGGCTTTTCAGTGTGTTTTCCAACGAAAATATGCAAAATACGATGAAAATACATTCCCATGAATCTATATTCATATCCTTCAATTAGGGTGGTCAAGGCTTAACTAAAAAAATGGAATTGTCAGTGAAAAACTCACAAATATAGCTCTTAATATGGCTTTTCAGTGTGTTTTCCAACGAAAATTTGCAAAATACGATGAAAATACGTTCCCGTGAGTCTAGTTCATATCCTTCAATTAGGGAGGTCAAGGCTTGGCTAAAAAATGGAATTGTCAGTGAAAAACTCACAAATATAGCTCTTAATATGGCTTTTCAGTGTGTTTTCCAACGAAAATATGCAAAATACGATGAAAATACGTTCCCATGAATCTAGTTCATATCCTTCAATTAGGGAGGTCAAGGCTTGGCTAAAAAAATGGAATTGTCAGTGAAAAAGTCACAAATATAGCTCTTAATATGGCTTTTCAGTGTGTTTTCCAACGAAAATATGCAAAATACGATGAAAATACGTTCCCATGATTCTAATTCATATCCTTCAATTAGCGAGGTCAAGGCTTGGCTAAAAAAATGGAATTGTCAGTGAAAAACTCACAAATATAGCTCTTAATATGGCTTTTCAGTGTGTTTTCCAACGAAAATATGCAAAATACGATGAAAATACGTTCCGATGAATCTAGTTCATATCCTTCAATTAGGGAGGTCAAGGCTTGGCCAAAAAATGGAATTGTCAGTGAAAAACTCACAAATATATCTCTTAATTTGAATTTTCAGTGTGTTTTACAACGAAAATATGCAAAATACGATGAAAATACGTTCCCATGAATCTAGTTCATATCCTTCAATTAGGGAGGTCAAGGCTTGGCTAAAAAATGGAATTGTCAGTGAAAAACTCACAAATATAGCTCTTAATATGGCTTTTCAGTGTGTTTTACAACGAAAATATGCAAAATACGATGAAAATACGTTCCCATGAATCTAGTTCATATCCTTCAATTAGAGAGGTCAAGGCTTGGCTAAAAGAATGGAATTGTCAGTGAAAAACTCATAAATATACTTCTTAATATGGCTTTTCAGTGTGTTTTCCAACGAAAATATGCAAAATACGATGAAAATACATTCCCATGAATCTAGTTCATATCCTTCAATTAGGGTGGTCAAGGCTTAACTAAAAAAATGGAATTGTCAGTGAAAAACTCACAAATATAGCTCTTAATATGGCTTTTCAGTGTGTTTTCCAACGAAAATTTGCAAAATACGATGAAAATACGTTCCCGTGAGTCTAGTTCATATCCTTCAATTAGGGAGGTCAAGGCTTGGCTAAAAAATGGAATTGTCAGTGAAAAACTCACAAATATAGCTCTTAATATGGCTTTTCAGTGTGTTTTCCAACGAAAATATGCAAAATACGATGAAAATACGTTCCCATGAATCTAGTTCATATCCTTCAATTAGGGAGGTCAAGGCTTGGCTAAAAAAATGGAATTGCCAGTGAAAAAGTCACAAATATAGCTCTTAATATGGCTTTTCAGTGTGTTTTCCAACGAAAATATGCAAAATACGATGAAAATACGTTCCCATGATTCTAATTCATATCCTTCAATTAGCGAGGTCAAGGCTTGGCTAAAAAATGGAATTGTCAGTGAAAAACTCACAAATATAGCTCTTAATATGGCTTTTCAGTGTGTTTTCCAACGAAAATATGCAAAATACGATGAAAATACGTTCCCATGAATCTAGTTCATATCCTTCAATTAGGGAGGTCAAGGCTTGGCTAAAAATGGAATTGTCAGGGAAAAACTCACAAATATATCTCTTAATATGAATTTTCAGTGTGTTTTACAACGAAAATATGCAAAATACGATGAAAATACGTTCCCATGAATCTAGTTCATATCCTTCAATTAGGGACGTCAAGGCTTGGCTAAAAAATGGAATTGTCAGTGAAAAACTCACAAATATATCTCTTAATATGACATTTCAGTGTGTTTTACAACGAAAATATGCAAAATACGATGAAAATACGTTCCCATGAATCTAGTTCATATCTTCAATTAGCGAGGTCAAGGCTTGGCTAAAAAATGGAATTGTCAGTGAAAAACTCACAAATATAGCTCTTAATATGGCTTTTCAGTGTGTTTTCGAACGAAAATATGCAAAATACGATGAAAATACGTTGCCATGATTCTAATTCATATCCTTCAATTAGCGAGGTCAAGGCTTGGCTTAAAAAAATGGAATTGTCAGTGAAAAACTCACAAATATAGCTCTTAATATGGCTTTTAAGTGTGTTTTCCAACGAAAATATGCAAAATACGATGAAAATACGTTCCCATGAATCTAGTTCATATCCTTCAATTAGGGAGGTCAAGGCTTGGCTAAAAAAATGGAATTGTCAGTGAAAAACTCACAAATATAGCTCTTAATATGGCTTTTCAGTGTGTTTTCCAACGAAAATTTGCAAAATACGATGAAAATACGTTCCCAAATGTCTAGTTCATATCCTTCAATTAGGGAGGTCAAGGCTTGGCTAAAAAATGGAATTGTCAGTGAAAAACTCACAAATATAGCTCTTAATATGGCTTTTCAGTGTGTTTTCCAACGAAAATATGCAAAATACGATGAAAATATTTTCCCATGAATCTATTTCATATCCTTCAATTAGGGAGGTCAAGGCTTGGCTAAAAAAATGGAATTGTCAGTGAAAAACTCACAAATATAGCTCTTAATATGGCTTTTCAGTGTGTTTTCCAACGAAAATATGCAAAATACGATGAAAATACGTTCCCATGATTCTAATTCATATCCTTCAATTAGCGAGGTCAAGGCTTGGCTAAAAAATGGAATTGTCAGTGAAAAACTCAAAAATATAGCTCTTAATATGGCTTTTCAGTGTGTTTTCCAACGAAAATATGCAAAATACGATGAAAATACGTTCCCATGAATCTAGTTCATATCCTTCAATTAGGGAGGTCAAGGCTTGGCTAAAAAATGGAATTGTCAGTGAAAAACTCACAAATATAGCTCTTAATATGGCTTTTCAGTGTGTTTTACAACGAAAATATGCAAAATACGATGAAAATACGTTCCCATGAATCTAGTTCATATCCTTCAATTAGGGAGGTCAAGGCTTGGCTAAAAAATGGAATTGTCAGTGAAAAACTCAAAAATATATCTCTGAATATGACTTTTCAGTGTGTTTTCCAACGAAAATATGCAAAATACGATGAAAATACGTTCCCATGAATCTAGTTCATATCCTTCAATTAGCGAGGTCAAGGCTTGGCTAAAAAATGGAATTGTCAGTGAAAAACTCACAAATATAGCTCTTAATATGGCTTTTCAGTGTGTTTTACAACGAAAATATGCAAAATACGATGAAAGTACGTTCCCATGAATCTAGTTCATATCCTTCAATTAGAGAGGTCAAGGTTTGGCTAAAAAAATGGAATTGTCAGTGAAAAACTCACAAATATAGCTCTTAATATGGCTTTTCAGTGTGTTTTCCAACGAAAATATCCAAAATACGATGAAAATACGTTCCCATGAATCTAGTTCATATTCTTCAATTAGGGAGGTCAAGGCTTGGCTAAAAAAATGGAATTGTCAGTGAAAAACTCACAAATATAGCTCTTAATATGGCTTTTCAGTGTGTTTTCCAACAAAAATTTGCAAAATACGATGAAAATACGTTCCCATGAGTCTAGTTCATATCCTTCAATTAGGGAGGTCAAGGCTTGGCTAAAAAATGGAATTGTCAGTGAAAAACTCACAAATATAGCTCTTAATATGGCTTTTCAGTGTGTTTTCCAACGAAAATATGCAAAATACGATGAAAATACGTTCCCATGAATCTAGTTCATATCCTTCAATTAGGGAGGTCAAGGCTTGGCTAAAAAATGGAATTGTCAGTGAAAAACTCACAAATATAGCTAGCTCTTAATATGGCTTTTCAGTGTGTTTTCCAACGAAAATTTGCAAAATACGATGAAAATACGTTCCCATGAGTCTAGCTCATATCCTTTAATTAGGGAGGTCAAGGCTTGGCTAAAAAATTGAATTGTCAGTGAAAAACTCACAAATATAGCTCTTAATATGGCTTTTTAGTGTGTTTTCCAACAAAAATATGCAAAATACGATGAAAATACGTTTCCATGAATCTAGTTCATATCCTTCAATTAGGGAGGTCAAGGCTTGGCTAAAAAATGGAATTGTCAGTGAAAAACTCACAAATATAGCTCTTAATATGGCTTTTCAGTGTGTTTTCCAACGAAAATTTGCAAAATACGATGAAAATACGTTCCCATGAGTCTAGTTCATATCCTTCAATTAGGAGGTCAAGGCTTGGCTAAAAAATGGAATTGTCAGTGAAAAACTCACAAATATAGCTCTTAATATGGCTTTTCAGTGTGTTTTCCAACGAAAATATGCAAAATACGATGAAAATACGTTCCCATGAATCTAGTTCATATCCTTCAATTAGGGAGGTCAAGGCTTGGCTAAAAAAATGGAATTGTCAGTGAAAAAGTCACAAATATAGCTCTTAATATGGCTTTTCAGTGTGTTTTCCAACGAAAATATGCAAAATACGATGAAAATACGTTCCCATGATCTAATTCATATCCTTCAATTAGCGAGGTCAAGGCTTGGCTAAGAAAATGGAATTGTCAGGGAAAAACTCAAAAATATAGCTCTTAATATGGCTTTTCAGTGTGTTTTCCAACGAAAATATGCAAAATACGATGAAAATACGTTCCGATGAATCTAGTTCATATCCTTCAATTAGGGAGGTCAAGGCTTGGCTAAAAATGGAATTGTCAGGGAAAAACTCACAAATATATCTCTTAATATGAATTTTCAGTGTGTTTTACAACGAAAATATGCAAAATACGATGAAAATACGTTCCCATGAATCTAGTTCATATCCTTCAATTAGGGACGTCAAGGCTTGGCTAAAAAATGGAATTGTCAGTGAAAAACTCACAAATATATCTCTTAATATGACATTTCAGTGTGTTTTACAACGAAAATATGCAAAATACGATGAAAATACGTTCCCATGAATCTAGTTCATATCTTCAATTAGCGAGGTCAAGGCTTGGCTAAAAAAATGGAATTGTCAGTGAAAAACTCACAAATATAGCTCTTAATATGGCTTTTCAGCGTGTTTTCGAACGAAAATATGCAAAATACGATGAAAATACGTTGCCATGATTCTAATTCATATCCTTCAATTAGCGAGGTCAAGGCTTGGCTTAAAAAAATGGAATTGTCAGTGAAAAACTCACAAATATAGCTCTTAATATGGCTTTTCAGTGTGTTTTCCAACGAAAATATGCAAAATACGATGAAAATACGTTCCTATGAATCTAGTTCATATTCTTCAATTAGGGAGGTCAAGGCTTGGCTAAAAAAATGGAATTGTCAGTGAAAAACTCACAAATATAGCTCTTAATATGGCTTTTCAGTGTGTTTTCCAACGAAAATTTGCAAAATACGATGAAAATACGTTCCCAAATGTCTAGTTCATATCCTTCAATTAGGGAGGTCAAGGCTTGGCTAAAAAATGGAATTGTCAGTGAAAAACTCACAAATATAGCTCTTAATATGGCTTTTCAGTGTGTTTTCCAACGAAAATATGCAAAATACGATGAAAATATTTTCCCATGAATCTATTTCATATCCTTCAATTAGGGAGGTCAAGGCTTGGCTAAAAAAATGGAATTGTCAGTGAAAAACTCACAAATATAGCTCTTAATATGGCTTTTCAGTGTGTTTTCCAACGAAAATATGCAAAATACGATGAAAATACATTCCCATGATTCTAAATCATATCCTTCAATTAGCGAGGTCAAGGCTTGGCTAAAAAAATGGAATTGTCAGTGAAAAACTCAAAAGTATAGCTCTTAATATGGCTTTTCAGTGTGTTTTCCAACGAAAATATGCAAAATACGATGAAAATACGTTCCCATGAATCTAGTTCATATCCTTCAATTAGGGAGGTCAAGGCTTGGCTAAAAAATGGAATTGTCAGTGAAAAACTCACAAATATAGCTCTTAATATGGCTTTTCAGTGTGTTTTACAACGAAAATATGCAAAATACGATGAAAGTACGTTCCCATGAATCTAGTTCATATCCTTCAATTAGGGAGGTCAAGGCTTGGCTAAAAAATGGAATTGTCAGTGAAAAACTCAAAAATATATCTCTTAATATGACTTTTCAGTGTGTTTTCCAACGAAAATATGCAAAATACGATGAAAATACGTTCCCATGAATCTAGTTCATATCCTTCAATTAGCGAGGTCAAGGCTTGGCTAAAAAAATGGAATTGTCAGTGAAAAACTCACAAATATAGCTCTTAATATGGCTTTTCAGTGTGTTTTACAACGAAAATATGCAAAATACGATGAAAGTACGTTCCCATGAATCTAGTTCATATCCTTCAATTAGAGAGGTCAAGGTTTGGCTAAAAAAAATGGAATTGTCAGTGAAAAACTCACAAATATAGCTCTTAATATGGCTTTTCAGTGTGTTTTCCAACGAAAATATCCAAAATACGATGAAAATACGTTCCCATGAATCTAGTTCATATTCTTCAATTAGGGAGGTCAAGGCTTGGCTAAAAAAAATGGAATTGTCAGTGAAAAACTCACAAATATAGCTCTTAATATGGCTTTTCAGTGTGTTTTCCAACAAAAATTTGCAAAATACGATGAAAATACGTTCCCATGAGTCTAGTTCATATCCTTCAATTAGGGAGGTCAAGGCTTGGCTAAAAAATGGAATTGTCAGTGAAAAACTCACAAATATAGCTCTTAATATGGCTTTTCACTGTGTTTTCCAACGAAAATATGCAAAATACGATGAAAATACGTTCCCATGAATCTAGTTCATATCCTTCAATTAGGGAGGTCAAGGCTTGGCTAAAAAATGGAATTGTCAGTGAAAAACTCACAAATATAGCTAGCTCTTAATATGGTTTTTCAGTGTGTTTTCCAACGAAAATTTGCAAAATACGATGAAAATACGTTCCCATGAGTCTAGCTCATATCCTTTAATTAGGGAGGTCAAGGCTTGGCTAAAAAATTGAATTGTCAGTGAAAAACTCACAAATATAGCTCTTAATATGGCTTTTTAGTGTGTTTTCCAACAAAAATATGCAAAATACGATGAAAATACGTTTCCATGAATCTAGTTCATATCCTTCAATTAGGGAGGTCAAGGCTTGGCTAAAAAAATGGAATTGTCAGTGAAAAACTCACAAATATAGCTCTTAATATGGCTTTTCAGTGTGTTTTCCAACGAAAATTTGCAAAATACGATGAAAATACGTTCCCATGAGTCTAGTTCATATCCTTCAATTAGGGAGGTCAAGGCTTGGCTAAAAAATGGAATTGTCAGTGAAAAACTCACAAATATAGCTCTTAATATGGCTTTTCAGTGTGTTTTCCAACGAAAATATGCAAAATACGATGAAAATACGTTCCCATGAATCTAGTTCATATCCTTCAATTAGGGAGGTCAAGGCTTGGCTAAAAAATGGAATTGTCAGTGAAAAAGTCACAAATATAGCTCTTAATATGGCTTTTCAGTGTGTTTTCCAACGAAAATATGCAAAATACGATGAAAATACGTTCCCATGATTCTAATTCATATCCTTCAATTAGCGAGGTCAAGGCTTGGCTAAAAAAATGGAATTGTCAGTGAAAAACTCAAAAATATAGCTCTTAATATGGCTTTTCAGTGTGTTTTCCAACGAAAATATGCAAAATACGATGAAAATACGTTCCGATGAATCTAGTTCATATCCTTCAATTAGGGAGGTCAAGGCTTGGCTAAAAATGGAATTGTCAGGGAAAAACTCACAAATATATCTCTTAATATGAATTTTCAGTGTGTTTTACAACGAAAATATGCAAAATACGATGAAAATACGTTCCCATGAATCTAGTTCATATCCTTCAATTAGGGACGTCAAGGCTTGGCTAAAAAATGGAATTGTCAGTGAAAAACTCACAAATATATCTCTTAATATGACATTTCAGTGTGTTTTACAACGAAAATATGCAAAATACGATGAAAATACGTTCCCATGAATCTAGTTCATATCTTCAATTAGCGAGGTCAAGGCTTGGCTAAAAAAAATGGAATTGTCAGTGAAAAACTCAAAAATATAGCTCTTAATATGGCTTTTCAGCGTGTTTTCGAACGAAAATATGCAAAATACGATGAAAATACGTTGCCATGATTCTAATTCATATCCTTCAATTAGCGAGGTCAAGGCTTGGCTTAAAAAAATGGAATTGTCAGTGAAAAACTCACAAATATAGCTCTTAATATGGCTTTTAAGTGTGTTTTCCAACGAAAATATGCAAAATACGATGAAAATACGTTCCCATGAATCTAGTTCATATCCTTCAAGGCTTGGTCAAGGCTTGGCTGAAAAATGGAATTGTCAGTGAAAAACTCACAAATATAGCTCTTAATATTGCTTCTCAGTGTGTTTTCCAACGAAAATATGCAAAATACGATGAAAATACGTTCCCATGAATCTAGTTCATATCCTTCAATTAGGGAGGTCAAGGCTTGGCTAAAAAATGGAATTGTCAGTGAAAAACTCACAAATATAGCTAGCTCTTAATATGGCTTTTCAGTGTGTTTTCCAACGAAAATTTGCAAAATACGATGAAAATACGTTCCCATGAGTCTAGTTCATATCCTTCAATTAGCGAGGTCAAGGCTTGGCTAAAAAAAATGGAATTGTCAGTGAAAAACTCAAAAATATAGCTCTTAATATGACTTTTCAGTGTGTTTTACAACGAAAATATGCAAAATACGATGACAATACGTTCCCATAAATCTAGTTCATATCCTTCAATTAGCGAGGTCAAGGCTTGGCTAAAAAAATGGAATTGTCAGTGAAAAACTCACAAATATAGCTCTTAATATGGCTTTTCAGTGTGTTTTCCAACGAAAATATGCAAAATACGATGGAAATATGTTCCCATGAATCTAGTTCATATCCTTCAATTAGGGAGGTCAAGGCTTGGCTAAAAAATGGAATTGTCAGTGAAAAACTCACAAATATAGCTCTTAATTTGGCTTTCCAGTTTGTTTTCCAACGAAAATATTTGCAAAATACGATAAAAATAAGTTTCCATGAATCTAGTTCATATCCTTCAATTAGGGAGGTCAAGGCTTGGCTAAAAAATGGAATTGTCAGTGAAAAACTCACAAATATAGCTCTTAATATGGCTTTTCAGTGTGTTTTCCAACGAAAATATGCAAAATACAATGAAAATACGTTCCCATGAATCTAGTTCATATCCTTCAATTAGGGAGGTCAAGGCTTGGCTACCAAATGGAATTGTCAGTGAAAAACTCACAAATATAGCTCATAATATGGCTTTTCAGTGTGTTTTCCAACAAAAATGTGCAAAATACGATGAAAATACGTTCCCATGAATCTAGTTCATATCCTTCAATTAAGGAGGTCAAGGCTTGGCTAAAAAAATGGAATTGTCAGTGAAAAACTCACAAATATAGCTCTTAATATGGCTTTTCAGTGTGTTTTCCAACGAAAATATGCAAAATACGATGAAAATACGTTCCCATGAATCTAGTTCATATCCTTCAAGGCTTGGTCAAGGCTTGGCTGAAAAATGGAATTGTCAGTGAAAAACTCACAAATATAGCTCTTAATATGGCTTTTCAGTGTGTTTTCCAACGAAAATATGCAAAATACGATGAAAATACGTTCCCATGAATCTAGTTCATATCCTTCAATTAAGGAGGTCAAGGCTTGGCTGAAAAATGGAATTGTCAGTGAAAAACTCACAAATATATCTCTTAATATGACTTTTCAGTGTGTTTTACAACGAAAATATGCAAAATACGATGAAAATACGTTCCCATGAATCAAGAGTCTTCTAAGCGATACAAAGCATATATAAAAGCACTAAAAGCGTTTATAAGTGATATAAAGCAACAGTAAGAGTCTTATAAGGGATACAAAGCATTTATAAAAGCACTAAAAGCGTTTATAATTGTTATAAAGTAACAGTAAGAGTCTTATAAGTGATACAAAGTATTTATAAAACCACTTATTGCGTTTATAAGTCTTAAAAAGCATCAGTAAGAGTCTTATAAGCGATTCAAAGCATTTAGAAAAGCACTATAAGCGTTTACAAGTGTTATAAAGCATCAGTAAGAGTCTTATAGGTGATACAAAGCAGCAGACTATACCCACCAAACCAGACTATACCCATCAAACCAGACTATACCCACCAAACCAGACTATACCCACCAAACCAGACTACTCCCAACAAACCAAACTATACCCACCAAAACTAGACTATACCCACCAAGCCAGACTATAACCACCAAACCAGACTATACCCACCAAACCAGACTATATCCACCAAACCAGACTATACCCATGAATCCAGGCTATACCCACCAAACCAGACTATACCCACCAAGCCAGATTTTACCCACCAAACCAGACTATACCCACCAAACCAGACTATATCCACCAAACCAGACTATACCCACCAAACCAGACTATACCCACCAAACCAGACTATACCCACCAAACCAGACAATACCCACCAAACCCGACTATACCCACCAAACCAGACTATACCCACCAAACCAGACTATACCCACCAAACCAGACTTTACCCACTATACCCACCAAACCAGACTATACCCACCAAACCAGACTATATCCACCAAACCAGACTATACCCACCAAACCAGACTATAATCACCAAACCAGACTATACCCACCAAACCAGACTATACCTACCAAACCAGACTATACCCACCAAAGCAGACTATACCCACCAAACCAGACTATAACCACCAAACCAGATTATACCCACCAAACCAGACTATACCCACCAAACTATACCCACCAAACCAGACTATACCCACCAAACCAGACTATACCCACCAAACCAGACTATACCCACCAAACCAGACTATACCCACCAAACCAGACTATACCCACCAAACCAGACTATACCCACCAAACCAGACTATACCCACCAAACCAGACTATACCCACCAAACCAAACTATACCCACCAAACCAGACTATACCCAACAAACCAGACTATACCCACCAAATCAGACTATACCCACCAAACCAGACTATACCCACCAAACCAGACTATACCCACCAAACCAGACTAAACCCACCAAACCAGACTATACTGGATTGGTGGGTATAGTCTGGTTTGGTGGGTATAGTCTGGTTTGGTAGGTATAGTCTGGTTTGGTTGTTATAAAGTATCAGTAAGTGTCTTATAAATGATACAAAGCATTTATTAGACCATTAAACGCGTTTATAAGTGTTTACAAAGCATCAGGAAGAGCCTTATAAGTTATACAAAGCATTTGTAAAAGCACTAAAAGTGTTTATGAGTTTTATAATTCAACAGTAAGAGTCTTATAAGTTACACAAAACATTTTTAAAAGCACAAAAATCGTTTGTAAGTGTTATAATGCAACAGTAAGAGTCTTATATAGGATACAAAGCATTTATAAAAGCACTAAAAGCGTTAATAAGTGTTATAAAGAAGCAGTAAGAGTTTTATCAGTGATACAAAGCATAAATAAAAGAACTGAACGCGTTTATAAGTGTTATACATTATCAGTAAGTCTTATCAGTGATACAAAGCATTTATAAAAACACTAAAAGTGTTTATAGGTGTTATAAAGCATCAGTAAGAGTCGTATAAGTGAAACAAAGCTTTTATAAAAGCACTAAAAGTGTTTATAGGTGTTATAAAGCATCAGTAAGAGTCTTATAAGTGAAACAAAGCTTTTATAAAAGCATTAAAAACGTTTTTGAGTGTTATAAAGCATCAGTAAGAGTCTTCTATGCGATACAAAGCATATATAAAAGCACTAAATACATTTATAAGTGTTATAAGGCATCTCTAAGAGTCTTCTAAGCCATACAAAGCATTCATAAAAGCACTAAAAGCGTTTATAAGTGATATAAAGCAACAGTAAGAGTCTTATAAGGGATACAAAGCTTTTATAAAAGCACTAAATACATTTATAAGTGTTATAAGGCATCTCTAAGAGTCTTCTAAGCCATAAAAAGCATTTATAAAAGCACTAAAAGCATTTATAAGTGATATAAAGCAACAGTAAGAGTCTTATAAGGGATACAAAGCATTTATAAAAGCACTAAAAGCGTTTATAATTGTTATAAAGTAACAGTAAGAGTCTTATAAGTGATACAAAGTATTTATAAAACCACTTATTGCGTTTATAAGTGTTAAAAAGCATCAGTAAGAGTCTTATAAGCGATTCAAAGCATTTAGAAAAGCACTATAAGCGTTTACAAGTGTTATAAAGCATCAGTAAGAGTCTTATAGGTGATACAAAGCAGCAGACTATACCCACCAAACCAGACTATAAACATCAAACCAGACTATACCCACCAAACCAGACTATACCCACCAAACCAGACTATATCCACCAAACCAGACTATACCCACCAAACCAGACTATACCCACCAAACCAGACTATACCCACCAAACCAGACTATACCCACCAAACCTGACTATACCCACCAAACTAGACTATACCCACCAAACCAGATTATACCCACCAAACCAGACTATACCCACCAAACCAGACTTTACCCACTATACCCACCAAACCAGACTATACCCACCAAACCAGACTATATCCACCAAACCAGACTATACCCACCAAACCAGACTATAATCACCAAACCAGACTATACCCACCAAACCAGACTATACCTACAAAACCAGACTATACCCACCAAAGCAGACTATACCCACCAAACCAGACTATACCCACCAAACCAGATTATACCCACCAAACCAGACTATACCCACCAAACCAGACTATACCCACCAAACCAGACTATACCCACCAAACCAGACTGTACCCACCAAACCAGACTATACCCACCAAACCAGATTATACCCACCAAACCAGACTATACCCACCAAACCAGACTATGCCCACCAAACCAGACTATACTCACCAAACCAGACTATACCCACCAAACCTGACTATACTCACCAAACAAGACTATACCAACCAAACCAGACTATACCCACCAAACCAGACTATACCCACCAAACCAGACTATACCCACCAAACCAGACTATACCCTCCAAACCATACTATACCCACCAAACCAGACTATACCCACCAAACCAGACTACACCCACCAAACCAAACTATACCCACCAAACCAGACTATACCCACCAAACCAGACTATACCCACCAAACCAGACTATACCCACCAAACCAGACTATACCCACCAAACCAGACTATACCCACCAAACCAGACTATACCCCCCAAACCAGACTATACCCGTCAAACCAGACTATACCCACCAAACCAGACTTTACCCACTATACCCACCAAACCAGACTATACCCACCAAACCAGACTATAACCACCAAACCAGACTATACCCACCAAACCAGACTATACTCACCAAACCAGACTATACCCACCAAACCAGACCATACCTACCAAACCAGACTATACCCACCAAAACCAGACTATACCCACCAAACCAGACTATACCCACCAAACCAGACTATACCCACCAAACCAGACTATACCCACCAAACCAGACTATACCCACCGAACCAGACTATACCCACCAAACCAGACTATACCCACCAAACCAGATTATACCCACCAAACCAGACTATACCCATCAAACCTGACTATACCCACCAAACAAGACTATACCCACCAAACCAGATTATACCCACCAAACCAGACTATACCCACCAAACCAGACTATACCCACCAAACCAGACTATACCCACCAAACCAGACTATGTCCACCAAACCAGACTCTACCCACCAAACCAGACTATACCAAACAAACCAGACTATACCCACTAAACCAAACTATATCCAACAAACCAGGCTATACGCACCAAACCAGACTATACCCACCAAACCAGACTATACCCACCAAACCAGACTATACCCACCAAACCAGACTATACCCACCAAACCAGACTATACCCACCAAACCAGACTCTACCCACCAAACCAGACTATACCCACAAAACCAGTCTAAACCCACAAAACCAGACTATACCCACCAAACCAGACTATACCCACCAAACCAGACTATACCCACCAAACAGTTCCAAGTTATTGGAACTGATTAAGGTGAAATCGTCTGCACTTCGAGTGGATTTACATACACGGAGAAACAATATTCTGCTTCACGGGATCGATACGCCAAATGAATCTGAAAATCTTTGTGATACAGTAAAAAATTTCTTCGGAAAAAAAATCGGGATTGCAGATCCTGATCAAATAGGTATCAGTGTTGCGTATAGGGTCAAAAAATCCACCGCGTCTGATGATGGTGTTGGTCCTAGTCTGCGGAGTGGTAGGAAAAAAACAGTTGAGCCTATTTTCGTGCAGCTCAAGAATTATGATCGCTCATTGATTCTTAAAGAATGTGGTAAACTAAAGAAAACGGGCTACAGCGTGTCAACTGACTTACCTGCTGAATTAGGAAAGCGAAGAAAGGAATTATTGGCTCTCGGTTACAAGCTAAAAAATGCAAATGGAGCAGAGAAGGTCAGTGAGACTCGTGTGGTCCAGCGTAACGTGAAACTCTGGCTGGAGACAAAAAAGTCAAAAAGCTCACAGCAGTGGGTTAAATACGATGATGACTGTTTCGATCCGCTAAAACTGTTTGCCAAAAATGACCCAGAGGAGGTTGTTTCCGACCAGTAGTTTTGTAATTTTTTTTTTCTCCGATATTTAATTTTTATGTACGTGATATCGTGAGAAGTTTTTTGAATTATTGTTGAAGTCGCACAGTAATTCTGTTTTAAGTTGTATGGCAGTGAAGGATGTAAAGCGAAATTTTTTTCTTCTTTTTTTGTTTCATATTTGTTCAATTTTCTTTTCTCTTTTTTCATGTTCCCAAAATTCAAGGTATCTAGTTTATTTTTGTTTCCTTTCAGTGTTCCATAAAGAAGTTCAATTGGATATGTTCATTGTTTTTTACTCCTTGCTCTTCTGGAATTTTCACGACGGACCGCCGATTGCAGTTGGTAAGTGATGACTTTTTCTTCAGCTTCATCCCCGAGAGGTATCAGAGATTTTGATATAGATAGATTAAAAAATTTAGAAGAGTCTTATTTAAATCTCAAGCTTATTTTTGATCAAGAAATTGGTCAAGAAAATGATTTCCATTTGTTTGATGATAAAAATTTTCCTAAAAGTAAATATGTAATTTCTAATTTAATTACTGGGAGGTCTTCTGATTCTCAACTTTCGGTATTTCATTTGAATTCCCAAGGACTGTATTCCTCATTTTCTGATCTAGAGTCGACATGTCGGGAGCTTAGACCAGATTGTATAGGTCTATGTGAAACATTTATTACACAACAAACCGAAAGCCTTTTGGATATTCCAGGTTACACTAGCCATTTTCTCCACAGAAAACAGATGAAAAGGGGTGGTATAGCAATTTATATCCGCGACACACACACGGTTCAAATTAGGCAAGACCTTAAACGAAATACTGAAGGAATTTTCGAGTCGTTGTTCTTAGAAGTATGGCTGTCCCCAAATAAAAAATTTATTGTGGGTGAAATTTATCGTTCTCCGTCAGGGTCAACGTCTCAGTTTATGGAACATATGGCTCAAGTTCTGGAGCTAGCCCAGTGTAAAAAAAATGAGCTTATTCTCATGGGAGATTTCAACATTAACCTCAGTATTCCGCTAACGGCCGAAGCAGCAGATTTGCTAAATAATATGGCAGGTTCAGGCCTATATCCTGCTGTTACGATTCCAACACGGGTTACTGAGAGTACGCATTCACTTATCGACAACATATTCAGCTCCTTGCTCCCAGAGTCGGTGGCAGTCCTCGTCAGCGACACATCAGACCACTTCCCCATTCATGCAACACTCGCCCTTTCAGAACCAGCTAAGATAAGGTCCCGAATCAACCCTATGTTACCGATAATATGTTTAACAGAGGAAAACTTGAAGAATTTAAAACAGGAGCTAGAGCAATTAAACTGAGATAACGTAATGGAGATTCAAGATGTAAACGAAGCATTTGGGTCATTTCACTCGACGTTCATGGATGTATACAGTAGATGTTGCGTGAGAAACCCGAGAACTAATAAACGAAAAAAAGACCAGCCAATTAGCCCCTGGATGACGGATGGTCTTCTGGCCTGTGTGAATAAGAAAAACCACCTTTGGGGAGAGTATAAATGCTTTCCGAGCTAAGCGCGGCTAGAGGAGTATGAGCAATGCAGGAAAGTCCTTCGGACTGTGTTACGAAGAGCAAAGCGTGGCTACCTGCAGCAAAAGCTGACGGAAAGCGGGAAGGATGGTCGAAAAGTTTGGCAAATTATCAACTCGGTTCTACGGCCAACCACTAAGTCTTCCACATTACCAGCGAAATTGGTCGTGAATGATGAAGAAATTACAGAACCTACACAGGTTGCCGCATCGCTGAGTACATTTTTTGCAAATATTGGCGATACCACAGCAAATTCCGTCGGGATAGCATCTAAGTCATACAAAGAATACCTTGGCCCGAAGTGTATGAAATCAATGACAGTGAGTCCTGTAACACCAGGTGAGCTCGAATTACTCGTAAAAAATTTGAAGGGCTCTTCTGCTTCAGGTTTCGACCTGGTCCACACAAAGGCACTGAAAGCAGTAGTGACGACCATTGCTGAGCCGCTAACTTACCTTATAAATCTTTCATTAGACAAAGGGGTTTTTCCTGAAATGTTAAAAAAGGCAAAGATAATACCTCTTTACAAAGGTGGAAGTCATACAGACACAGAAAATTATAGACCAATCTCAATCTTATCAGTTTACTCGAAAGTCTTTGAAACGCCAATGAAAAACCAGCTTTACCAATATTTAGAGGCCAAAGGCTTTTTTAACAGCCGCCAATTCGATTTTAGGGCTGGCCATTCAACCGAAGACGCCCTTACTTCACTAAGTTTATTCGTAAATAGAATCCTAGATTCGGGTGCTTTACCTGCAGCAGTGCTTCTAGATATTAAGAAAGCGTTTGATAGCATGCACCACGAAATATTACTAGGAAAGCTGGATCATATTGGAGTTCGTGGCCAAGTCCTAGATTGGTTTAAGTCTTACCTGGAAAATCGTCGAATTTACACAGGAAATGACCATACAAATGATGTCGTAGTTAATTGCGGGGTGCCACAGGGCTCTAAATTGGGACCGGTATTGTTTCTTGTTCACGTAAATGATCTTCAGCAAGTACTGACTCCTGCAAGTCGTAGCCCTTATTGCTGCAAACTATGTCACCCACAAACGACACCGGGGTCTATGGTAGAAGCCGAGGACGAACTAACGGCATTTGCGGATGATTCACTTATGGCAAGCTCAGAATGGAACATCAAGTCTCTCAAAACGAAGCTACAAGACATTCTTGAAGAAACGTACCTCTGGATGGACGCAAATCGTCTAGTTATCAACATTGACAAATCGAGTGTTTTATTTTTTTCACGTATAGATTCGCTGGCTCCTGATGTGATTGGTATTGAAACCTCTCGTGGACTTATCAAGAGACCAGAAAAAGGACACGTTCGTTACCTAGGGGTTTTGATCGACGAAAACCTCTCGTTCAGACACCACATAGCAAGTGTCGAGACGAAGCTTTCAAGGAACCTTGGAATCTTGAGAAAACTCAGTCACCATTTCCCTAAAAAAATACTGATCCTGATTTACAATGCAGTTATCAAGCCTCACATTCAATATTGTTCTACGGTTTGGCAATCTAATTTCAAGACACATTTACAGAGACTAAACTCAGTTCACAATAAAGCACTTCAAATTTTAGGCCCAGCACCGAACAGACTATCAATGGCATCACTTTACAGACTATCTTGCACCGTTTTTTGTTTTAAATATTTTTCAGGAACACTCCCATCACCATTTAGAGGCTTATTCACACTAGCATCACAAATACATAGTTTAAATACACGATCTTCATCAGATGTTTACATACCCCCGACACCGACAGCTAGGTCGGAATTTTCTCCTAGAATTGCGTGTGCTAGAGAGTGGAATGCACTTCCGCAAGAGCTGAGGTTATATAGGTCTCTCGGCTCCTTTAAAAAGAATGTGAAAAAATATCTAAAAGATTAAATATTTTTTTACTAGATTTATTTTATTATTATTATGTTTAGCATTTTTCGATATTATTATTAATTATCATATTTTAGCTTGATACTTCAAGGGGTGTGAGCGGAGGAGAAGTTGTGTTAAATTTATTGTTATTTGATGGCGGTTCGGGGTGGAAATTGAAGAGGACAGGAGGCTACGCTGTATTTAGAGTGTGCAATTATTACGGGCCCAAACGTGCATCAATGCACAAGGAACTAAGTTAAGTGTATTTTTATATATATTTTTTAGAATTAAAACCCATATTGAACTGAAAAAACTGAACTGAAAAAAAAACAGACTATATCCACCAAACCAGACTACACCCACCAAACCAGACTATACTGGATTGGTGGGTATAGTCTGGTTTGGTGGGTATAGTCTGGTTTGGTAGGTATAGTCTGGTTTGGTTGTTATAAAGTATTAGTAAGTGTCTTATATATGACACAAAGCATTTATAAGACCATTAAACGCGTTTATAAGTGTTACAAAGCATCAGAAAGAGCCTTATAAGTTATACAAAGCATTTGTAAAAGCACTAAAAGTGTTTATGAGTTTTATAATTCAACAGTAAGAGTCTTATAAGTTACACAAAACATTTTGAAAAGCACTAAAATCGTTTGTAAGTGTTATAATGCAACAGTAAGATTCTTATATAGGGAGGTCATAATTGACCTCCCTAATTGAAGGATATGAACTAGATTCATGGGAACGTATTTTCATCGTATTTTCCATATTTTCGTTGGAAAACACACTGAAAAGCCATATTAAGAGCTATATTTGTGAGTTTTTCACTGACAATTCCATTTTTTAGCCAAGCCTTGACCTCCCTAATTGAAGGGAGGTCAGAGACGACACAGAGACGACGACACAGAGACGACACAGAGACGACACAGACACAGATACGACACAGAGACGACTCTCTGTGTCGTCTCTGTGTAGTCTCTGTGTCGTCTCTGTGACACAGAGACGACACTGAGACGACACAGAGACGACACAGACACAGAGACGACACAGAGAGACGACACAGAGACGACACAGAGACGAAACAGAGACGGCACAGAGACGACACAGAGACGACGACACAGAGACGACACAGAGACGGCACAGAGACGACACAGAGACGACACAGAGACGACACAGAGACGACACAGAGACGAAACAGAGACGACACAGACACAGAGACGACACATAGACGACTCTCTGTGTCGTCTCTGTGTCGTCTCTCTGTGTCCTCTCTGTGTCGACACAGAGACGACACAGAGAGACGACACAGAGACGACACAGAGACGGCACAGAGACGACACAGAGACGACACAGAGACGACACAGAGACGACACAGAGACGACACAGAGACGACACAGAAACACAGTGTCGTTTCTGTGTCGTCTCTGTGTCGTCTCTGTGTGTCGTCTCTGTGTCATCTCACACAGAGACGACACAGAGACGTCTCTGTGTCAACACAGAGACGACACAGAGATGACACAGAGACGTCACAGAGACGCCACAGAGACGACACAGAGTCGTTTCTGTGTCGACACAGACACAGAGACGACACTGAGACGTCTCTGAGACGACACAGAGACGACACAGAGACGACTCTGTGTCGTCTCTGTGTTGTCCCTGTGTCGATTCTCTGTCGTCTCTGTGTCGTCGTCTCTGTGTCGTCTATGTGTCGTCTCTGTGTCGTCTCTGTGTGACACAGAGACGACACTGTGTCGTCTCTGTGACGACACAGAGATGACACAGAGACGACACAGAGACGACACAGAGACGACACAGAGACGACACAGAGTCGACACAGAGACGACACAGAGAAGACACAGAGACG